>CM040766.1:67732398-68229898 GCA_022829085.1 Abramis brama | reverse complement strand
CTATGGCCGAATAGGCACAAGCATGGAGCGATATCGCAAGGCCACGAGAGTAAAATTGCTTTAAAAAATATAAAAAAAATAAAAAAATGTTTTTTTTTGGTTTAGGGTGGTTGCTAGGGAGCTCTTAGTGGTTGCTAGGGTGCTGAAACTGGTTGCTAGGGTGTGGCTATGAAGATTTTGGGCCATAACTTATTGGCTGCTTGATAATATAAATCCTCTGAGGGAGAGAGAGAGGGAGAGACGCAGGGGTGTCAGGCCCTTTGGAGTGGTGTGTGTGTGAAAACGTCGGTTGGGATTCAAATATTTTTAGAACTCCCAATGTAAAGTCAATGGGACTTTTTTGGCCGCTTTTTCGTCCGCTGTGTGAACATCGTACACCCGATCGCTTAGAAAAGTCATAGCACACCTCTCCTCAATGAGCCGCTCGATTTGACACCTCACTCAGGGGTCTGAGACAAACGGTGCGGGGCGAGTTACGCGCCAAACTTTGTCCAGAATAAAAATAAGAATAATAATAATAAGTATGAGCAATAACAATAGTGATGCTTTTAAAAAAGCACCACTAATAATAATAATAATAATAAGTTTAAATAGGATTTCAGTAAATTGGCTCTCCAAGCCAACTTAACTAGATGCGAAAGTTCGTCGAGACAAACTTTAAGTTGGCTTGAGAAAGTTTGGACCATAAAGTTTGAAAAAGTTTAAAGTAGTTTAAAGTTTAAAGTAGTTTAAAGTTTAATTTAGTTTAAAGTGTAAATTAGTTGAAAGTTTAAAATAGTTTGAAGTTTAATTTAGTTTAAAGTTTAAATTAATTGAAAGTTTAAAATAGTTTGAAGTTTAATTTAGTTTAAAGTTTAAAATAGTTGAAAGTTTAAAGTAGTTTGAAGTTTAATTTAGTTTAAAGTTTAAATTAGTTGAAAGTTTAAAATAGTTTTAAGTTTAATTTAGTTTAAAGTTTA
The DNA here is from genome assembly GCA_022829085.1 of Abramis brama. Lineage (NCBI taxonomy): Eukaryota > Metazoa > Chordata > Actinopteri > Cypriniformes > Leuciscidae > Abramis > Abramis brama. The sequence continues at coordinate 68,228,939 of CM040766.1, read as the reverse complement.
AATTAGTTGAAAGTTTAAAATAGTTTAAAGTTTAAATTAGTTTAGTTTAAGGTGTTCTGGGTGGTTGCTATGGTGTTGCTAGGCGGTTGCTAGGGTATTCTGGGTGGTTGCTACGGTGTTCTGGGTGGTTGCTTTGGTGTTGCTAGGTGGTTGCTAAGGTATTCTGGGTGGTTGCTAGGCGGTTGCTAAGGTATTCAGGGCGGATGATATGGTGTTACTAGGTGGTTGGTAGTATTCACAGATGGTTACTATGGAGTTTTTATAGAGTTCTTAGAATGATTTAACACTTAACTAATCGCTATTAGCATGTAGCTATTCACTGCTAGCATGTGTAGCATGTTGGAAGTGCTGTTTGCTAGCATGAGGCAAAAGAGCCAAACCTCATCTCTATACGATGTTCTGATACAGAGATATAGGTCTTGCAAAACGGTTGCTAGGGTACACAAGTTTGGTTGCTATGGAGTTGCTTGGGAGCTGGGAGCTTAAAACGTAAGAAGTTTAAAGTGGTTTGAAGTTTAAAGTAGTTTACAGTAGTTTGAAGTTTATGACAGATAGATAGATAAATAAGTTAGATAGATACACACACACACACACACACACACACACACTAACTCGCTCACACACTCACTCAGACACACACACACACTCAGAGTTTATGAGTTTAGAGTTTATAAGTGTATAGATTGATGAGTTTATAAGTGTACGAGTTTTTTGAGTTTAGAGTTTATAAGTTTAAATGAGTTTAGAGTTTATAAGTTTAAATGAGTTTAAGAGTTCAGAGTTTATTAATTTATGAGTTTAATAGTTTATAAGTCTATGAATTCATGAGTTTATAAGTTAATTAGTTAATCTCATACACTTATTCTAATTATAAGTGTATGAGTTTAGAGTTCATTAGTTTAAATGAGTCTCAATGGCTCATATAGTATATAGAACGGCAGTTTGGTTTAGTCTTCAAGGTGTTTAGATTTAAATTTTCGACATACACACACACACAAGCACGCACGCACAGACTCTCACTCTCTCTCTCTCTCACACACACACTATCTCTCTCACACACACACTCACTAACTCACTCACACACACACAGACAAGCTCATTAACACACACACACACTCACGCACATAGACACACACTCTCTCTCACACACACACACACACTCAGAGTTTATATGAGTTTAGAGTTTACAAGTGTACAAGTTTTTGAGTTAAGAGTTTATAAGTTTAAATGAGTGTGTACGAGTTTTTGAGTTTACACACACACACACACTCACACATAGACACACACGCTCTCTCTCTCTCTCACACACACACACACACACACACACGTTTTGAATTTAGAGTTCATTAGTTTAAATGAGTCTCAATGGCTCATATAGTATATAGAACGGCAGTTTGGTTTAGTCTTCAAGGTGTTTAGATTTAAATTTTCGACATACACACACACACAAGCACGCACGCACAGACTCTCACTCTCTCTCACACACACACACTATCTCTCTCACACACACACTCACTAACTCACTCACACACACACAGACAAGCTCTTTAACACACACACACACACACACACACACACACACACTCACGCACATACACACACACTCTCTCTCTCACACACACACACACACACTCAGAGTTTATATGAGTTTAGAGTTTATAAGTGTACAAGTTTTTGAGTTAAGAGTTTATAAGTTTAAATGAGTGTGTACGAGTATTTGAGTTTACACACACACACACACACACACACACACTCACACATAGACACACACGCTCTCTCTCTCACACACACACACACACACACACGTTTTGAGTTTAGAGTTCATTAGTTTAAATGAGTCTCAATGGCTCATATAGTATATAGAACGGCAGTTTGGTTTAGTCTTCAAGGTGTTTAGATTTAAATTTTCGACATACACACACACACAAGCACGCACGCACAGACTCTCACTCTCTCTCACACACACACACACTATCTCTCTCACACACACACTCACACACACACACAGACAAGCTCATTAACACACACACACACACACACACACACACAAACACACACACACTCACGCACATAGACACACACTCACTCTCTCTCTCACACACACACACACTCAGAGTTTATATGAGTTTAGAGTTTATAAGTGTACACGTTTTTGAGTTAAGAGTTTATAAGTTTAAATGAGTGTGTACGAGTATTTGAGTTTACACACACACACACACACACACACACACACACACACTCACACATAGACACACACGCTCTCTCTCTCTCTCACACACACACGTTTTGAGTTTAGAGTTCATTAGTTTAAATGAGTCTCATTGGCTAATATAGTATATAGAACGGCAGTTTGGTTTAGTCTTCAAGGTATTTTGATTTGAATTTTCGTCGGTTTGAATTTTTTAGAACTCCCAATGTAAGTCAATGGGAGTTTTTGAATGAGTTTTTTCGAGTTTTGATCGTCATTTTTAGGAAAACCGTAAGTCCGATCAGTCTGAAAAGATATAGCAACTCGAGTCAGATCAGTTTGAGTGTCTGAGCCGAGTTTGGAGTATGTAGAGTTAAAGCTCTAGGAGGAGTTTGATATAGAAATTTTTAGGGTCAGAAGAATAATAATAATAATAATAACTAGATGCGAAAGTTCGTCGAGACAAACTTTAAGTTGGCTTGAGAAAGTTTGGACCAGAAAGTTTTTTGCTAAGCGGTTGCTAGGGTATTCTGAGTGGTTGCTAGGCGGTTGCTAGGATATTTCTGGTGGTTGCTAGGGTCTTTTGGGTGGTTGCTAGGCGGTTGCTAGGGTATTTTGGGTGGTTGCTAAGGTGTTCTGGGTGGTTACTAGGGTGTTCTGGGTGGTTGCTAGGCGGTTGCTAGGATATTTTGGGTGGTTGCTAGGCGGTTGCTAGGGTATTTTGGGTGGTTGCTAGGGTGTTCTGGGTGGTTGCTAGGCGGTTGCTAGGGTGTTCTGGGTGGTTACTAGGGTGTTCTGGGTGGTTGCTAGGCGGTTGCTAGGATATTTTGGGTGGTTGCTAGGGTCTTTTGGGTGGTTGATAGGCGGTTGCTAGGGTATTTTAGGTGGTTGCTAGGGTATTTTAGGTGGTTGATAGGGTATTCTGGGTGGTTGCTAGGCGGTTGCTAGGGCATTTTGGGTGGTTGCTAGGGTCTTTTGGGTAGTTGCTAGGCGGTTTCTAAGATATTTTCGGTGGTTGCTAGGGTCTTTTGGGTGGTTGCTAGGCGGTTGCTAGGGTATTTTGGGTGGTTGCTAGGGTGTTCTGGGTGGTTGCTAGGCCGTTGTAGGGTGTTCTGGGTGGTTGCTAGGCGGTTGCTAGGATATTTTGGGTGGTTGCTAGGGTGTTCTGGGTGGTTGTTAGGCAGTTGCTAGGGTGTTCTGAGTGGTTGCTATGGTGTTGCTAGGCGGTTGCTAAGGTATTCTGGGTGGTTGCTAGGCGGTTGCTAGGGTGTTCTGGGTGGTTGCTATGGTGTTGCTAGGCGGTTGCTAAGGTATTCTGGGTGGTTGCTAGGCGGTTGCTAGGGTGTTTTGGGTGGTTGCTATGGTGTTGCTAGGCGGTTGCTAGGGTGTTCTGGGTTGTTGCTAGGCAGTTGCTAGGTGTTCTGGGTGGTTGCTAGGCAGTTGCTAGGGTGTTCTGGCTGTTTGCTAGGTGTTCTGGGTGGTTGCTAGGCAGTTGCTAGGTGTTCTGGGGGGTTGCTAGGCAGTTGCTAGGGTGTTCTGGGTGGTTGCTAGGGTATATTTGGTGGTTACTAGAGCATTTCTAGATGTTGCTAGGGTGTTCAAGATGGTTGCTAAGGTATTTTTGGTAGTTGCTATGGTGTTACTAGGTGGTTGGTAGTTGTCAAAGATGGTTACTATGGAGTTTTTATAGAGTTCTTAAAATCTTTAATAACGAGTGCCTTCAGTACGGCACTCGGCCTGCGGCCTCGTGCCTATGGCCGAATAGGCACAAGCATGGAGCAATATCGCAAGGCCACGAGTGTAATATTGCGTTAAAAAATACAAAAAAATGTAAAAAAAATTTTTTTTTGGTTTAGGGTGGTTGCTAGGGAGCTCTTAGTGGTTGCTAGGGTGCTGAAACTGGTTGCTATGGTGTGGCTATGAAGATTTTAGGCCATTACTTATTGGTTGCTTGATAATATAAATCCTCTGAGGGAGAGAGAGAGGGAGAGACGCAGGGCTGTCAGGCCCTTTGGAGTCTGTGTGTGTGAAAACGGCAGTTTGGATTCAAATGTTTTTAGAACTCCCCAATGTAAGTCAATGGGAGTTTTTCCGAGTTTTGATCGTCATTTTTAGGAAAACCGTAAGTCCGATCAGTCTGAAAAGATATAGCAACGCGAGTCAGATCAGTTTGAGTGTCTGAGCCGAGTTTGGAGTATGTAGAGTTAAAGCTCTAGGAGGAGTTTCATATAGAAATTTTAGTCTCGGAATAATAATAATAATAATAATAACTAGATGCGAAAGTTCGTCGAGACAAACTTTAAGTTGGCTTGAGAAAGTTTGGACCAGAAAGTTTTTTGCTAGGCGGTTGCTAGGGTATTCTGAGTGGTTGCCAGGCAGTTGCTAGGATATTTCTGGTGGTTGCTAGGGTCTTTTGGGTGGTTGCTAGGCGGTTGCTAGGGTATTTTGGGTGGTTGCTAGGGTGTTCTGGGTGGTTGCTAGGCGGTTGCTAGGGTGTTCTGGGTGGTTACTAGGGTGTTCTGGGTGGTTGCTAGGCGGTTGCTAGGATATTTTGGGTGGTTGCTAGGGTCTTTTGGGTGGTTGATAGGCGGTTGCTAGGGTATTTTAGGTGGTTGCTAGGGTATTTTAGGTGGTTGCTAGGGTATTCTGGGTGGTTGCTAGGCGGTTGCTAGGGTATTTTGGGTGGTTGCTAGGGTGTTCTGGGTGGTTGCTAGGTGGTTGCTAGGGTGTTCTGGGTGGTTACTAGGGTGTTCTGGGTGGTTGCTAGGCGGTTGCTAGGATATTTTGGATGGTTGCTAGGGTATTTTGGGTGGTTGCTAGGCGGTTGCTAGGGTATTTTGGGTGGTTGCTAGGGTGTTCTGGGTGGTTGCTATGGTGTTCTAAGGTATTTTGGGTGGTTGATAGGGTGTTCTGAGTGGTTGCTATGGTGTTGCTAGGGTGTTCTAAGGTATTTTGGGTGGTTGCTAGGGTGTTCTGGGTGGTTGTTAGGCAGTTGCTAGGGTGTTCTGAGTGGTTGCTATGGTGTTGCTAGGCGGTTGCTAGGGTATTCTGGGTGGTTGCTATGGTGTTGCTAGGCGGTTGGTAGTTGTCAAAGATGGTTTATATGGAGTTAATAACGAGTGCCTTCAGTACGGCACTCGGCCTTCGGCCTTGTGCCTATGGCCGAATAGGCACAAGCATGGAGCAATATCGCAAGGCCACGAGTGCAATATTGCTTTAAAAAATACAAAAAAATGTAAAAAAAAAATTTTTTTGGTTTAGGGTGGTTGCTAGGGAGCTCTTAGTGGTTGCTAGGGTGCTGAAACTGGTTGCTATGGTGTGGCTATGAAGATTTTAGGCCATTACTTATTGGTTGCTTGATAATATAAATCCTCTGAGGGAGAGAGAGAGGGAGAGACGCAGGGCTGTCAGGCCCTTTGGAGTCTGTGTGTGTGAAAACGGCAGTTTGGATTCAAATGTTTTTAGAACTCCCCAATGTAAGTCAATGGGAGTTTTTCCGAGTTTTGATCGTCATTTTTAGGAAAACCGTAAGTCCGATCAGTCTGAAAAGATATAGCAACGCGAGTCAGATCAGTTTGAGTGTCTGAGCCGAGTTTGGAGTATGTAGAGTTAAAGCTCTAGGAGGAGTTTCATATAGAAATTTTAGTCTCGGAATAATAATAATAACTAGAATGTACATTTCCTGAAGAAAATGTGAAGTGGTGCTTGCAGTGGCAAAATTCGCCACTGGGCAGATGCTAACACAATTGACATGTTGTGATACCATGATATACCACATTTTAGCATTATTTACCACGATTTACCATGTTTCTAAGATGATTTATTACGATTTAACACATTCCAGCATGATTTACTATGATTAACATGTTGTTAGAATGATGCTAGCAGGATTAGCATGTTGTTAGCATGATTAGCATGTTGGTTGGATGATGCTAGCATGATTAGCATGTTGCTACCATGCTTTTAGCTAGATGCTAACATGATTAGCATGTTGCTAGCATGATGCTAGCTTGATTAGCATGTTGCTAGCATAATGCTAGCATGATTAGCATGTTGCTAGCATGATGCTAGCTTGATTAGCATGATGCTAGCATTATGCTAGCTTGATTAGCATGTTGTTAGCATTATGCTAGCTTTATTAGCATGTTGGTAGCCTAATGCTAGCATGATTAGCATGTTGCTAGCATGATTAGCATGTTGCTAGCATGGTGCTAGCTTGATTAGCATGTTGCTAGCATGGTGCTAGCTTGATTAGCATTTTGCTAGCATAATGCTAGCATGATTGGCATGTTGCTAGCATGATGCTAGCTTGATTAGCATGATGCTAGCATTATGCTAGCTTGATTAGCATGTTGTTAGCATGATGCTAGCTTTATTAGCATGTTGGTAGCATAATGCTAGCATGATTAGCATGTTGCTAGCATGATGCTAGCTTGATTAGCATGTTGCTAGCATGATTAGCTTGTTGCTAACATGATGCTAGCTTGATTAGCATGTTGCTAGCATGATGCTAGCTTGATTAGCATGTTGCTAGCATTATGCTAGCTTGATTAGCATGTTGTTAGCATTATGCTAGCTTTATTAGCATGTTGGTAGCCTAATGCTAGCATGATTAGCATGTTGCTAGCATGATTAGCATGTTGCTAGCATGGTGCTAGCTTGATTAGCATTTTGCTAGCATAATGCTAGCATGATTAGCATGTTGCTAGCATGATGCTAGCTTGATTAGCATGATGCTAGCATTATGCTAGCTTGATTAGCATGTTGTTAGCATGATGCTAGCTTTATTAGCATGTTGGTAGCATAATGCTAGCATGATTAGCATGTTGCTAGCATGATGCTAGCTTGATTAGCATGTTGCTAGCATGATTAGCTTGTTGCTAACATGATGCTAGCTTGATTAGCATGTTGCTAGCATGATGCTAGCTTGATAAGCTTGTTGCCAGCATGTTTTTAGCAAAATGCTGTTGCCAGGTGGTTGCTAGGGTGTTCTGGGTGGTTGCTATGGTGTTGCTAGGCAGTTGCTAAGGTGTTCTGGGTGGTTGCTAGGCAGTTGCTAGGGTATTCTTGGTGGTTGCTAGGGCATTGCTAGGTGGTTGCTAGGGTGTTCTGGGTGGTTGCTATGGTGTTGCTAGGCAGTTGCTATGGTATTCTGGGTGGATACTAGGGCATTGCTAGGCAGTTGCTAGGGTGTTCTGGGTGGTTGCTAGGTGTTCTGGGTGGTTGCTAGGCAGTTGCTAGGTGTTCTAGGTGGTTGCTAGGCAGTTGCTAGGGTGTTCTGGGTGCTTGCTAGAGATTTTTGTGGTTACTAGAGCATTTCTAGACGTTGCTAGGGTGTTCAGGGTGGTTGCTAAGGTGTTTTTGTTAGTTGCTATGGTGTTACTAGGTGGTTGGTAGTTGTCAAATATGGTTACTATGGAGTTTTTATAGAGTTCTTAAAATCTTTAATAACGAGTGCCTTCTGTACGGCACTCGGCCTGCGGCCTCGTGCCTATGGCCGAATAGGCACAAGCATGGAGCGATATCGCAAGGCCACGAGAGTAAAATTGCTTTAAAAAATAAAAAAAATGTAAAAAAATGTTTTTTTTTGGTTTAGGGTGGTTGCTAGGGAGCTCTTAGTGGTTGCTAGGGTGCTGAAACTGGTTGCTAGGGTGTGGCTATGAAGATTTTAGGCCATTACTTATTGGCTGCTTGATAATATAAATCCTCTGAGGGAGAGAGAGAGGGAGAGATGCAGGGGTGTCAGGCCCTTTGGAGTGGTGTGTGTGTGAAAACGTCGGTTGGGATTTGAATTTTTTTAGAATGCCCAATGTAAAGTCAATGGGGACTTTTTTGGCCGCTTTTTCGTCCGCTGTGCGAACATCGTACACCCGATCGCTTAGAAAAGTCATAGCACACCTCTCCTCAATGAGCCGGTCGATTTGACACTTCACTCAGGGGTCTGTGACAAACGATGCGGGGCGAGTTTCGCGCCAAACTTTGTCCAGAATAATAATAATAATAAGAATAATAAGTATGAGCAATAACAATAGTGATGCTTTCAAAAAAGCACCACTAACTAGATGCGAAAGTTCGTCGAGACAAACTTTAAGTTGGCTTGAGAAAGTTTGGACCAGAAAGTTTTTTGCTAGGCGGTTGCTAGGGTATTCTGAGTGGTTGCCAGGCAGTTGCTAGGATATTTCTGGTGGTTGCTAGGGTCTTTTGGGTGGTTGCTAGGCGGTTGCTAGGGTATTTTGGGTGGTTGCTAGGGTGTTCTGGGTGGTTGCTAGGCGGTTGCTAGGGTGTTCTGGGTGGTTACTAGGGTGTTCTGGGTGGTTGCTAGGCGGTTGCTAGGATATTTTGGGTGGTTGCTAGGGTCTTTTGGGTGGTTGATAGGCGGTTGCTAGGGTATTTTAGGTGGTTGCTAGGGTATTTTAGGTGGTTGCTAGGGTATTCTGGGTGGTTGCTAGGCGGTTGCTAGGGTATTTTGGGTGGTTGCTAGGGTCTTTTGGGTAGTTGCTAGGCGGTTTCTAAGATATTTTCGGTGGTTGCTAGGGTCTTTTGGGTGGTTGCTAGGCGGTTGCTAGGGTATTTTGGGTGGTTGCTAGGGTGTTCTGGGTGGTTGCTAGGCGGTTGCTAGGGTGTTCTGGGTGGTTACTAGGGTGTTCTGGGTGGTTGCTAGGCGGTTGCTAGGATATTTTGGGTGGTTGCTAGGGTCTTTTGGGTGGTTGATAGGCGGTTGCTAGGGTATTTTAGGTGGTTGCTAGGGTATTTTAGGTGGTTGATAGGGTATTCTGGGTGGTTGCTAGGCGGTTGCTAGGGCATTTTGGGTGGTTGCTAGGGTCTTTTGGGTAGTTGCTAGGCGGTTTCTAAGATATTTTCGGTGGTTGCTAGGGTCTTTTGGGTGGTTGCTAGGCGGTTTCTAAGATATTTTCGGTGGTTGCTAGGGTCTTTTGGGTGGTTGCTAGGCGGTTGCTAGGGTATTTTGGGTGGTTGCTAGGGTGTTCTGGGTGGTTGCTAGGCGGTTGCTAGGGTGTTCTGGGTGGTTACTAGGGTGTTCTGGGTGGTTGCTAGGCGGTTGCTAGGATATTTTGGGTGGTTGCTAGGGTCTTTTGGGTGGTTGATAGGCGGTTGCTAGGGTATTTTAGGTGGTTGCTAGGGTATTTTAGGTGGTTGATAGGGTATTCTGGGTGGTTGCTAGGCGGTTGCTAGGGCATTTTGGGTGGTTGCTAGGGTCTTTTGGGTAGTTGCTAGGCGGTTTCTAAGATATTTTCGGTGGTTGCTAGGGTCTTTTGGGTGGTTGCTAGGCGGTTGCTAGGGTATTTTTGGTGGTTGCTAGGGTGTTCTGGGTGGTTGCTAGGCGGTTGTAGGGTGTTCTGGGTGGTTGCTAGGCGGTTGCTAGGATATTTTGGGTGGTTGCTAGGGTGTTCTGGGTGGTTGTTAGGCAGTTGCTAGGGTGTTCTGAGTGGTTGCTATGGTGTTACTAGGCGGTTGCTAAGGTATTCTGGGTGGTTGCTAGGCGGTTGCTAGGGTGTTCTGGGTGGTTGCTATGGTGTTGCTAGGCGGTTGCTAGGGTATTTTGGGTGGTTGCTAGGCGGTTGCTAGGGTGTTCTGGGTGGTTGCTATGGTGTTGCTAGGCGGTTGCTAAGGTATTCTGGGTGGTTGCTAGGCGGTTGCTAGGGTGTTCTGGGTGGTTGCTATGGTGTTGCTAGGCGGTTGCTAGGGTGTTCTGGGTTGTTGCTAGGCAGTTGCTAGGTGTTCTGGGTGGTTGCTAGGCAGTTGCTAGGGTGTTCTGGCTGTTTGCTAGGTGTTCTGGGTGGTTGCTAGGCAGTTGCTAGGTGTTCTGGGGGGTTGCTAGGCAGTTGCTAGGGTGTTCTGGGTGGTTGCTAGGGTATATTTGGTGGTTACTAGAGCATTTCTAGATGTTGCTAGGGTGTTCAAGATGGTTGCTAAGGTATTTTTGGTAGTTGCTATGGTGTTACTAGGTGGTTGGTAGTTGTCAAAGATGGTTACTATGGAGTTTTTATAGAGTTCTTAAAATCTTTAATAACGAGTGCCTTCAGTACGGCACTCGGCCTGCGGCCTCGTGCCTATGGCCGAATAGGCACAAGCATGGAGCAATATCGCAAGGCCACGAGTGTAATATTGCGTTAAAAAATACAAAAAAATGTAAAAAAAATTTTTTTTTGGTTTAGGGTGGTTGCTAGGGAGCTCTTAGTGGTTGCTAGGGTGCTGAAACTGGTTGCTATGGTGTGGCTATGAAGATTTTAGGCCATTACTTATTGGTTGCTTGATAATATAAATCCTCTGAGGGAGAGAGAGAGAGGGAGAGACGCAGGGCTGTCAGGCCCTTTGGAGTCTGTGTGTGTGAAAACGGCAGTTTGGATTCAAATGTTTTTAGAACTCCCCAATGTAAGTCAATGGGAGTTTTTCCGAGTTTTGATCGTCATTTTTAGGAAAACCGTAAGTCCGATCAGTCTGAAAAGATATAGCAACGCGAGTCAGATCAGTTTGAGTGTCTGAGCCGAGTTTGGAGTATGTAGAGTTAAAGCTCTAGGAGGAGTTTCATATAGAAATTTTAGTCTCGGAATAATAATAATAACTAGATGCGAAAGTTCGTCGAGACAAACTTTAAGTTGGCTTGAGAAAGTTTGGACCAGAAAGTTTTTTGCTAGGCGGTTGCTAGGGTATTCTGAGTGGTTGCTAGGCGGTTGCTAGGATATTTCTGGTGGTTGCTAGGGACTTTTGGGTGGTTGCTAGGCGGTTGCTAGGGTGTTTTGGGTGGTTGCTAGGGTGTTCTGGGTGGTTGCTAGGCGGTTGCTAGGGTGTTCTGGGTGGTTACTAGGGTGTTCTGGGTGGTTGCTAGGCGGTTGCTAGGATATTTTGGGTGGTTGCTAGGGTCTTTTGGGTGGTTGATAGGCGGTTGCTAGGGTATTTTAGGTGGTTGATAGGGTATTCTGGGTGGTTGCTAGGCGGTTGCTAGGGCATTTTGGGTGGTTGCTAGGGTCTTTTGGGTAGTTGCTAGGCGGTTTCTAAGATATGTTCGGTGGTTGCTAGGGTCTTTTGGGTGGTTGCTAGGCGGTTGCTAGGGTATTTTGGGTGGTTGCTAGGGTGTTCTGGGTGGTTGCTAGGCGGTTGCTAGGGTGTTCTGGGTGGTTGCTAGGCGGTTGCTAGGATATTTTGGGTGGTTGCTAGGGTGTTCTGGGTGGTTGCTAGGCAGTTGCTAGGATATTTTGGGTGGTTGCTAGGGTGTTCTGGGTGGTTGTTAGGCAGTTGCTAGGGTGTTCTGAGTGGTTGCTATGGTGTTGCTAGGCGGTTGCTAAGGTATTCTGGGTGGTTGCTAGGCGGTTGCTAGGGTGTTCTGGGTGGTTGCTATGGTGTTGCTAGGCGGTTGCTAGGGTGTTTTGGGTGGTTGCTAGGCGGTTGCTAGGGTGTTCTGGGTGGTTGCTATGGTGTTGCTAGGCGGTTGCTAAGGTATTCTGGGTGGTTGCTAGGCGGTTGCTAGGGTGTTCTGGGTGGTTGCTATGGTGTTGCTAGGCGGTTGCTAGGGTGTTCGGGGTGGTTGCTAGGCGGTTGCTAGGGTGTTCTGGGTGGTTGCTATGGTGTTGCTAGGCAGTTGTTAGGGTGTTCTGGGTTGTTGCTAGGCAGTTGCTAGGTGTTCTGGGTGGTTGCTAGGCAGTTGCTAGGGTGTTCTGGCTGTTTGCTAGGTGTTCTGGGTGGTTGCTAGGCAGTTGCTAGGTGTTCTGGGGGGTTGCTAGGCAGTTGCTAGGGTGTTCTGGGTGGTTGCTAGGGTATATTTGGTGGTTACTAGAGCATTTCTAGATGTTGCTAGGGTGTTCAAGATGGTTGCTAAGGTATTTTTGGTAGTTGCTATGGTGTTACTAGGTGGTTGGTAGTTGTCAAAGATGGTTTATATGGAGTTAATAACGAGTGCCTTCAGTATAGCACTCGGCCGAATAGGCACAAGCATGGAGCAATATCGCAAGGCCACGAGTGTAATATTGCGTTAAAAAATACAAAAAAATGTAAAAACAATTTTTTTTTGGTTTAGGGTGGTTGCTAGGGAGCTCTTAGTGGTTGCTAGGGTGCTGAAACTGGTTGCTATGGTGTGGCTATGAAGATTTTAGGCCATTACTTATTGGTTGCTTGATAATATAAATCCTCTGAGGGAGAGAGAGAGGGAGAGACGCAGGGCTGTCAGGCCCTTTGGAGTCTGTGTGTGTGAAAACGGCAGTTTGGATTCAAATATTTTTAGAACTCCCCAATGTAAGTCAATGGGAGTTTTTCCGAGTTTTGATCGTCATTTTTAGGAAAACCGTAAGTCCGATCAGTCTGAAAAGATATAGCAACGCGAGTCAGATCAGTTTGAGTGTCTGAGCCGAGTTTGGAGTATGTAGAGTTAAAGCTCTAGGAGGAGTTTCATATAGAAATTTTAGTCTCGGAATAATAATAATAACTAGATGCGAAAGTTCGTCGAGACAAACTTTAAGTTGGCTTGAGAAAGTTTGGACCATAAAGTTTTTTGCTAGGCGGTTGCTAGGGTATTCTGAGTGGTTGCTAGGCGGTTGCTAGGATATTTCTGGTGGTTGCTAGGGTCTTTTGGGTGGTTGCTAGGCGGTTGCTAGGGTATTTTGGGTGGTTGCTAGGGTGTTCTGGGTGGTTGCTAGGCGGTTGCTAGGGTGTTCTGGGTGGTTACTAGGGTGTTCTGGGTGGTTGCTAGGCGGTTGCTAGGATATTTTGGGTGGTTGCTAGGGTCTTTTGGGTGGTTGATAGGCGGTTGCTAGGGTATTTTAGGTGGTTGCTAGGGTATTTTAGGTGGTTGATAGGGTATTCTGGGTGGTTGCTAGGCGGTTGCTAGGGCATTTTGGGTGGTTGCTAGGGTCTTTTGGGTAGTTGCTAGGCGGTTTCTAAGATATTTTCGGTGGTTGCTAGGGTCTTTTGGGTGGTTGCTAGGCGGTTGCTAGGGTATTTTGGGTGGTTGCTAGGGTGTTCTGGGTGGTTGCTAGGCGGTTGCTAGGGTGTTCTGGGTGGTTGCTAGGCGGTTGCTAGGATATTTTGGGTGGTTGCTAGGGTGTTCTGGGTGGTTGCTAGGCAGTTGCTAGGATATTTTGGGTGGTTGCTAGGGTGTTCTGGGTGGTTGTTAGGCAGTTGCTAGGGTGTTCTGAGTGGTTGCTATGGTGTTGCTAGGCGGTTGCTAAGGTATTCTGGGTGGTTGCTAGGCGGTTGCTAGGGTGTTCTGGGTGGTTGCTATGGTGTTGCTAGGCGGTTGCTAGGGTGTTTTGGGTGGTTGCTAGGCGGTTGCTAGGGTGTTCTGGGTGGTTGCTATGGTGTTGCTAGGCGGTTGCTAAGGTATTCTGGGTGGTTGCTAGGCGGTTGCTAGGGTGTTCTGGGTGGTTGCTATGGTGTTGCTAGGCGGTTGCTAGGGTGTTCGGGGTGTTTGCTAGGCGGTTGCTAGGGTGTTCTGGGTGGTTGCTATGGTGTTGCTAGGCAGTTGTTAGGGTGTTCTGGGTTGTTGCTAGGCAGTTGCTAGGTGTTCTGGGTGGTTGCTAGGCAGTTGCTAGGGTGTTCTGGCTGTTTGCTAGGTGTTCTGGGTGGTTGCTAGGCAGTTGCTAGGTGTTCTGGGGGGTTGCTAGGCAGTTGCTAGGGTGTTCTGGGTGGTTGCTAGGGTATATTTGGTGGTTACTAGAGCATTTCTAGATGTTGCTAGGGTGTTCAAGATGGTTGCTAAGGTATTTTTGGTAGTTGCTATGGTGTTACTAGGTGGTTGGTAGTTGTCAAAGATGGTTTATATGGAGTTAATAACGAGTGCCTTCAGTATAGCACTCGGCCGAATAGGCACAAGCATGGAGCAATATCGCAAGGCCACGAGTGTAATATTGCGTTAAAAAATACAAAAAAATGTAAAAACAATTTTTTTTTGGTTTAGGGTGGTTGCTAGGGAGCTCTTAGTGGTTGCTAGGGTGCTGAAACTGGTTGCTATGGTGTGGCTATGAAGATTTTAGGCCATTACTTATTGGTTGCTTGATAATATAAATCCTCTGAGGGAGAGAGAGAGGGAGAGACGCAGGGCTGTCAGGCCCTTTGGAGTCTGTGTGTGTGAAAACGGCAGTTTGGATTCAAATATTTTTAGAACTCCCCAATGTAAGTCAATGGGAGTTTTTCCGAGTTTTGATCGTCATTTTTAGGAAAACCGTAAGTCCGATCAGTCTGAAAAGATATAGCAACGCGAGTCAGATCAGTTTGAGTGTCTGAGCCGAGTTTGGAGTATGTAGAGTTAAAGCTCTAGGAGGAGTTTCATATAGAAATTTTAGTCTCGGAATAATAATAATAACTAGATGCGAAAGTTCGTCGAGACAAACTTTAAGTTGGCTTGAGAAAGTTTGGACCAGAAAGTTTTTTGCTAGGCGGTTGCTAGGGTATTCTGAGTGGTTGCTAGGCGGTTGCTAGGATATTTCTGGTGGTTGCTAGGGTCTTTTGGGTGGTTGCTAGGCGGTTGCTAGGGTGTTTTGGGTGGTTGCTAGGGTGTTCTGGGTGGTTGCTAGGCGGTTGCTAGGGTGTTCTGGGTGGTTACTAGGGTGTTCTGGGTGGTTGCTAGGCGGTTGCTAGGATATTTTGGGTGGTTGCTAGGGTCTTTTGGGTGGTTTATAGGCGGTTGCTAGGGTATTTTAGGTGGTTGCTAGGGTATTTTAGGTGGTTGCTAGGGTATTCTGGGTGGTTGCTAGGCGGTTGCTAGGGTATTTTGGGTGGTTGCTAGGGTCTTTTGGGTAGTTGCTAGGCGGTTTCTAAGATATTTTCGGTGGTTGCTAGGGTCTTTTGGGTGGTTGCTAGGCGGTTGCTAGGGTATTTTGGGTGGTTGCTAGGGTGTTCTGGGTGGTTGCTAGGCGGTTGTAGGGTGTTCTGGGTGGTTGCTAGGCGGTTGCTAGGATATTTTTGGTGGTTGCTAGGGTGTTCTGGGTGGTTGCTAGGCAGTTGCTAGGGTGTTCTGAGTGGTTGCTATGGTGTTGCTAGGCGGTTGCTAAGGTATTCTGGGTGGTTGCTAGGCGGTTGCTAGGGTGTTCTGGGTGGTTGCTATGGTGTTGCTAGGCGGTTGCTAGGGTATTTTGGGTGGTTGCTAGGCGGTTGCTAGGGTGTTCTGGGTGGTTGCTATGGTGTTGCTAGGCGGTTGCTAAGGTATTCTGGGTGGTTGCTAGGCGGTTGCTAGGGTGTTCTGGGTGGTTGCTATGGTGTTGCTAGGCGGTTGCTAGGGTGTTCTGGGTTGTTGCTAGGCAGTTGCTAGGTGTTCTGGGTGGTTGCTAGGCAGTTGCTAGGGTGTTCTGGCTGTTTGCTAGGTGTTCTGGGTGGTTGCTAGGCAGTTGCTAGGTGTTCTGGGGGGTTGCTAGGCAGTTGCTAGGGTGTTCTGGGTGGTTGCTAGGATATATTTGGTGGTTACTAGAGCATTTCTAGATGTTGCTAGGGTGTTCAAGATGGTTGCTAAGGTATTTTTGGTAGTTGCTATGGTGTTACTAGGTGGTTGGTAGTTGTCAAAGATGGTTACTATGGAGTTTTTATAGAGTTCTTAAAATCTTTAATAACGAGTGCCTTCAGTACGGCACTCGGCCTGCGGCCTCGTGCCTATGGCCGAATAGGCACAAGCATGGAGCAATATCGCAAGGCCACGAGTGTAATATTGCGTTAAAAAATACAAAAAAATGTAAAAAAAAATTTTTTTTGGTTTAGGGTGGTTGCTAGGGAGCTCTTAGTGGTTGCTAGGGTGCTGAAACTGGTTGCTATGGTGTGGCTATGAAGATTTTAGGCCATTACTTATTGGTTGCTTGATAATATAAATCCTCTGAGGGAGAGAGAGAGGGAGAGACGCAGGGCTGTCAGGCCCTTTGGAGTCTGTGTGTGTGAAAACGGCAGTTTGGATTCAAATGTTTTTAGAACTCCCCAATGTAAGTCAATGGGAGTTTTTCCGAGTTTTGATCGTCATTTTTAGGAAAACCGTAAGTCCGATCAGTCTGAAAAGATATAGCAACGCGAGTCAGATCAGTTTGAGTGTCTGAGCCGAGTTTGGAGTATGTAGAGTTAAAGCTCTAGGAGGAGTTTCATATAGAAATTTTAGTCTCGGAATAATAATAATAACTAGAATGTACATTTCCTGAAGAAAATGTGAAGTGGTGCTTGCAGTGGCAAAACTCACCACTGGGCAGATGCTAACACAATTAACATGTTGTGATACCATGATATACCACGTTTTAGCATTATTTACCACGATTTACCATGTTTCTAAGATGATTTACTACGATTTACCACATTCCAGCATGAT
This sequence comes from Abramis brama, assembly GCA_022829085.1. NCBI lineage: Eukaryota > Metazoa > Chordata > Actinopteri > Cypriniformes > Leuciscidae > Abramis > Abramis brama. Next base: position 68,212,467 of record CM040766.1, on the reverse strand, counting down.
TTTCTATGATTAACATGTCGTTAGAATGATGCTAGCAGGATTAGCATGTTGTTAGCATGATTAGCATGTTGGTTGGATGATGCTAGCATGATTAGCATGTTGCTAGCATGCTTTTAACAAGATGCTAGCATGATTAGCATTTTGATAGCATGTTTTTAGCTAGATGCTAACATGATTAGCATGTTGCTAGCATTATGCTAGCTTGATTAGCATGTTGCTAGCATAATGCTAGCATGATTAGCATGTTGCTAGCATGATGCTAGCATTATGCTAGCTTGATTAGCATGTTGGTAGCATGATGCTAGCATGATTAGCATGTTGCTAGCATGATGCTAGCTTGATTAGCATGTTGCTAGCATGATGCTAGCATGATTAGCATGTTGCTAGCATGATGCTAGCTTGATTAGCATGTTGCTAGCATGATGCTAGCTTGATTAGCATGATGCTAGCTTGATTAGCATGTTGCTAGCATGATGATAGCATGATTAGCATGTTGCTAGCATGATGCTAACATTATGCTAGCTTGATTAGCATGTTGCTAGCATGATGCTAGCTTTATTAGCATGTTGGTAGCATGATGCTAGCTTGTTTAGCATGTTGCTAGCATGATGCTAGCATGATTAGCATGTTGCTAGCATGATGCTAGCTTGATTAGCATGTTGCTAGCATGATGCTAGCTTGATTAGCATGATGCTAGCTTGATTAGCATGATGCTAGCATGATGCTAGCATGATAAGCATGTTGCTAGCATGATGCTAGCATGATAAGCATGTTGCCAGGTGGTTGCTAGGGTGTTCTGGGTGGTTGCTATGGTGTTGCTAGGCAGTTGCTAAGGTGTTCTGGGTGGTTGCTAGGCAGTTGCTAGGGTATTCTTGGTTGTTGCTAGGGCGTTGCTAGGTGGTTGCTAGGGTGTTCTGGGTGGTTGCTATGGTGTTGCTAGGCAGTTGCTATGGTATTCTGGGTGGATGCTAGGGTGTTGCTAGGCAGTTGCTATGGTATTCTGGGTGGTTGCTATGGTGTTGCTAAGCAGTTGCTAAGGTGTTCTGGGTGGTTGCTAGGCAGTTGCTAGGGTATTATTGGTGGTTGCTAGGCAGTTGCTAGGGTATTCTTGGTGGTTGCTAGGGCGTTGCTAGGTGGTTGCTAGGGTGTTCTGGGTGCTTGCTAGAGTTTTTTGTGGTTACTAGAGCATTTCTAGACGTTGGTAGGGTGTTCAGGGTGGTTGCTAAGGTGTTTTTGTTAGTTGCTATGGTGTTACTAGGTGGTTGGTAGTTGTCAAATATGGTTACTATGGAGTTTTTATAGAGTTCTTAAAATCTTTAATAACGAGTGCCTTCTGTACGGCACTCGGCCTGCGGCCTCGTGCCTATGGCCGAATAGGCACAAGCATGGAGCGATATCGCAAGGCCACGAGAGTAAAATTGCTTTAAAAAATATAAAAAAAATAAAAAAATGTTTTTTTTTGGTTTAGGGTGGTTGCTAGGGAGCTCTTAGTGGTTGCTAGGGTGCTGAAACTGGTTGCTAGGGTGTGGCTATGAAGATTTTAGGCCATAACTTATTGGCTGCTTGATAATATAAATCCTCTGAGGGAGAGAGAGAGGGAGAGACGCAGGGGTGTCAGGCCCTTTGGAGTCTGTGTGTGTGAAAACGTCGGTTGGGATTCAAATATTTTTAGAACTCCCCATGTAAAGTCAATGGGACTTTTTTGGCCGCTTTTTCGTCCGCTGTGCGAACATCGTACACCCGATCGCTTAGAAAAGTCATAGCACACCTCTCCTCAATGAGGCGGTCGATTTGACACCTCACTCAGGGGTCTGAGACAAACGATGCGGGGCGCATTACGCGCCAAACTTTGTCCAGAATAATAAGAAGAAGAATAATAAGTATGAGCAATAACAATAGTGATGCTTTTAAAAAAGCACCACTAATAATAATAATAAGTTTAAATAGGATTTCAATATGTTGGCTCTCTCAAGCCAACTTAATAATAATAATAATAAGTTTAAATAGGATTTCAATATGTTGGCTCTCTCAAGCCAACTTAATAATAATAATAATAAGTTTAAATAGGATTTCAATATGTTGGCTCTCTCAAGCCAACTTAATAATAATAATAATAATAAGTTTAAATAGGATTTCAATATGTTGGCTCTCTCAAGCCAACTTAATAATAATAAGTTTAAATAGGATTTCAATATGTTGGCTTTCTCAAGCCAACTTAATAATAATAATAAGTTTAAATAGGATTTCAATATGTTGGCTCTCTCAAGCCAACTTAATAATAAGTTTAAATAGGATTTCAATATGTTGGCTCTCTCAAGCCAACTTAACTAGAATGTACATTTCCTGAAGAAAATGTGAAGTGGTGCTTGCAGTGGCAAAATTTGCCACTGGGCAGATGCTAACACAATTTTCATGTTGTGATACCATGATATACCACATTTTAGCATTATTTACCACGATTTACCATGTTTCTAAGATGATGTACTACGATTTACCACATTCCAGCATGATTTACTATGATTAACATGTTGTTAGAATGATGCTAGCAGGATTAGCATGTTGGTTGGATGATGCTAGCATGATTAGCATGTTGCTAGCATGCTTTTAACAAGATGCTAGCATGATTAGCATTTTGCTAGCATGTTTTTAGCTAGATGCTAGCATGATTAGCATGTTGCTAGCATGCTTTTAACAAGATGCTAGCATGATTAGCATTTTGCTAGCATGTTTTTAGCTAGATGTTAACATGATTAGCATGTTGTTAGCATTATGCTAGCTTGATTAGCATGTTGCTAGCATGATTAGCATGTTGCTAACATGATGCTAGTTTGATTAGCATGTTGCTAGCATTATGCTAGCATGATTAGCATGTTGCTAGCATGATGCTAGCTTGATTAGCATGATGCTAGCATTATGCTAGCTTTATTAGCATGTTGGTAGCATAATGCTAGCATGATTAGCATGTTGCTAGCATGAGGCTAGCTTGATTAGCATGTTGTTAGCATTTTGCTAGCATGTTTTTAGCTAGATGTTAACATGATTAGCATGTTGTTAGCATTATGCTAGCTTGATTAGCATGTTGCTAGCATGAGGCTAGCTTGATTAGCATGTTGCTAGCATGATTTTAGCATGATTAGCATGTTGCTAGCATGATGCTAGCTTGATTAGCATGTTGCTAGCATGATGCTAGCTTGATTAACATGTTGCCAGCTTGATTAGCATGTTGCCAGGTGGTTGCTAGGGTGTTCTGGGTGGTTGCTATGGTGTTGCTCGGCAGTTGCTAAGGTGTTCTGGGTGGTTGCTAGGCAGTTGCTAGGGTATTCTTGGTGGTTGCTAGGGCGTTGCTAGGTGGTTGCTAGGGTGTTCTGGGTGGTTGCTATGGTGTTGCTAGGCAGTTGCTATGGTATTCTGGGTGGATGCTAGGGCATTGCTAGGCAGTTGCTAGGGTGTTCTGGGTGGTTGCTAGGTGTTTTGGGTGGTTGCTAGGCAGTTGCTAGGCAGTTGCTAGGGTGTTTTGGGTGCTTGCTAGAGTTTTTTGTGGTTACTAGAGCATTTCTAGACGTTGCTATGGTGTTCAGGGTGGTTGCTAAGGTGTTTTTGTTAGTTGCTATGGTGTTACTAGGTGGTTGGTAGTTGTCAAAGATGGTTACTATGGAGTTTTTAGAGAGTTCTTAAAATCTTTAATAACGAGTGCCTTCTGTACGGCACTCGGCCTGCGGCCTCGTGCCTATGGCCGAATAGGCACCAGCATGGAGCGATATCGCAAGGCCACGAGAGTAAAATTGCTTTAAAAAATAAAAAAAAATTAAAAAATGTTTTTTTTTTTGTTTAGGGTGGTTGCTATGGAGCTCTTAGTGGTTGCTAGGGTGCTGAAACTGGTTGCTAGGGTGTGGCTATGAAGATTTTAGGCCATTACTTATTGGCTGCTTGATAATATAAATCCTCTGAGGGAGAGAGAGAGAGGGAGAGACGCAGGGGTGTCAGGCCCTTTGGAGTGGTGTGTGTGTGAAAACGTCGGTTGGGATTCAAATATTTTTAGAACTCCCAATGTAAAGTCAATGGGACTTTTTTGGCCGCTTTTTCGTCCGCTGTGCGAACATCGTACACCCGATCGCTTAGAAAAGTCATAGCACACCTCTCCTCAATGAGCCAGTCGATTTGACACTTCACTCAGGGGTCTGTGACAAACGGTGCGGGGCGAGTTACGCGCCAAACTTTTGTCCAGAATAATAAAAAGAATAATAATAAGTATGAGCAATAACAATAGTGATGCTTTTAAAAAAGCACCACTAATAATAAGTTTAAGTACAATATCAGTATGTTGGCTCTCTCAAGCCAACTTAATAAGTTTAAATAGGATTTCAATATGTTGGCTCTCTCAAGCCAACTTAATTATCAGTTTCATTTTGCACCAAACATTGCATAAATGTAATGGAAATTTAAATACAGAAATACATTGCCATTTTACATATTGCATTGTCATTTTGCATATTACATTTCAAATTGAATATTGCTACCCATATGCTTCCATATTTATGGTGATTCGCGCGCCACTCATGCAAAATTAAACAACTGGGATTCAGTCAGACTCATATTGTGCAGATAATTGATCCGTTCAGTTCGTACAGCTTATAAAAGCTCCGAACGCGCGATGAATATAATTAATTAATAGTAATCGATTGTCGAGTTCACGCGCATAGGTTTAGTTACCTATGATCACAGGCATAGGGGGGTCTTTACACCTTTGTGGTCTGCCTGTTTGTGAAATAAAAATGCAAAAGTGAGAGAATGAGATCTGCTGAAAAACGTTCACATCTCATGCTCCCACTGACTTTATATTGACAGATGTTCCCAAACCAACTCTGACTGTACGGCCACAGAGTCCAGTGTTCACTGGAGACTCAGTTACTCTGAGATGTGAGCTGGATCAGTCATGGGGTGGATGGGGTGGATGGGAGTTTCTCTGGAGTAAAGACTCAAACACTGAATCTCCTGAAGCTGAAACTAAAACAATCAAGCCTGTGAAAGTCTCTGATGGAGGAGAGTACAAATGCAGAGCAAGAAGAGGAGAATATTACACACATCACAGTGAACCAGTAGCAGTGACAATACATGGCAAGTGTTTTTCCTCTCATAATGAACTGCTCTTAAAACACTATATGAAAATGATTTATAAGACACTAAATAAACATACAGAACAACACTTCAGTTTAACTTGATTTAGTGTTTTGTAACTGCTCGTACAATAAAAAAACAGCACATTTTATTGTTTGTATTTATTTTATTATATTATTTATCACATTATTTTCAATGTTAATTGTTGTTGTTCTACAGAAAGACCAAAACCCAGAGTGACCATTACACCTGATCATCATCATGTATTCAGAGGAGAGACAGTCACTCTCAGATGTGACATATATGATGGAGGAGTCACTAGCTGGAGCTACAACTGGTATAAAGAAGGTTCAACCAGTGTTTTCAGTGAAGGACAGCAACACACATTCAGTTCTGTTACTGAGTCTGACGCAGGTAAATACTCCTGTTATGGGACAGAGACTGAAGGATCACGCACATCACATCACAGTGATGAAGTTACACTGACAGTATCAGGTGAGTTTGATCATCTCTTCATAAACACACACAAGTTTAACATGTTATTAATGAGTGATGTCTCTATTTCAGTTCCCAGAGCAGTTTTAAGTGTTTCTCCTCAGAAGTGGTTGACTGAAGGAGATCCAGTGACTCTGATCTGTGAGGTTAACGGCTCCTCTACAGGCTGGACATTCAGCTGGTTCACTGTAACTGTCTCAGGTCAGTTATAATGTGCTTCGTCTGAATTAACTGGTTATATATATAATTTAATATGTCGGAAACCAGACACAGACTGGGTATCCCAATCCCTCATTTACAGTCACTGCTCTGTAACAACATTAGAGCCATTAGAACAACATTAGAACAACATTAGAACAACATTAGAGCCAGAGGACAAAAAAATGGCGGTGGGTGAGACAGGTGTGCTTGTAGCTCTTCTGTTGTATGCTTTATTATTAAGCCTTTGTGGAAATCCAACTGATAGCATTGGAGTTAATCTGAACAGGAAAAATATTTCCTCCCAATGCCAAGGAGTTGAAATCCATATCAGTATAAGTTTAAAAACAACGGGCACAGGCTACAAACATTTCGGCTTTGGAAGGGGTGTAATTCATACTTGCGTTTGGGCAAAGTCTCCGCGCACTGGGCAAAAGCGTAAAACCTGTGCCGTGAGCAGACGCCAAAATAACAACGGTTTGATTATCTCGCTCTATTTATTGCTATCTGGCGATATACACCAATGCCCTGGTCCAGAGACTGCATGTAGAGGAAATCTGCCAACAAAGGCACAAACAGAGGAAGCGATCAGTCACCTGCTACTTGCTCCTTTTGAGAGCGTGGACCTGGTGAACGGGCTGTCTTTAGGTCTGCTGGATGTTGTGTCATCCAATGTGGTTAGCGATGCGGCTAGCGGACACTGGCAGCGAGAGATGCCTGGTGCGAACGCGGCGGTGGACTCGGGAGCCGGCGGATGCCGGGTGCCGAGGCGGTCGAGTGTGCGGCTGCAGTGTGCTGCTGGGGCTGCAATGCCAAACGCTAGTAGACACCAGGCGCTGGAGGGGACGAGGACGGGACGGCTGCGGTCGGCGGAGTCTCTGGCAACTGGAGGACATGCAACACTGACGGGACTGCTATCCGGGGGAGGTGAGGAGGTGGATACGCACTTTGTTTGTCTGGAGACACCTGTGGTGTCGGCTACAAGATCGAGGCCGAAGGCCACTACCGTGAGAAGTAAAATCTTGGTCTTCACTGAGGAACAAATATCCGTTTTTGCATCGAAAGGTTTGAATTGTTTTCATTTAAACATTCGCAGCTTACTGCCAAAGATCACAGAGGTACGTGAGCTGGCCAGGAAAATCAAGGCAAGTGTTTTATGTTTTTCAGAAACATGGTTAGATTCTTATATTACTGACTCTGAAGTTGAAATTGAAAACTTTGTTATCGTTCGCAAAGATCGGAATAGACAGGGGGGTGGGGTTTGCATATTTGTGAGGTCTGATATTGATTTCAATCTAAGACAGGACCTGGACAATGTTAACCTTGAAGCTGTGTGGATTGATATTTTGCTTCCAAAAAGCAAACCAATTTTGTGTGGTGTTGTCTATAGACCTCCAAATCAAAATGACTTCATCCAAACCTTGGAATGCGTTAGTGCAGGCTGTCATGATTTTTTAAACCAGGAAGTCATTTTAATGGCAGATAATAATATTGATGTTTTGAATACAGAAGGGCCACTATACAATGGCTTTTGTGACTTTCTGAAAATGCATGGTCTAACCCAATTAATTAGTGTTCCAACCAGAATAACTGAGCATAGCCAAACTGCCATTGACCACATTATTGTATCTGACACAGGCAAAATTCTACAAAGTGGTGTCATTGTGTATGGAATTAGTGACCATTTTTTAACCTACTGTATCAGGAAAGTTAAGAGGGCTCAGATTAAATGTCACAAATCTGTGAAAAGCAGAAGTTTAAAAGGGTATAATGTTAAAAATTTTCAGGGCATACTTAATAATATCAACTGGATGGAAATTACCAACATATGTGATGTTGATACAGCATGGGATTGCTTTCAATCTATTTTCTTGGAAATACTTGACAAGATAGCCCCATTAAAAGAGACCAGGATTAAACAAAGATCACAGCCTTGGATAAATAATGATATCTTGGACACCATTTACTTGAGGGATAAAATTTTAAGTGAGTTTAAAAGAACCAAGCTGCCTGTTCTTTTTAAAGAATATAAAGTAATCAGAAATAAGGTTCAGCGAATGGTGGATGAGGCGAAAAAGGATTTTTTTATGTCTAAAATTGAGGAGCATAAAAAGGATCCCAAGAAATTGTGGGAAACTCTTAGGCCTTTGGGGACGAAAGAGAACCCTAAGCAAAAACAAGGTAAAATAGGCCTAGATATTAATGGGTCCATATTGTATGATAGAAAAGTGGTGGCAGATACTTTTAATAGTTTCTTCACAACAATTGCAAGAAATCTGGTGCAGAAGCTTTCATCTGCATCAGGTGTTTTTAGTGATCCACAGAGGGTGCATAAGTTTTATGAAGAAAAGGGAGTTCAGCCAAACACTTTTTATTTTAAGCAAGTAACAGAGGAGCTGGTACTAAAAAAACTTAAAGGCCTAAATCCTTCCAAGGCTACCGGTTTTGATAACATCTCTGCCAGGTTTCTTAAGGATGCTGCTGAAATAATCACTCCTGTCATAACTTATCTTATTAATTTATCTATTGAAAAAAAACATTTCCCCAGTAAATTTAAGGTGGCAAGAGTGATACCTCTATTTAAAAAAGGGCCCAAATCTGATCCTGGAAATTTTCGCCCTGTATCTATCTTGTGTTCAATATCAAAAATTGTGGAAAGGATTATTTATGAGCAAATAGACAGTTATTTAGCAGAACATAACCTTTTATTTGACTTCCAATCAGGTTTTAGAAAAGCCCATTCCACTAATACCTGTCTGCTTTATCTTACAGACTTTATTAGAAAAGAGGTAGAGAAGGGGAATTATTGTGGCATGGTGTTAATAGACCTTCAAAAGGCCTTCGATACGGTTCAGTATGATGTCCTTTTGAACAAACTAAAAGCCCTAGGATTTTCTCCAGCATCTCTTCAGTGGGTGAGGTCATACCTGGTGGACAGAGAACAGGTGGTAGATGTGGAAGGGACCTTGTCCACACCACTTAAATTAACTTGTGGAGTTCCCCAGGGGAGTATTTTGGGTCCTCTCTTTTTTTTATTATATGTTAATGATATGTCGTCAGCTATAGACTGTAATTTGTTTTTATTTGCAGATGACTCAGCTATTCTAGTCTCTCATGAAGACAAATCAGAGGTGGAAAGGCTGCTTAGTTCAGAACTCCTTAACCTCAGTGTTTGGCTAACAGATAACAAGCTGTCTCTCCATCTTGGCAAAACAGAGTCAATTCTTTTTGGGTCCAGAGATAAACTGAAAAAGGCTATGGGGTTTAGGGTAGTCGTAGGTAATGTTGAAATTACAGCCAAGGAAGCAGTTACTTACTTGGGCTGTATACTAGATAACAAATTATCAGGTGAGCTTATGGCCCGAAAAATTATTTCAAAGGTAAGCCAAAGGACTAAGTTCCTAGCAAGAATATCCAGCCTCTTAGATAGTAAAACCTTAAAAATCCTGGCTGATGCGCTTGTTCAATGTCATCTGGACTATGCCTGTACATCTTGGTACACAGGCATTACTAAAGGCCTTAAAGACAAGCTACAGATCTGTCAAAATAAACTAATCAGAGTGATTCTTAAATTAAATCCTAGAACTCATCTTCTTTCTCACCATTTTTCCAGTCTTGGGTGGCTTAGAGTGGAGGAGAGGGTTTCTCAACTTAAACTGTGTTTAGTTTATAAAATAAGAAATAATCTGGCACCCAAGTATTTATGTGATTACTTTTCAAAAATTAGTGATACGCACAATTACTGCACCAGGGGGAGTTCCACAGATTATAGGCCCTGCCGCTTTAGGAGCTGTGTGGGAAAGTACTCTTTCCTATACTCTGCAGCTGTCTTGTGGAATAGTTTACCTTTAAATCTCAAACTGTTGAGCTCTTCTTATTATAATTTTAAATCTTCAGTAAAAAAATGGTTATTAAACTTATAAAGAAAAAAGAAAGGAAAAAGAAATAGAAATCCTTGAAGTAGTAGGAATACTGTTTTGTCTGTTTGTGTGTCTGTTTGTCTATTTTTTTGTTTTATTGTGTTTTTATTAGCTTTATTTTATTTGTATTTTTTATGCTTCCTTTCTTTATTGTCCTCAATGTTGTTAGTCCATGTACTGTTATACATTTTCCATCATAAGGACCACAATGGAAACAAGCCTTTGGGCTTTTTTGTGTTTTTATCCTTTTGAACACTTCGTGTTGATTGTTGTTGTTCAATAAAGTTTTCATTCATTCATTCATTCATTGATAAAACCCTGAATAAAACAACCTTAACACAATGAGTAATTTGAGTTACACCAATGTAAACCAGTGTATTCAGGTTCAAGTTTAGTTAAAAATGTAATTTATATTAAATCTACACATTCTCACTTTCTACAGGGAGCAGGAATGATTATGACCTCCTCTCAGACAGCAGCAGAGGAGCTGGAGGAAAACACACCGTCAGTTCTGCTGATCTAAAACACACAGGAGTGTATGTGTGCAGAGCAGAGAGAGATAAAACAGCCGTTTACACAACATACAGCAACACACAACCACTGTGGGTCACTGGTGAGTTCACATATATAGTTTAAATGATCTTTAATAAAGACAATTTCCAAATTATAGCTGTAATTGTCTTGTCAGGCGTTTCTCCTCCAGTGTCTCTGATCATCAGTCCCAGCAGAACTCAACACTTCACATCTGACTCTCTCTCTCTGAGCTGTGAGGACCAGAGTAACTCTGATGGATGGACAGTGAGAAGATACACAGACAGCGGGCGGCTGGAAGATTGTTCATCATCAGTGTGGGGATCACAAACAGGATCTACATGTACAATCAACTTCACTGTCCCATCAGACACTGGAGTTTACTGGTGTCAGTCTGAATCTGGAGAGCACTATCATCCTGTTAATATCACTGTACACTGTGAGTCTGGGTTTCTGGTTTTATTCATTTCACTGGCAGTTTATAATCAAAGCTTACTAAAACAACTCCAAACATCCTCGTATTAATATATACAGTTTTAAATTTAGATTTTTCTTCTGTTTTTTATTATTTCATCACGTTGTTGATATGTCTCCTGTGTTTCTGTAGTTGGTGTGATTCTGGAGAGTCCTGTTCATCCTGTGACTGAAGGAGATAATCTGACTCTACGCTGTTTATATAAATATACAACCCTATCAAACCTCAATGCTGATTTCTATAAAGATGGATCACTCATCCAGAATCAAACTACAGAGATCATCCCTACTGTCTCAAAGTCACATGAGGGTTTCTACTAGGGCTGACTTCTAATAGTCGAGGATTCGACGATTCGATTCGGAGAGGTCTGATTCGACTGTGAACCTCATAGTCGAATACATGGGCGTCAGTTTGGTTTGAAATGTGCTGGGGACAGAGACGCATTCGCATTTTCAGAAGGGCTGGGTACAAAAAAATATTTTCCGCTTTCGCGCAGGTCATGTTTTGAAAGACGATGTCCTGTAGCTTACTAATGTAAATAAATAAAAATGTATTCAAAAATCTGCTTCACATTTTCAGCAGGGCTGCGGAGCGGCTGAGGGTTGACTCCACACGGTTCTCATGGGCTTTATATATAGGCTAAGTCCTAACGTGAAAAAAGCTTTACGTGGTTTAATGTACCTAAACAATGATTACCAAATTTCCCTCTCATATTGCTCCTCATAACCACTGAAAATGGTCAAAAAATCGAACCCAGAGTCCAATTATTATGGACGTTATCTGATATTAAGCGTTTCTGCTTCACATTTTCAGCAGGGCAGCGGAGCGGCTGTGAGTTGACTCCACGCGGTTCTCATGGGCGTGAAAAAGCTTTACGTGGTTTAATGTACCTAAACAACGATCACCAAATTTCTCTCTCATATTGCTCCTCATGTTTATGAAATGTTATGATATATGTGTGATATGTTTTGTTCATCTGGCTTTAAATGAATAAAAGGTATTTGTTACACACCATGTTTTTCTTTTAGTTTTTTTTTAGCTCTTTTGTTTGAAATGGAAAAAATCTAGCTGCTATCTAAAAAAAAAAAAAAAAAAAAAAGGTTTGACTATCAGTCGACTACGGCAAAATCTAACGAATCAGATTCGATTATGAAAATCCTTAGTCGAAAACAGCCCTAGTTTCTACTACTGCAAACACCCAGAGAGAGCAGAGTCTCCCAAGAGCTGGATCTCAGTCAGAGGTGAGAGTCAATGAAACTGTGAGCTGATTTATTTCTTCATATGCCTTCGTTCAGATATAGTGCATGATAAAGTGCTTGTGTGTCTCTTTTTCAGGGTCTCATTCAGACTCTCAGATCTCTGTCCTCCACATACTCAGTTCTGTACTGGCAGCTTGTCCATATCTGATAGTGACGGTCGTGCTGATTTACAAATGCTGCAGAATGAGAGGGAAAACACCTGAGTGATTTATTAGAAGTCATTATTATCATTATTTTTAACTGACCAACAAATCAGTCAAAATAATCATTAATGTTATGTGATGTCACATTTGGCTTTGCTCAGTGAGGGTTTGATCTTTGTAAAGTTGCTTTAAAAACACTGTTGTGAAATCTGCTTTACAAATACTGAACTGTCAAATTTGGTTAAATTAAATGCAGGAATGAATCCCCTTTATTATTGCTGTGTTTGTGTCTTATACAGAAGTCACTTCGTTTGTCATGTTACAGTTGTTAAAGTCATGTTACATGTTAAAGTCAACATGTTTTTAACATGTATAATTTATTCACCAGGAATTGATGTTAAAAGCAGTTTTAACTTTGGAATAGCTAAGAAAGGGTAAATGTTGGTTTCAGATTGACATTAACAAGGTACATGGATGTTATCCTGTTAACACGTTTGGTTTTTGCTGTTTTTGACCAATAAAATATTATTGTTAATATAGACCAAACCTTTAAGCTTTAGTATCACAAGTACATCCCTGTCCCACTCACAGTTTACTTCCCACAATCCCATTTGGCAGCTTATTATCCTCTTTATATATTGCTTTATTTAAAATAAGGCCTGACAAGACAGTGACTGTCTTTTTATAAAGTTTTTATATATTAGCTTACATTTCAGTAGCTTTTCAATTTTTATTTATAAGTGAAAGTTTAATGTTTTATTTTGTCCTGCTTTAATACATTGCAATTCTTTACAGTGTAAGGCTTGTGTTATATTTGCATGTTTCACATTATAACCACACAAACACACTGTCATTTGTAAGCTATTCCTTATTTTAGTGTAAGTCTCCTGATTTGTATTTGCTGCAATATTTCATATTTGATGTTTGTTTACTTTTTTAAAATAAAGAAACAGCTTTATATTCTGGATCTTATGCTTTGTCTTGCAGTGTCACAATAAAAGCAGAAGAATCGTGACCTCTGACTATAATGAATCATGTTTTAATCTCTCAATAGTTTGGATTTTTCAGCCTAAAACTACTGTAATCTACAGAAATGATTACATTTATATGGAGAGAAAAGAACGTCTTGGGTTACTATTGTAACCCTTGTTCCCTGAGTAGGGAACGAGACACTGCCTCAATACTCGACACTTTGGGGAATGCCTTCGGCATGAAGCTTCTGAAGTCAACTATGGAATTTTTCCAATCTCGATTGGTGTAGCGTCATTGCGTCACTCGTGACGTCGCATGTGACGGTGATCCGGAAGCTATAAATGGTCACAGGAACCAGGAAATGTTAGCTTCTGATTGGTCAAAGCAAATCGTTCTCAGGAGCGCGAAAAGTGTGGCCGAGGGAAGCAGCGTCTCGTTCCCTACTCAGGGCAAGAGGGTTACAATAGTAACCCGAGACGTTCCCTTTCGTAAGGGAACTCCCGCTGCATCGATACTCTACGCTTTGGGGAACGAATACCCACGCCGCCACACTGAGAGAAATACGCCCTGGTGTGAAGCATCTGGCACACTCACGGACGATAGGAATGAGTAGAGGGCAGATCCAACCTAGCTTGTCATAAGATTTGGTGTAAGAAGGGGAGGTCTGGAGCCGGAGGCTCAACTGACCCCATGGATGAGAACCCCAGACAGTAGAAAGTATTAGATGAGGGGTGAAGGCAAAAGTGCACCTCATACTTCAGATATGAGTGGTTTCTGCAGATAACCAACTGTCTAATTGATAAAGGGGAATAGCTCCTAACCCTTGATACATAACTAGATGGATAGACTCCTCCCAGCCTGAGGCCTAACATAGGAACCTCCAAGGCTAAGACCTTGACCATCCGACACATGCGATGGAGGATGGAATACCTGAAGAATCATGATATTGCCTACAGGCACCTCAGTAACGGGGCAAAAATAATGTAGAGTGGCTCCCACGCTAGCAAGTAAGAGGGGGCAGCACCACCACTCTTCCAGGGAGTAAGATGAGCAGGAAGCAGACTCAATAGATTCTTATATATACTTATATATCTCATCCACAGGACATGATGTGTGCCAGGGATAGCCCATCAGCCTGATGCCAATAGGCTGGATGACAGGATTCATCCTCCAATCTACAGGAACATGGAGTTTTAATGGGAAAGTCCCTACTTGCACACCCTTAGAGGCTTGCGGAGGGCACCGGGGCCGCCACAGAGGCCCTAAGCATGAACGGGAGATCCCATTAGAGAACAGGATGGAACGCCAGTACTGAAGCCAGTGGGCAGTAATTAACTGGGTTCAATGCCGTCCCTAACTTTAAATATTTAGTTCCTAGTAGAGTGGGGTTCTAGAATGGATTTCCTGACCACCTCGGTGGAAAGGGCAACCTATTTATGGGTGGGACCCCCTCAGGGGCCAGAACCATAGTCTCCATAACTCTGGCCGTGGATGAAATATTGTACCACCGGCCTGAGAAAGAAGATCTCTCCTAATAGGGACTTGCCATGGAGGACTCTCCAAGAGAATAATAAGGTCTGAGAACCAAATTCGGGCCGGCCAGTACGGAGCTACAAGGAGTAATCTCACACCGTACCTCCTGACCCTTTCTAGAACCCCAGGGAGCAGAGCGATCGGGGGAAAAGTGTACAGACGTGACCTTGGCCACATCTGTACCATGGCATCCAAGCCCAAAGGAGCTGGATGTGAGAGAGAGTACCAGAGCGGGCAATGAGAGTTCTCATGAGAAGCGAACAGGTCAACCTCCGCCCGGCCAAACTCTCTCCATATAAGCTCAACCACTTCAGGGTGGAGCCGCCATTCCCCGGGCCTCAGCCCCTGCCTCTACAGGATGTCTGCTCCCAAATTATCAACCCCAGGAATATAAATGGATCTAACAGAGAGAAATTTATCCTGGGACCAAAGAAGAATCTGATGCGCCAGTCTAGAAAGAGGGCGTGATCTCAAGACTCCTTGGCGGTTGACTGACATATTGTCTGTCCTAATAAGAACATGATGGCCTCTGAGGTCTACAAGGAAGTGCCTCAGGGCAAAAAATACAGCCAGCATCTCCAAGCCATTAATATACCATGAGAGATGATGGTCCTTCCAAGTACCTCGGGTACCCCAGCCCGTGAGGGACGCATCTGTAGTCAAAGTCTTCCTCTGACATGGTGCTCCCAGAACCGGGCCTTGAGACAGGAACCATGGTTTCTTCCACATGATGAGAGAACGAAGGCATCTGCGTGTAACTCTGATCATGCAAAAGGGGTTTCCCAGCGGAGAAAACCCCTTGGTCCTGAGCCACCACTGCAAGGCCCTCATATGGAGCAGACCAAAAGGCACTACCGTGGAAGCTGCAGCCATAAGGCCCAAAACTCTTTGAAAGTGTTTGATAGTGATGGCCTGGCCTAACCTAATACTCTTCTGTAAAAATATTAGCTCAAAGGGGAAATATAATAATCCATATTTACCAATTATGATTAATGGTTCCCCCAGTATCAGCAGAAGCAGTGTTGTAGCCGGATGAGATGAGCGAAGAAGGAAAGTGCGGTCACTGTGGTCTGTCCCTAATAAAGCCTGAGAATGGCCACCCCTCTCTGGGTTTGCTGGACCAATGAGAAGGGTGGACTGTCTGGCAGGAGTTTCCTCTGTGGTGAAGATTTATGATGCTATCTCAAATCTGCCTTACCTCTTTTCTGTTCATTAATACTCAGATAGATATAACAAATCCACACTGCATTCTAAGAGAAGGCGATGTACATCAAAGCGTGAGTCATTAAATGAGGATTAATTAGATAGGAGACATGATACAGGTAAGGTTACATTGACCGTTGGTTGTATAATAAAATACATACCATGGTGTATACATAATAGGACACAAAACATCACAATCATTCACACAGTTTCTGGGATGCACGTTCATTTCTAGATCAGTTCGTCTCTGATTAATGCAGCAAAATCTGCATGGAAGATCGTTTCTGTCTTTCCATTGTCTCTCTCGTGCATGTGGCCACATTCCTTTGGATCGTAAAACTCTCTGTGTGTCCTGTAACAAGTGTTTCACAGTTAGCACAGACAGCGCCCTCAAGTACTGTCTGTGCATGCTCCACTCCCAGACAAACTACACAAAGCGAGTGTGTATCACCCTCGCTTAGATAACGCGGTCAAGGGGACGCACACTGCCTGAATAGTTTCTCTTTATTCACCATATTTTATATACTCAGAGTGACAGACAAGACCAAGTAAGACAAACAGGTTGACATAGAACGCTTGCTGAAGACCAGAAGCTAACATTTCCTGGTTCCTGTGACCCTTTACAGCTTCCGGATCACCGTCACATGCGACGTCACGAGTGACGCAATGACGCTACACTAATCGAGATTGGAATAATTCCATAGTTGACTTCAGACGCTTCATGCCGAAGGCATTCCCCAAAGCGTTGAGTATCTTCTTCTTAGATTAGGTTCTTTTCATAGTTAAATCTTTTCCATAGTTCCCTTTCCTGCTTCCAGTTCATACCATTTTACCTATGCATGTATGCATGCATGTTTGTTTAGTTTAGTTATGTTTGTGATTTAGTTAATAAAACTTGTGCACAACAGGTATTTGGTTCTGATTATCTGCTTGCAACAAAGTCCCTTTTACAATCTTGATCTTGTGCTGTACATGCTAAGGAATAATTATTTTTCAGTGACCATGAAATATACGCTTTTCTTAGAATAAATGAATAATCAAAAGAGTTCGTTGGAACTGATTAATTGATTGTAATATTAATTTAGCTATCTCAAGTTGATCCAATTAACTGACCCAAATATTAATAATTAATCATAACTGATAATTATGAGTTATTATTAATATTTCCCATTTGAGCTAACTTATTACATTTGTTTGCGTTCATAGCCTGTCTTACAAATTTCAGTCTTCCGTTTTCCACCTTATGAAAAATGTGCAAATGACAATAAGACTTATGACCTTTGGCAAGAATTGAAATGACTGCTGAGGACAGTAAGACAAGAATTATATTTATTTTCTTTTTTTTTCAAACGTTGCTTAATCAAAAGTACTAACAAAATTGTTATTTGAATCGTACAGAAGCTGAATTCACTAAATTAAGAGGAACAAGCGTTAAAGTTGTTACCCCTTGTCTTGGTGTTTGAATATTAAACTTGTCCATATCAGTGCCAAACTCGACACCTTGATTGTTAGAGGCCTGATGGCTTAGAAATAGATCGAGATGAGCTCATAGTTGTGGTTTGGTTTCTTCTCTTTCAGATCAGTGACATCAACCAGTGTGGGAGGAACAGCATCTGTTCACCAGTTTCTGCTTCTTAACTTATACAGTTATAAATACATTGAATACCATTATTACAATAAAGATCTGGAAAATAATGGAAAAGTTATGATTCCTTTTCCATTAAACACAAGAACATTACTTCTCATAATGGCAAATTTATGCAGTTCACTTTGATATTGATTAAGTCCTGACAACATTTCAGTAGGAAACTTGCGTGACATTTTTGAAAATGTGTTACAAGATTATCAAAAGGTTTTCTGTAACACATGAGGCACATTAGTATGTCTTCTTTAATCTGTCATTATGTTCCTAAAGATCTGACTATGTATCAGGAAGTCTTGAGGCTTTAACTCAGTCTGTCTTTAACCGTCTGTCATTATTCAGTCAGTATGGAGCTCAGTCAACTTCCTCTTCTGCTCTGTGAGTATTATTTCTCTCAAAATAATTGCACTTGTATTATGCTCTCAGAGCTTCAAATCCAGCTCTAGCTCATGATATATGAGTGAAAGATGAGCTTGAGAGAAGTGAGCAGTTAGTGCTGTTTGTGAAAGAGAAATGCACTCTGTTGTGTTTGGGTCAGTCTGTTTGTTCACTCACTCGGTTTAATGCTTCACTGTAAAAAAATTCTAACCCTCCCAAATCAAAAATTTCAAGTGACCGATAACATCTAAATTTTTAAATTGGCCCAAGTGAAATTATTGTTGCAATAGTCTGTTAACATTGGCTCAATGAGAAATAATACATCAGACTAATTGAAAAATTTAGATGTTATCGGTCACTTGAAATTTTTGACTTGGGGATGTAATTTTTTTTTTTTTACAGTGTTTGTAATGGTGTTTGCTGAATCATTTCTGTTTGTTAGTTTTGTACAGGTTGCTGTTGAGATGCACTAGGTAGATATTCACTAGTTAGTCTTTAGATGTTCACTAGTATGCAGTTAGTAAGAGTTTATATGAGTTAATTGTCACTGTTTTCAGACTCTAGAAAGGTTTTTACAGAAACACTCATTCAGGAGCCACTAGATCTAGACAAAGTAGAAGAAAGACTTAAAGAGAAATTAAACATTTCTGTGTTGTGAAGCTGAGAAACGTCTGAGAGTGAAATTATGCTGTTTCACAAGCAAAGAAAGAATATGCATAAATGTTTAAAGTATAATAGAAAGTTGATCAGCTCCATGTTCACAGTGTAATAATTGTCAGATTATCCTGTGTTTGGCTGAACTGTCACTTTGGTGGCTTGCCAGTGTAGTCGATTTCTCTTATACATAAACTAAGTTCTTGTGGAGAGAAGCATTTACTGAAGGTATCAGAGCAGCACATTCTTCAGCAGTGATGTTAGTCTGTCTTCAGAGAGTCTGAACCCAAATATCTGTCTGTGGGACAGACCTTTATACCTAAAGCTAATTTACAAACACAAGACATCCAGAGACCCCTAAGAGAAACACAGCCGTTTACTTCACGGGAAGAACTTTGGAAATAAAATCCCACAGAATAAATAAATAAAAAATCAGGATAATCAACGGATGAGTTTGATGATCTTTACTAGGAACAATTAAAATACACAATCTTTCATGAGTTTTCTTTCTTTTGTACTTTGTGTTTTCAGTGCTGATTTCAAACATCCACTCTGGACACACTCAAGGTGAGTGAATTTGATTAATAAATTTCATTACAAATGTGTGATTCTGTTACAAACCAGAGGCCGGATTCACAAAACAATCTTAGGAATAAAAATCTTCTTAACTACTATTTTCTTCTTATTTTCTAACTTAAGAATAAAATATAAAAAAAGATAAGAATATTTTGTATTGCCAAAAACTTTTCTTAAGAATGTTCTTATCTTTCTTTTTACGATTGTTCTTAAGACAAAAATTTTAAGGTGTCATTGTTACAGTGTAATTATTATTAATAATTTGCATGCAATTATACATCATTTACTCTTATTACTCATCTTAAATAACTTCTGAAAGTCAGGATAACCTCCAACCTGTCTTAAATCCCCAAAGGAAGATTTCGAACTTCTTGGAATTTATCTTAAGAACTTTCTTAACTTCTTTTTTAAGAAGATTTTTGCTGATCCGGCCCCAGCTGTCACAGTCATCTGCACTCATTCACCTTTAGTCTCGTTTTCATGGACTTTCAGTTTTTTCATTCATCACGTTTGTTTTCTCCCTCCACTCATCAGTTACCATGGACATTCATTCATCACAGCTGTTCGTCATTTATTTCGTTACCTCTGTGTATTTAGTTCCTCTGTGTTCAGTCTTTAGTTGTCGGTTGATGTTTGTGTATGGTAGTGTTTGTTACGTTTATACTCCTCTGCACACTGTTACTCCTGCTTGCCTCCTTGTAATCAAAAACCTGTATATATTTGATAACCTCGTCTTC
The DNA here is from genome assembly GCA_022829085.1 of Abramis brama. Lineage (NCBI taxonomy): Eukaryota > Metazoa > Chordata > Actinopteri > Cypriniformes > Leuciscidae > Abramis > Abramis brama. Next base: position 68,192,636 of record CM040766.1, on the reverse strand, counting down.
AGTCCGTCTTCCCTCTTCTTCATCTTGTGACACCAGCAATGAAATGAGTGTCATGATTATAAATACAGCTTTTTAAATAAGTTATATAAATGATTCATGTGTTGTGAGTAACACCAAACAGACGGTTCTGAGGTGTGACAAAAACATTCACTCACATGAAAACGTTTTTATGCAGAATTTAGAAAATATGTTTTGACATTTGTCTACAGATTTAATAAAAATGATTAGAGTTGCTGGACCTGCAACAACAAAGTCATTTGAACAACAATGACAATTTGTAACCCTGTGGTAACTGATGTGTGTGTCTCTGGTGGATGCAGGTGGTGTGAAACCCTGCGTTGAGCTCAGAGCTACTAACCTAAAGGATGTGGGTTTGAACTCCACTTACGGGGGTCTTTACACCTTTGTGGTCTGCCTGTTTGTGAAATAAAAATGCACTAGTTTACCAGTGAGAGAATGAGATCTGCTGAAAAACGTTCACATCTCATGCTCCCACTGACTTTATATTGACAGATGTTCCCAAACCAACTCTGACTGTACGGCCACAGAGATCAGTGTTCACTGGAGACTCAGTTACTCTGAGATGTGAGCTGGATCAGCCATGGGGTGGATGGGATGGATGGGAGTTTCTCTGGAGTAAAGACTCAAACACTGAATCTCCTGAAGCTGAAACTAAAACGATAGATTCTGTGAAAGTCTCTGATGGAGGAGAGTACAGATGCAGAGCAAGAAGAGGAGGATATAACACACATTACAGTGAACCAGTAGCAGTGACAATACATGGCAAGTGTTTTTCCTCTCATAATGAACTGCTCATAAAACGCTATATGAAAATGATTTATAAGACACTAAATAAACATAGAGAACAACACTTCAGTTTAACTTGATTTAGCGTTTTGTAACTGCTCGTACAATAAAAAACAGCACATTTTATTATTTGTATTTATTTTATTATATTATTTATCACATTATTTTCAATGTTTATTGTTGTTGTTCTACAGAAAGACCAAAACCCAGAGTGACCATTACACCTGATCATCATCATGTATTCAGAGGAGAGACAGTCACTCTCAGATGTGACATATATGATGGAGGAGTCACTAGCTGGAGGTACAACTGGTTTAAAGAAGGTTCAACCAGTGTTTTCAGTGAACGACAGCAACACACATTCAGTTCTGTTACTGAGTCTGACGCAGGTAAATACTCCTGTTATGGGACAGAGACTGAAGGATCACACAGATCACATCGCAGTGATGGAGTTACACTGACAGTATCAGGTGAGTTTGATCATCTCTTCATAAACACACACAAGTATAACACGTTATTAATGAGTGATTTCTTTTCAGAGCAGTTTTAAGTGTTTCTCCTCCACATAAGTGGTTGATTATGACACAGAAGTGTTCAGATTTTACAAGCAAATGTGTGTGGCTCCAATTTTCTTCGTTCATCTTCGGAGCACAAAATAAGATATTTTTGATGAAATCCGAGAGCTTTCTGACCCCTCCAAAAACAGCAACGCAATGACCGCTTTCAAGGTCCAGAGAGGTAGTAAAGATATCATTAAAATAGTCCATGTGACTGTGGTTCAACCTTAATGTTATGAAGCGAAGAGAATACTTTTTGTGTGCAAAAACAAAACAAAAATAATGACTTTATTCAACAATTTCTTCTCATCCGTGTCAGACTCTAATGCTGTTCACATAGTAAACACAGTGCAGCGCTTCCGGGTCCTACGTCAGAACGCCGCCTCTTCATTGGCCAGCTCCTGTGAGTCAGAATCACACGCATGAGTCGCGCTGCTCACTGCTCACGGCCAAAGCGCTGATCTCTTATTTATGCTGTTGTTTTTTGCACATAAAAAGTATTCTCGTCGCTTGATAAACTTAAGGTTGAACAACTGTAGTCACATGGACAATTTTAACAATATCTTTACTACCATTCTGGGCATTAAAAAGTGGTCATTGCGTTGCTGTTTCTGAAGGGGTCAGAAAGCTCTCAGATTTCATTAGAAATATCTTCATTTGTGTTCTGAAGATAAATGAAGGTCTAGCGGGTTTGGAACGACATGAGAGTTAGTAATTAATGACAGAATTTCAATTTTGGGGTGAACTATCCCTTTAAGAGCTGTCAGGAAAACAGTTGTTGGTGGTTTTAGAGTTTGTCTTTCTTCAGTACAGGAGGGTGAGTTTTTGTTTGTTTAGTTATATTAGAATAGAGGGAATGCATAGGCAAGTAAGCCGACCCAGAAGATACTTTTGTGTTAGTTATTTTTGTGTTAGTAAAATGTAAACATACACAAGTTAAATAAGGACAGGTGAGCTAACTAATCTAAACTGCAGCTCAGAGATAAAACTTTCCTAACTCCCGAGAAAAATAACAAACACTAAAGAACCAACTCACCATCCTGTACAGAAGAAAAACAAACTCCAAATCCACTACTGGTTCCTGAAGGTCCAGGTGAAGTGGCACCAGCTGTTAAATAGGCAGAGGCCTCAGGTGTTGGGAATAATCAGGCTCCGCCCCCATACAACTTCATATACAACATACACTTCATATGCACTTTTGGTCTCGTGGACTTACAATGGCTGCCGCGTACGCATGTCTGTTAAGTCCATGAGAGACCGTAGGCCGGGTGTCCAATTTGTCATTTTAAGTTTCAGAAATGTCCCTTTGCGGTCGATATGTGCCCTCGAAGTGACGACTCGTAGGAAGACCGCGAGTGCTTAGGGTGCCATTTGGGACAGGGCCCCACTTATAACTTTGAACCCTTTGAAACTAAAAAAACAAGATACTTATCCTGATCTCAAGTTGAAAAAGATTATTTAAATTTCTGAAATCTCAATAGTCAAATATTGTAAAACTTTTTTCTCTTCGCTTCGCTTTTTTTTTGTTGACAAAATTGGCTCTTTTGATTGTTATACCAAGCCTCTCAAAAGTTATTGCTTGGATTTTTATTTTCACCATTATCATTTTTCAATTTACCATAATCATATTTCACCCTAACAAAGTTACCATAATGTAATTTATCTCTGCAGCTCTTTTTCATGTAAACTGCTGCACTTCGGGACAGTGGATTGAACAATAAGAGGACGAGATCGTCTGCTAAAAAACCTTCACAACTCAAGCTTTTTTCCAGTTTTATACTGACAGATATTTCCAAACCAACTCTGACTGTGCAGTATTTTGCTTTTATATTGCACAAATAATTTGATAAGACAGAATAAATTACTGTAACAGCTGGAGAACAACACTTCAATCTAACCTGATTATGTGTTTTACAATACAACTGTTCACAAACTAAAACAGCACATTTTATTGTTTTTATTAATTTTACCACATTATTTTCAATGTTTATTGTTGTTGTTCTACAGAAAGACCAAAACCCAGAGTGACCATTACACCTGATCATCATCATGTATTCAGAGGAGAGACAGTCACTCTCAGATGTGACATATATGATGGAGGAGTCACTAGCTGGAGCTACAACTGGCATAAAGGCGGTTCAACCAGTGTTTTCAGTGAAGGACAGCAACACACATTGAGTTCTGTTACTGAGTCTGACGCAGGTAAATACTCCTGTTATGGGACAGAGACTGAAGGATCACGCACATCACAACTCAGTAATAAAGTTACACTGACAGTATCAGGTGAGTTTGATCATCTCTTCATAAACACACACAAGTTTAACATGTTCTTAATGAGTGATGTCTCTATTTCAGTTCCCAGAGCAGTTTTAAGTGTTTCTCCTCAGAAGTGGTTGACTGAAGGAGATCCAGTGACTCTGATCTGTGAGGTTAACGGCTCCTCTACAGGCTGGACATTCAGCTGGTTCACTGTAACTGTCTCAGGTCAGTTATAATGTGCTTCATCTGAATTATCTGGTTATATTGAAGTGAAATATATAATATAATATGTCTGAAACCAGACACAGAGTTGGTATTAACGGCAACACTTCCATGGGCACCAAGCAGTGAAACCTACTTTGAGATCCCAATCCCTCATTTACAGTCACTGCTCTGTAACAACATTAGAGCCATTGATCAAACCCTGAATAAAACAACCTAAACACAATGAGTAATTTGAGTTACACCAGTGTAAACCAGTGTATTCAGGTTCAAGTTTAGTTAAAAATGTAATTTATATTAAATCTACACATTCTCACTTTCTACAGGGAGCAGGAATGATTATGACCTCCTCTCAGACAGCAGCAGAGGAGCTGGAGGAAAACACACCGTCAGTTCTGCTGATCTAAAACACACAGGAGTGTATGTGTGCAGAGCAGAGAGAGATAAAACAGCCGTTTACACAACATACAGCAACACACAACCACTGTGGGTCACTGGTGAGTTCACATATATAGTTTAAATGATCTTTAATAAAGACAATTTCCAAATGATAGCTGTAATTGTCTTGTCAGGCGTTTCTCCTCCAGTGTCTCTGATCATCAGTCCCAGCAGAACTCAACACTTCACATCTGACTCTCTCTCTCTGAGCTGTGAAGACCAGAGTAACTCTGATGGATGGACAGTGAGAAGATACACAGACCGCGGGCGGCTGGAAGATTGTTCATCATCAGTGTGGGGATCACAAACAGGATCTACATGTACAATCAACTCCACTGTCCCATCAGACACTGGAGTTTACTGGTGTCAGTCTGAATCTGGAGAGCACTATCATCCTGTTAATATCACTGTACACTGTGAGTCTGGGTTTCTGGTTTTATTCATTTCACTGGCAGTTTATAATCAAAGCTTACTAAAACAACTCCAAACATCCTCATATTAATATATACAGTTTTAAATTTCGAGTTTTCTTCTGTTTTGTATTATTTCATCACGTTGTTGATATGTCTCCTGTGTTTCTGTAGTTGGTGTGATTCTGGAGAGTCCTGTTCATCCTGTGACTGAAGGAGATAATCTGACTCTACGCTGTTTATATAAATATACAACCCTATCAAACCTCAATGCTGATTTCTATAAAGATGGATCACTCATCCAGAATCAAACTACAGAGATCATCCCTACTGTCTCAAAGTCACATGAGGGTTTCTACTACTGCAAACACCCAGAGAGAGGAGAGTCTCCCAAGAGCTGGATCTCAGTCAGAGGTGAGAGGCAATGAAACTGTGAGCTGATTTATTTCTTCATATGCCCTCGTTCAGATATAGTGCATGATAAAGTGCTTGTGTGTCTCTTTTTCAGGGTCTCATTCAGACTCTCAGATCTCTGTCCTCCACATACTCAGTTCTGTACTGGCAGCTTGTCCATATCTGATAGTGACGGTCGTGCTGATTTACAAATGCTGCAGAATGAGAGGGAAAACACCTGAGTGATTTATTAGAAGTCATTATTATCATTATTTTTAACTGACCAACAAATCAGTCAAAATAATCATTAATGTTATGTGATGTCACATTTGGCTCTGCTCAATGAGGGTTTGATCTTTGTAAAGTTGCTTTAAAAACACTGTTGTGAAATCTGCTTTACAAATACTGAACTGTCAAATTTGTTAAATTAAATGCAGGAATGAATCCCCTTTATTATTGCTGTGTTTGTGTCTCATACAGAAGTCACTTCGTTTGTCATGTTACAGTTGTTAAAGTCATGTTACATGTTAAAGTCAACATGGTTTTAACATGTATAATTTATCCACCAGGAATTGATGTTAAAAGCAGTTTTAACTTTGGAATAGCTAAGAAAGGGTAAATTTTGGTTTCAGATTGACTTTAACAAGGTACATGGATGTTATCCTGTTAACACGTTTGGTTTTTGCTGTTTTTGACCAATAAAATATTATTGTTAATATAGACCAAACCTTTAAGCTTTAGTATCACAAGTACATCCCTGTCCCACTCACAGTTTACTTCCCACAATCCCATTTGGCAACTTATTTTCCTCTTTATATATTGCTTTATTTAAAATAAAGCCTGACAAGACAGTGACTGTCTGTTTATATATTAGCTTACATTTCAGTAGCTTTTCAGTTTTTTTTATTTTGTCCTGCTTTAATACATTGCAATTCTTTACAATGTAAGGCTTGTGTGATTTTTGCATGTTTCACATTATAACCACACGAACACACTGTCATTTGTAAGCTATTCCTTATTTTAGTGTAAGTCTCCTGATTTGTATTGCTGCAATATTTCAAATTTTATGTTTGTTTACTTTTTAATAAAGAAACACAGTTTTATATTCTGGATCTTATGCTTTGTCTTGCAGTGTTACAATAAAAGCAGAAGAATTGTGACCTCTGACTATAATGAATCATGTTTAAATCTCTCAATAGTTTGGATTTTTCAGCCTAAAACTACTGTAATCTACAGAAATGATTACATTTATATGGAGAGAAAAGAACGTCTCGGGTTACTTTTGTAACCCTTGTTCCCTGAGTAGGCATCGATACTCAACGCTTTGGGGAATGCCTTCGGCATGAAGCGTCTGAAGTCAACTATGGAATTATTCCAATCTCGATTGGTGTAGCGTCATTGCGTCACTCGATACATCGCATGTGACGGTGATCCGGAAGCTATAAATGGTCACAGGAACCAGGAAATGTTAGCTTCTGATTGGTCAAAGCAAATCGTTCTCAGGAGCGTGAAAAGTGTGGCCGAGGGAAGCAAGTCAGGGAATGATGGTTACAATAGTAACCCGAGACGTTCCCTTTCGTAAGGGAACTGCTGCTGCATCGATACTCGACGCTTTGGGGAACGAATACCCACGCCGCCACACTGAGAGAAATACGCCCTGGTGTGAAGCATCTGGCACACTCACGGACGATAGGAATGAGTAGAGGGCAGATCCAACCTAGCTTGTCATAAGATTTGGTGTAAGAAGGGGAGGTCTGGAGCTGGAGGCTGAACTGACCTCATGGATGAGAACCCCAGACAGTAGAAAATATTAGATGAGAGGTGAAGGCAAAAGCGCACCTCGTACTTTAGATATGAGAGGTTTCTGCAGATAACCAACTGATAAAGGGGAATAGCTCCTAACCCTTGATACATAACTAGATGGATAGACTCCTCCTAGCCTGAGGCCTAACATAGGAACCTCCAAGGCTAAGACCTTGACCATCTGACACATGCGATGGAGGATAGAATACCTGAAGAATCATGATATTGCCTATAGACACCTCAGTACCGGGGCAAAAATAATGTAGAGTAGCTCCCACGCTAGCAAGTAAGAGGGGGCAGCACCACCACTCTTCCAGGGAGTAAGACGAGCAGGAAGCAGACTCAATAGATTCTTATACAGTACCAGTCAAAAGTTTGGAAACATTACTATTTTTAATGTTTTTGAAAGAAGTCTCTTATGCTATGTACTTGCTGATGAAAATTCAGCTTTGCATCACAAAAATAAATTACATTTTAAAGTATATTAAAAAAGTGAAGCATTATTTTAAATTGTAATAATATTTCATAATATTACTGTTTTTTTTGTTGTTGTTTTTTTTTTAACTGCAGGCTTGATGAGCATAAGAGACTTCTTTCAAAAACATTAAAAATAGTAATGTTTCCAAACTTTTGACTGGTACTGTATATACTCATATATCTCATCCACAGGACATGATGGGTGCCAGGGATAGCCCATCAGCCTGATGCCAATAGGCTGGATGACAGGATTCATCCTCCAATCTACAGGAACATGGAGTTTTAGTGGGAATGTCCCTACGTGCACACCCTTAGAGGCTTGCGGAGGGCACCGGGGCCGCCACAGAGGCCCTAAGCATGAACGGGAGATCCCGTTAGAGAACAGGATGGAACGCCAGTACTGAAGCCAGTGGGCAGTAATTAACTGGGTTCAATGCCGTCCCTAACTTTACATTTTCAGTTCCTAGTAGAGTGGGGTTCTAGAATGAATGACCTGACCACCTCGGTGGAAAGGGTAACATATTTATGGGTTGATCCCCCTCAGGGGCCAGACCCATAGTCTCCATAACTCCGGCCGTGGATGAAATATTGTACCACCGGCCTGAGAAAGAAGATCTCTCCTAATAGGGATTTGCCAGGGAGGACTCTCCAAGAGACTAATAAGTTCCAAGAACCAAATTCGGGCCTACCAGTACGGAGCTACAAGGAGTAATCTCACACCATACCTCCTGACCCTTTCTAGAACCCCAGAGAGCAGAGCGATCGGGGGAAAAGCGTACAGACGTGACCTCGGCCACATCTGTACCATGGCATCCAAGCCCAAAGGAGCTGGATGTGAGAGAGAGTACCAGAGCGGGCAATGAGAGTTCTCATGAGAAGCGAACAAATCAACCTCCGACGGCCAAACTCTCTCCATATGTGCTCAACCACTTCAGGGTGGAGCCGCCATTCCTCAGCCCCTGCCTCGACAGGATGTCTGCTCCCAAATTATCAACCCCAGGAATATAAATGGATCTAACAGAGAGAAATTTATCCTGGGACCAAAGAAGAATCTGATACGCCAGTCTAGAAAGAGGGTTGTGATCTCAAGCCTCCTTGGCGGTTGATATAAGATACCACCGACATATTGTCTGTCCTAATAAGAACATGATGGCCTCTGAGGTCCACAAGGAAGTGCCTCAGGGCAAAAAATACAGCCAACATCTCCAAGCGATTAATATGCCATGAGAGATGATGGTCCTTCCAAGTACCTCGGGTGTAACGGCCCTCCATAACCACACCCCAGCCCGTGAGGGACGCATCCGTAGTCAAAGTCTTTCTCTGACATGGTGCTCCCAGAACCGGGCCTTGAGACAGGAACCATGGTTTCTTCCACATGACGAGAGAACGAAGGCATCGGCACTAACTCTGATCATGCGAAAGGGGTTCCCCAGCGGAGAAAACCCCTTGGTCCTGAGCCACCACTGCAAGGCCCTCATATGGAGCAGACCAAAAGGCACTACCATGGAAGCTGCAGCCATAAGGCCCAAAACTCTTTGAAAGTGTTTGACAGTGATGGCCTAGCCTAACCTAATACTCTTCATTGTGTTTAAGACAGTATTTATACGAGCAGTATTTAGTATTTATCCTAAGACAGGGCTTTTCAAATTGGGTGAATGTGAGCCTCCCCTTAGAGTAGGTAAGGACAGCCGAGCCCCCCCTTCCCCAAAATCCTGTCCGCCTGCCCTAACCCACACACACCTCTGCAATAAATGCCATCTTTTGTGTGTTCCAGGCAATGATGAGTTTCAGTAACAACTGATCAAATGTAAATATTATTTTATTTCCACAACTTTCTTAAAAGTGCATTCATAAACGATTCTTTGCAACAGCAAATAATTTCCAACTTCATGCAGGCCTAATTGAGGCTACTTTTAAAATCACTGAACATCAGTAGGCCTAACCACAAGTCAACATGCTTAACATGTGCAATCGGCGCCAAAGCTACCGCTGACGACACCTGACGGCTGAAATCGGCACGTTGTGTCTGGGCTTTAAGACACATTTGAAGGAGATGCACATCATCTCGAACAAAATCAGCACAATGGACAGCTCTCTGATCAATGAACAACAACGCTGTTTGTTCACGGAACACATAACATTTAACAGTCAACTGCATTGAAGGCATGTTATCAGATCAAACAGATTCTTTTTTACGAACAAATTTTTTTAACGATTTCAGCCACATAAAACCTCAGATTAATACGGAGCCCGGGAAGTCACCTGTGAGAGAAAAAAAACAATCCGTGGCGACGGTTTTGCAATCCGTCTGCTCAGTTTATAAACCGTAGGCCTACTAACGAATTCTCAAACTGTTCCCTCGGTTTAACAAATCGTGCCCTCGGATTAATAAACCGTACCCACGAGTTTCTAATCCACGCTCTCAGACTTGTAAACCGTGCCTTCAGTTTTTGCAATCCACAAATTCAAACTGTACTCACAGTTGGTAGAAGAGTAGAAGAACACCAGGAACGACGTTCTTCATACATCGCTAACTCAGTTAGCTGGATTTGATTGTTGGCGATTTGGCGTGATCTTGGATTGTTTGGTTCTTCAACGCTCATCCTGGACTTGCTGTCATAGCAACAGGTGCGCAAGATTAAACCTGCTCGGGAGCATCTTATTTCATGTTAACAGGATTAGACTGCGGCTCATAAGCGGAGCTGATACGGGAAGTCCAGCGCAGCGCGATAGTGCACTTTCTGAGATATATATTTTTTTCTCGTGACTCGTGAGATTGTCGTTTACATTATTAATTAGTTGGAAACGCACATTTATTTTCGACTTGTCGGAGTCGGGCTTTAACTACAGCACAAACTGTTTGCATTGTCCTAAGATGATTTGCGAGTGGCTCTTTCCTTTACACTATTGGAGATGCGGAGAACTTGATGGAAAGTGCTGTCTGTCGTGTCATTCGGAGTTTACCTGCCGCTTTTAGGTTTAAAAAACAGTTTTAATTTTTTTTGTGGCATTTCCAAGCCACTTAAGACCCAATGTTGTAAAACAGTTTTTTTTAAAGCAGTTTTTTTTTAGGCTATCATAATTTTTTATGAGGATCATGCAATCATGACCATGCCGATTACAGTAGCCTATATGTCACTCAGGCTTAAAGGGATACTCCACTTTAAAATGAAAATTCTGTCATCATATACTCACCCTCATGTTGTTTCAAACCTGTATGAATTTCTTTCTTCTGCTGAACAGGAAGGAAGATATTTAGAAGAATGTCAGTAACCAGACAGTTTCTGGTCTCATTGACTTCCATAGTAGGAAAAAAATATACTATGGAAGTCAATGAGACCAGAAACTGTCTGGTACCATATAGGCTGCCATCAAGGCCTCAATGAAGGGGATTATGTGAACAGAAAGGGGGTTCACAATGTAAATGTGCAACCCAGTTACTATTGTGATTCTTAATATTCCAGATTATATCAAATAAAAAAAGGCATTCTACTAAAATCTTATCAAAATATTGAAAACCGCTTCCCTAAGATCTATAATGGGACGCAGCCCACCATCCTTTTTGGCGGCCTCATGGGACTGCCCCCTGGCAGCAGACCCACGAGACCTGGAGCGATGGCAGGGAATAAGCTCTTTAAATGGGTCTGACTTTCGTTTCGTCTCCTGACACCTATCGACGACGTTATTGACACCGTCGCAGAAAAGACCAGGAGGCTAAACTGGGTCATCGAGGAGACAAGCCCTGTCCTTGTCTATGATGCCCGACAAGTTCAGCCACAAATGTCTCTCCGTGGCTACCAGTGCTGCCATGGAGCGGCCGATGGCACGGGCCGTCTCCTTGGTAGCACAGAGAGACAAGTCAACCACTCGACGCATCTCGCGGATGTCGTCGAAGGCGACCTCCCCGCTGTCGTCCACCTCTTTGAGGAGGTTGGCCTGGTATGCCTGCAACAGCCCCATCGTATGCAGACAACTACCAGCCCGACCTGCATATATGCCTTCCCAACCAAGGCCGATGTTGTATGGCAGGGCTTGGTGGGAAGCGCTGGAGCCCGCAGGGATGATGCAGCGTCAGGGGAGAGATGTGAAGCAAATGACTCTTCAACCCTGGGCATCATCCCATAGCTCTCCTCCCTGGCACCCATTATATTAGAATACAGATGTACATTGGGGCCAGATATTCTTGAGGAGAAGGGCTTATTTTCGGGAAAAAATGGCAGACTCCGGCATGACCGAGTCTGCAGGAAGCGCTCATCAAGCTTGCTTTTTTTAGTTGCTTCCTGCATTTCTGGTGGCCAATCGATCTTTAATTTGGCCCTGGTCACTACCTCTAGCAGCTCCTCAAAGGCAGGGGAATGGGGTGGCGAATTTTCACATTCCCCTGCCTTGATGCCCAAAATATCCAGCTCCTCGGAACCGGATAATTCAAGCATCGGCTCCGTTACAAGGGCGGAAAAAGCCGCTGCGTGGGCTTCCACACTCTGAATGGAACTCCTGGAGCTAGCTTCAGAATGTTGAGAAAGGGCCGAAGCCGTCTCAACATCATCCTTTGCGATCCCCATGAATGCAGACGCCGCGCCACCTCGGCAGACGCGGGACCTGATCCACGGGGAGCGCGAGCCTGACCAGTCTTGTCAAACATGGCCCGGCAGGAGCGGAGCGTTTTCAGGGGCAGTGTTTCACAGTTAGCACAGACAGCGCCCTCGAGCGCTGCCTGTGCATGCTCCACTCCCAGACAAACTACACAAAGCGAGTGTGTATCACCCTCGCTTAGATAACGCGTGCAAGGGGACGCACACTGCCTGAATAGTTTCTCTTTATAGAACGCTTGCTGAAGACCAGAAGCTAACATTTCCTGGTTCCTGTGACCCTTTATAGCTTCCGGATCACCGTCACATGCGACGTCACAAGTGACGCAATGACGCTACACCTATCGAGATTGGAATAATTCCATAGTTGACTTCAGACGCTTCATGCCGAAGGCATTCCCCAAAGCGTCGAGTATCGATGCAGCGGGAGTTCCCTTATGAAAGGGAACTATATTTTTAAACAATACTTAAACATGATTGTTAGGGCCCGAGCACCGATGGTGTGAGGACCCTCTTGGAATTGCTCCATTTATTATTATTATTAGGGCCCGAGCACCGATGGTGTGAGGACCCTCTTGGAATTGCTCTGTTTATTATTATTCTTCTTCTCCGAAGTTAATCGCATTTTTGAGGGCCTAAACATGCTCGAAAACTCACTAAACTTTGCACACGTGTCAGAACTGGCGAAAATTTACATCTGATATAGGTTTCAGAATTGGGCGGGGCAAAATGGCTTGATAGCGCCACCTATAAAAGTTCAACGGAGTGCGCCTCCCGCTATGTTCCACGTACGTGTACGAAATTCGGTACATATATGTAATGACCTAATACCTACAAAAAAGTCTCTTGGAGCGTAGCCCTAAACACAACAGGAAGTCAGCCATTTTGAACTTTCTCTCAGATTTAATGGTTTTAATCTGATCATCTTCAAATTTGGTGAGTGTAATCTTAAGGCCTTTGCAACGTTAAATTGCGAAGATCTTGAGTTTTCGTCGAAGGGCGGGTCCTCGGCGGCCTGACAAATTTCGATGTTTCGCCATGAAACAGGAAGTTGCTGTAACTCAGGCATGGAATGTCCAATCTGCCCCAAACTTCACACGTTTGATAAGCATTCTGTCCTGAACACATGACCATGCTCATATTCAGCTACAGTCATAGCGCCACCTGCTGGCAACAGGAAGTGACATGTTTAACACTGTTGTGGACTCCTAATAACATATAAAAAAGTGCCAGCAAGTGCTAAACATGCTAACAACATACTAGAAACATGCTAAAACATGCTAGCAAACACTTAGCTAAGTGCTAAAGCATGTTATTACTGCAATTAAATAGGAATTTGCTGTAACTCAGGCATGGAATGTCCAATCTGCCCCAAACTTCACACTTTTGATAAGCGTTCTGTCCTGAACACATGACCATGCTCATATTCAGTCATAGTCATAGCGCCACCTGCTGGCAACAGGAAGTGACATGTTTAACACTGTTATGGACTCCTAATAACATATAAAAAAGTGCCAGCAAGTGCTAAACATGCTAACAACATACTAGAAACATGCTAAAACATGCTAGCAAACACTTAGCTAAGTGCTAAAGCATGCTATTAATGCCATGAAACAGGAAGTTGTTATATCTTAGGCATGGAATGTCCAATTTGCCCCAAACTTCACATGTTTGATAAGACTTCTGTCCTGAACACATGTCCATGCTCATATTCAATTATAGTCATAATGCCACCTGCTGGCAACAGGAAGTGACATGTTTAACACTGTTGTGGTCTCCTAATAACATATAAAATGTGCCAGCAAGTGCTAAACATGCTAACAACATACTAGAAACATGCTAAAACATGCTAGCAAACACTTAGCTAAGTGCTAAAGCATGCTACTACTGCAATTAAATAGGAATTTGCTGTAACTCAGGCATGGAATGTCCAATCTGCCCCAAACTTAATATGTAACATGCAAGAAACATGCTAGCAACACTTAGCTAAGTTCTAAAGCATGTTATAAAAGCTCAAGGAAGTTGTTGTAACTTAAGCATAAAATGTCCAATCTACCCCAAACTTCACACGTTTGATAAGAGTTATCTCCTGAACACATGTCCATGCTCATATTCAGTTATAGTCATAGCGTATATTCAGTTATAGTCATAGCGCCGCCTGCTGGCAACAGGAAGTGACGTTTAACACTGTTCTGGACTCCTAATAACATATAAGAAAATGCCAGTAGGTGCTAAACATCCTACCAACATACTAGAAACATGCTAAAACATACTAGCAAACACTTAGCTAAGTGCTAAAGCATGCTATTACTGCACTTAAATATGAATTTGCTGTAATTCAGGCATCCAATGTCCAATCTACCCCAAAATTAATATGTAATATGCTAGAAACATCATAAAACATGCTAGAAATGCTAAAGGAAGTTGTTGTAACTCAAGCATACAATGTCCAATCTGCCCCAAACTTCACATGTTTGATAAAAGTCCTGCACTGAACACATCTACATAGCGATATTCAGATATAAACATAGCCCCACCTACTGGCAACAGAAACTGACATGGTTAACACAGTAATGCAGTACTAACCACATAATTATTGTGTACTAAGCATGCTAGAAACATACTAAACATGCTAGCAACACTTAGCTGAGTCATGAAGCATGCTATCATCACCATTATACAAAACATTTTGTAACTGACTTTGACATACTATATATTACTATATATACCTCCTTAAATGCACATTGCCCAACCATGCCCTGTCTTCCTAAAGCCACCGAGTGACGATGGCACGAGTGCGAGGGCCCTTTCATCGCTGCTTGCAGCTTTAATTTTTTTTTTTTTTTGTACAGCCACTGATTTCACACATGATTATTTTAACTCATCCTGTGGTTATTGTGACTGTTGTGTAAAACTGTTGCATACTAATATTCACATGAGAACTGCTGGTCATGTGGCTGGTCACAGTCCAAATATGAATTAGTACCATGAAATTCTCTTAAAATACAAAAAATTATTCAACAAAAATATATTTCATTGATTTTACTAAAAATTAAAAAAATGCATTTCAGGTGCTCAGATGCTTTTGACCGTGAACAACAGAAGTGTGACCCCCAAATGAACAATAGCAGAGTGTTAAGTAAATCATACAGTGCGATTAGTGCAGATTGATTCCCAAATGAATAACTCTAATGATCCGATTCTTTTTACTGAATCAAAATTATTGAGCGCAACAATTAAATAACGATTTCCAATCAGGTACTGAACCAAGAAAGACACTATGTTGCATATGTATTATTGTAATCTTGTATTGCACTTTTTTTTTTTGCCATTGATGTGCTTATTGTTGTTGTTGTTTGTGTAACGACTGAGACGTATCAGACAAAATTATTTGGTATATGTACCAAAAAATCTTTAAACTTCACTCTGGGATCTGTGGCCCCATCCCCCCAAACAGGGCAAGAAGGTCCTAGTTACCATGACCACGATCAGATAAGTTGGTTTTCTTGGTGTTAAAAGAATGTGGCCACATGCTCAAGAGAGAGAAGGGAAGACAGAAACAATCTTTAATATAGACTTTGCTGCATTAATCATAGACAAACTGATTTATAAATGAAAATGCATCTCAGAAACTGTGTTAATGTTTTACTGTCTTGTGTACTATTATGTATATACTATGGTATGTATTTTATTATACAACCAACCAACGGTCAATGTAACCTCACCTGTATCATGTCTCCTATCTAATTAATCCTCATTTAATGACTCACACTTTGATGTACATCACCTTCTCTTAGAATGCAGTGTGGATTTGTTATATCTATCTGAGCATTAATGAACAGAAAAAAGGTAAGGCAGATGTCTAACCACACTTGAGATAGCGTCATAAATCCTCCCCACAGAAGAAACTCCCGCTCAGAAAGTCCCCCTTTCTGATTGGTTGAGCCAGCCCTGCAAGGTGTGTCCTTTGTCAAGCTTTAAAGGGCCTCTTCGCTAGCCCTTCCCTCTCTTCTCTTCTGGCCTCAACTGCTGCTTCGTCAAGTTGATACTGAGCACCGCCTGCCATCCTTTCACTCTTCCAAAGGGAGTCAGACTGTCTTTTCCTTCAATCCAACCAAGAAGGAAACTGTAACCTTACCATCACTCTTGCAATGATCAACTCTTGGCTTCTCGGCACGTTCGGGATGCCGTGCTGTCCAGCGTGGCCTCAGCAGGCCCCCGGGCTGCAGGCTTCGACTCACAACAGCCATGTGCTCACTCAAGAGAGAGAGGACTCTCTCAACCACAACAGCGTCGAAACCACCATGCAAGTTCATCATATCTTCTCCACCCAGCAGAGAAGAAAACGATTGCAACTTCTACAGTGACTTTTGACACTCACGGACCCATCAACAAACTCAATTTTCAACCACTTCAAGAATAGTGTCCACTGCACAGACCATGCAAATATCAATTTAATGAGGTGCTCTGAAAATGATCAGCTGATGGTACTTTTCATAGTTAAATAGACCTTTTCCATAGTTCCATTTCCTGCTTCCAGTTCCATTCTATCACTCACCATTTTACCTATGCATGTATGTATGTAAGTTTGTTTAGTTTAGTTATGTTTGTGATTTAGTTAATAAAACTTGCACAATAATAAAACGTGCACAATATGTAGTTGGTTCTGATTCTCTGCTTGCAACAAAATCCCTTTTATGATCTTGATCTTGTTACATGCTCTAAGCGCTGTACAGGCTAAGAAATAATTATCTTTCGGTGGCCATGAAAGATACGCTTTTCTTAGAATAAAGAGCACCTATTATGGAATTTTGAAATTTACCTTTCATGTAGTGTGTAACATAGATCTAAGTGAACAAAAACATCCTGCAAAGTTTGAAATATGAAAGTGCACCGTATATAAAGTTATTGTCTTTCAAAAGTAAGAGTCGACTCTGAGTCATTTTTATGAATTGTTAGAAGACCGTAGCTTTTTTTCTGACTAGATGACGTCAACTTGTCAAGTTATTTGAATACGATACGCCCACTTATTGCGCTCCAATGCCAGGGAAAACTTGAAAACATCATGGCGACGAGACGCTAGGTGTGTTCGACATCGGCTGCGGCTGGATGTAACCGTTTATATACTGTCTATGGATGTAACCGATCGGCGAGAGTAGCCGCGTGCAGGCGGGGAGGAGCTGCAAACGGAGACGTGAAGTCGGACACTTTCTGGTTCCCGTAGTGACCGCTCACGTGGTGTTTGCATACTTTACCACAGCTGAAGTGAAATAAATGCAATATTTGCCAAATAATACACAGATGTTTCAGAGACATTTTCATTCAATACTTTATGTATTGCTTCATACAGCGTCTGTTTGAACAAGAATAAAGTTCAACATAAGCTACTATCAATGAAGTGGAGTCTACGTTTTTTAATCAGTTTTAATTTGATAAACATGACACAATATAACATCGCAACTACATGAAAAGAGTGTTTACTGTTATAAAAAACTGATTTGTGAGCTTTAGAGGAACTAAAGGTGTTCGAATAAACACGCAAGCTGCATGAAGTCGAACAAGCCTGCTGTGTTCTGAAGTGCGACACAAAAGCAAACTTTTTCTGCACAGAGTAACGTTATACTGATCACAACTGACTGGGTCATCTGACCAATCACCGCAGATTAGCGTCACGCAAAGGAGGGGTTTGGAAAAATGAGTCGTTGAACGAATCATTTGGGAGTCGGTGAGCAAATCAGGTAAAAATAAATGCAATATTATACGACAACAAAAGTGTTTTTTGTCATTGCATGCATGTAAAACTGTTGTTGGGGACTCCCAAAACAACATTAGGAACATTTTAAATGTCATAATAGGTGCCCTTTAGAATAACTGAATAATCAAAAGAGTTCGTTGGAACTGATTAATTGATTGGGTAACACTTTATAATACTGTTCCTTCATTAATGATTAACTACACAGGAACAAATGAGTAATGCATTAGTAACACTCTAGTAACTACTATTAACTAACAAGAAACTCTGATTAACGAATTAGTAAGTAATAGCACTCAGTCGGATGTAGTAGTTCACTATTAGCTAATCAATAACTACTATTTTTCATACCTCACTGAAGACTATAATAACTACTATATACAGGTTAATAAATATTTATAATGCACAATGTTTAATATAAGGTAATGGTAGCCCATTAGTAATGAATCAATTGTTACTACATCCTTCTAAAGGAACTACTAATAATTTGGATCAGTATCTAAAGTGAAAAACATGATAACAACCTAATATTGACTGAAGTCATTGTAAGCTTTTAAGGCTTTTGTAAGGTTTTGGATAGTAATGAATCAAGTGTTACTACATCTTTCTAAAGGAACTACTAATTATTTGGATCAGTATTCTAAAGTGAAGATCATGGGAACACACTGGTAATGACTAAAGTGTTACCAAATCCATTGGAAGGAATTGCTATTCAAAATCTTACAAAAATCTCAAAAGCTTACAATGACTTCAGTCAATATTAGGTTGTTATCATGTTTTTCACTTTAGATACTGATCCAAATAATTAGTAGTTCCTTTAGAATGATGTAGTAATACTTGAGTCATTACTAGTGGGTTACCATTTCCTTTTATTATAAATTATGCATTATTCATGTTAATTATGAACCTGTAGATAGTAGTTCTCTGGGAGGTATGAAAAAAAAATAGTAGTTATTGATTAGCTAATAATGAACTACTACATTCATATGAGTGCTATTACTTACTAATTTGTTAATCAGAGTTTCTTGTTAGTTAATAGTAGTTACTAGAATGTTAATAATGCGTTACTCGTTTGTTCCTGTGTAATTATTCATTAATGAAGGAACAGTATTCTAAAGTGTTACCATTGATTGTAATATTAATTTAGCTACCTCAAGTTAATCCAATTAACTGACCCAAATATTAATAATTAATCATAACTGATAATTATGAGTTATTATTAATATTTCCCATTTGAGCTAACTTGTTACATTTGTTTGCATTCATAGCCTGTCTTACACATTTCAGTCTTCTGTTTTCCACCATAAAAAATGTGCAAATGACAATAAGACTTATGACCTTTGGCAAGAATTGAAATGACTGCTGAGGACAGTAAGACAAGAATTATATTTATTTTCTTTTTTTTTCAAAAGTTACTTTCTCAAAAGTACTAACAAAATTTTTATTTGAATCGTACAGAAGCTGAATTCACTAAATTAAGAGGAACAAGCATTAAAGTTGTTACCCCTTGTCTTGGTGTATGAATACTAAACTTGTCCATATCAGTACCAAACTCGACACCTTTATTGTTAGAGGCCTGATGGCTTAGAAATAGATCGAGATGAGCTCATAGTTGTGGTTTGGTTTCTTCTCTTTCAGATCAGTGACATCAACCAGTGTGGGAGGAACAGCATCTGTTCACCAGTTTCTGCTTCTTAACTCATAAAGTTATAAATACATCGAATACCATTATTACAATAAAGATCTGGAAAATAATGGAAAAGTTATGATTCCTTTTCCATTAAACACAAGAACATTACTTCTCATAATGGCAAATTTATGCAGTTCACTTTGATATTGATTAAGTCCTGACAACATTTCAGTAGGAAACTTGCGTGCCATTTTTGAAAATGTGTTACAAGATTATCAAAAGGTTTTCTGTAACACATGAGGCACATTAGTATGTCTTCTTTAATCTGTCATATTGTTCCTAAAGATCTGACTATGTATCAGGAAGTCTTGAGGCTTTAACTCAGTCTGTCTTTAACCGTCTGTCATTATTCAGTCAGTATGGAGCTCAGTCAACTTCCTCTTCTGCTCTGTGAGTATTATTTCTCTCAAAATAATTGCACTTTTTTTATGCTCTCAGAGCTTCAAATCCAGCTCTAGCTCATGATATATGAGTGAAAGATGAGCTTGAGAGAAGTGTGCAGTTAGTGCTGTTTGTGAGAGAGAAATGCACTCTGTTGTGTTTGGGTCAGTCTGTTCACTCACTCGGTTTAATGCTTTGTAATGGTGTTTGCTGAATCATTTCTGTTTGTTAGTTTTGTACAGTTTGCTGTCCATGATGCACTAGGTAGATATTCACTAGTTAGTCTTTAGATGTTCACTAGTATGCAGTTAGTAAGAGTTTATATGAGTTAATTGTTATTATTGTCACTGTTTTCAGACTCTAGATACGTTTTTTACAGAAACACTCATTCAGGAGCCACTAGATCTAGACAAATTAGAAGAAAGACTTAAACAGGGTCCCCGCGGATCCTTAAAAAGTCTTAAAAGGTCTTAAATTAGATTTTTTAAATTTAAGGCCATAAAAAGTCTTACTTTTTTTTTTTTTTTTTAAATGTCTTATTTTTACTTATGAAAGGTCTTAAATTTTAGATGACACTTTGACTTAGACTTATCTAAATGCTTTCGAAATTAAAACTATCTAATAAGCGTAGGCCTACGTATTATTTTTTTAATTCTATGTTTGTGGATTTGCTTGTTCACGTGACAATTCGCGTCACTTACGGCAGCATATCAGCCTACATCTGTCTCCTGCACGCGAGAGGAGAGAACAAAACGAGTAATGTCAGTTCACTTGCAAGTTCATTCTTTATGTGCTTAGGAGTGTGCGATATTGTCTATGAACTATGATGATATTGTAATCATTGTTTTAACTACGTACGAGGCACTGCGAGTGCGAGCTGGCATAGCGTTTGTCTCTCATGCTCAGTGCAGTTATAGATGTCCCCAAATGAGTTTTTGTCTTATATTTATATCATATTATGTTGTCATTTTAGAATATCACATGAGCAAGAGTGCCGTTTTCCTGTGCACAATTGCAAATGTGCTATTTATTTTATTCAACAGTTAAATTAACAATAAAGTTAACATTGTGAGTTACTTTTTGACACAATATTGTCAATTTTGACTTTATATCGCCGACGAGAATTTTATAATGAAGCCGTAATCCAACAGACAGGGATATATATATATATATATATATATATATATATATATATATATATATATATATTTTTTTTTTTTTTTTTTTTTTTTTTTTTTTTTACTGAAATCCGCGTTTGGAACGAATCATTTTAACGATTCAATGAACAATCACTTGTTTTCTGAATGAATCAGCCGTTTGAACAAATCGGTTGAATAAATGACTCCAACAACTCGCTTATTAAGACAGTGACTTGCCGCCACCTACTGGTGGTTTTAGTTTCATATTTAAAGTATCCTTTAATTAAAACGTTAAAATTATAAATCATTTCATATTTAAATATTGAATAGCTTTATTTATGCAATTGTAAATGAAGTGTAAATATAGTAATGCCAGTTTTGATGCCACTTCTGTGTCACCTCTGCACTGCAAGGATGGATTTTAATTTAATGATTTAATTTGACATTGGTATTGTGTTATTCTAATATAATTTAATTTGAATGTTAGAATTTGACATAAAAGGTGATGCATACCTCTAAATACATTTAGAAGCAATGTCCATATATAGGTGAAAATGCCCCTGGAAATCAATTTAAGGTGGCAAATATTGCCCCTTAATAAAAATGTTAATTTCGGTCACTACTGTGAACTGACCACTGCATAGAATATAAATATAAAAAATATGAATATCTTCGTGGGTCTGCTGTCAACAACAGGCCTAAACCAGCCAGGATACCAGTACAAAGACACAATCAGTAAAATATCATCTAATTATTATCAACAAAACTTTGAAAATATCTAGACATATTTTTGTCAATATTGCGCACCCCTAATGTACGGTATTCATTTTGATTTCTTCAGGTCTTAAAAAGGTCTTAAAAAGCATTAAATTTGACTTTAAAAATTGTGCAGATACCCTGTTAAAGAGAAATTAAACATTTCTGTGTTGTGAAGCTGAAAAACGTCTGAGAGTGAAATTATGCTGTTTCACAAGCAAAGAAAGAATATGCATTTATAAAATGTTTAAAGTATAATAGAAAGTTGATCAGCTCCATGTTCACAGTGTAATAATTGTCAGATTATCCTGTGTTTGGCTGAACTGTCACTTTGGTGGCTTGCCAGTGTAGTCGATTTCTCTTATACATAAACTAAGTTCTTGTGGAGAGAAGCATTTACTGAAGGTATCAGAGCAGCACATTCTTCAGCAGTGATGTTAGTCTGTCTTCAGAGAGTCTGAACCCAAATATCTGTCTGTGGGACAGACCTTTATACCTAAAGCTAATTTACAAACACAAGACATCCAGAGACCCCTAAGAGAAACACAGCCGTTTACTTCACGGGAAGAACTTTGGAAATAAGATTACACAAAACAAAAATCAGGATAATCAACAGATGAGTTTGATGATCTTTATTAGAAACAATTAAAATACACAATCTTTCATGAGTTTTCTTTCTTTTGTACTTTGTGTTTTCAGTGCTGATTTCAAACATCCACTCTGGACACACTCAAGGTGAGTGAATTTGATTAATAAATTTCATTACAAATGTGTGATTCTGTTACAAACCAGGGGCCGGATTCACAAAACAATCTTAGGAATAAAAATCTTCTTAACTGCTATTTTCTTCTTATTTTCTAACTTAAGAAAAAAAAAAGAAAAGATAAGAATATTTTTTTGTAAATTTGGAGTGCTGTCAATACAGAGAACAACGACAAAAATCGGTGTTGCCTACATCATGTTATCCTCTTTTTAAAATTTGCACCCTGTTGACTTCAATGGGGCAAGGGTTAAGGCCCTTTCACACCGGATGCGTAACGAAAAAGCGAAACGAAAAAGCGAATAGTTCGTGTGCGAATAGTTCGCATCAAAACCATTCACATCAGCCGCAACGCGAATTTGCGAATCGCGCCGACAGCTGAGAAAACATGGACACTTCATCATCATCATTATCATCATCCAGTCATAGTCATAGCATCCAGTGAAGACGAGCTTTTCATTTTATTTAAAAGACAGAAAAGAAGGTTTTGGGTGCACCCAATCTTACAGAACAGAGAGTCTGAAGGGGAGTATGCTAATGTGCACAGGTTTTTTTGCGTCTTCAACTAAACACAGTGCGTTTTGTAATGTCACTACACATTACATGTAACACACGAAGTAAGTTAAAAATCATTCGACTAGAAACTGTAGATATCACAGAAAGAATGTATAGTATACTAAAAGCAGCCCTAAATAGTCTCACTACATTTTGTTACGTGTTCAAAGTAAACACGGTCTCTGTCTCTATCTTTGACGATAATAGTGTTCGCTTTCTATCCCAAATGTAGTTTGGCCTGCTAGCCTACACAGCACAGGACTATACAACGACTAAAACTATCACACAACATACTCACAGTCAAGATAACCGAGTTGGTTGGCAATGCTACGCCACACATTGTCTTTCAAATTGTTGTCCTTGTAGTATATGATTGGCTGAAGCCTATTCTGTCGCCGCAAAAGTAAAAAAAAAATCGACATCGAAGCGAAAAAAATAAAAGTCGTTTTTTCGCCGCAGCACATTCGCGTTCGGTGTGGAAGCACTCATTACACAAACAGCTGATCAAAAAATAAACCCATCGCGCGAATTATTCGTGCGTCAAAATCGCGTCCAATGTGAAAGGGCCTTTAAACCTGCTTTTAGCCTCTTAACATCCTTGATGTGTCATTACAAGTGCACAGCCAATGTGAGTGATTCCTTCAGAGTGAACGCAGGTGAATCTGACTGCAGTAGATGTGAAAGATATGAATAAAAATGATGTTATTTCAGCCAGCGCACATACCTGTATTTACATCCTGTTTTCGGTTGAAGTCCACAGTAGTCGATTGTCGAGTTCACGCGCATAGGTTTAATTACCTATGATCACAGGCATAGGGGGGTCTTTACACCTTTGTGGTCTGCCTGTTTGTGAAATAAAAATGCACTAATTTACCAGTGAGAGAATGAGATCTGCTGAAAAACGTTCACATCTCATGCTCCCACTGACTTTATATTGACAGATGTTCCCAAACCAACTCTGACTGTGTGGCCACAGAGTCCAGTGTTCACTGGAGACTCAGTTACTCTGAGATGTGAGCTGGATCAGCCATGGGGTGGATGGAAGTTTCTCTGGAGTAAAGACTCAAACACTGAATCTCCTGAAGCTGAAACTAAAACAATCAATCCTGTGAAAGTCTCTGATGGAGGAGAGTACAGATGCAGAGCAAGAAGAGGAGAATATAACACACATTACAGTGAACCAGTAGCAGTGACAATACATGGCAAGTGTTTTTCCTCTCATAATGAACTGCTCTTAAAACACTATATGAAAATGATTTATAAGACACTAAATAAACATAGAGAACAACACTTCAGTTTAACTTGATTTAGTGTTTTGTAACTGCTCGTACAATAAAAAACAGCACATTTTATTATTTGTATTTATTTTATTATATTATTTATCACATTATTTTCAATGTTTATTGTTGTTGTTCTACAGAAAGACCAAAACCCAGAGTGACCATTACACCTGATCATCATCATGTATTCAGAGGAGAGACAGTCACTCTCAGATGTGACATATATGATGGAGGAGTCACTAGCTGGAGGTACAACTGGTATAAAGACGGTTCAACCAGTGTTTTCAGTGAACGACAGCAACACACATTCAGTTCTGTTACTGAGTCTGACGCAGGTAAATACTCCTGTTATGGGACAGAGACTGAAGGATCACGCAGATCACATCACAGTGATGAAGTTACACTGACAGTATCAGGTGAGTTTGATCATCTCTTCATAAACACACAAGTTTAACATGTTATTAATGAGTGATGTCTCTATTTCAGTTCCCAGAGCAGTTTTAAGTGTTTCTCCTCAGAAGTGGTTGACTGAAGGAGATCCAGTGACTCTGATCTGTGAGGTTAACGGCTCCTCTACAGGCTGGACATTCAGCTGGTTCACTGTAACTGTCTCAGGTCAGTTATAATGTGCTTCATCTGAATTAACTGGTTATATATATAATTTAATATGTCTGAAACCAGACACAGACTGGGTATTAAGGGCAACACTTCCATGGGCACCAAGCAGTGAAACCTACTTTGAGATCCCAATCCCTCATTTACAGTCACTGCTCTGTAACAACATTAGAGCCATTGATCAAACCCTGAATAAAACAACCTAAACACAGTGAGTAATTTGAGTTACACCAATGTAAACCAGTGTATTCAGTTTAAGTTTAGTTAAAAATGTAATTTATATTAAATCTACACATTCTCACTTTATACAGGGAGCAGGAATGATTATGACCTCCTCTCAGACAGCAGCAGAGGAGCTGGAGGAAAACACACCGTCAGTTCTGCTGATCTAAAACACACAGGAGTGTATGTGTGCAGAGCAGAGAGAGATAAAACAGCCGTTTACACAACATACAGCAACACACAACCACTGTGGGTCACTGGTGAGTTCACATATATAGTTTAAATGATCTTTAATAAAGACAATTTCCAAATTATATCTGTAATTGTCTTGTCAGGCGTTTCTCCTCCAGTGTCTCTGATCATCAGTCCCAGCAGAACTCAACACTTCACATCTGACTCTCTCTCTCTGAGCTGTGAGGACCAGAGTAACTCTGATGGATGGACAGTGAGAAGATACACAGACCGCGGGCGGCTGGAAGATTGTTCATCATCAGTGTGGGGATCACAAACAGGATCTACATGTACAATCAACTCCACTGTCCCATCAGACACTGGAGTTTACTGGTGTCAGTCTGAATCTGGAGAGCACTATCATCCTGTTAATATCACTGTACACTGTGAGTCTGGGTTTCTGGTTTTATTCATTTCACTGGCAGTTTATAATCAAAGCTTACTAAAACAACTCCAAACATCCTCGTATTAATATATACATTTTTAAATTTAGATTTTTCTTCTGTTTTTTATTATTTCATCACGTTGTTGATATGTCTCCTGTGTTTCTGTAGTTGGTGTGATTCTGGAGAGTCCTGTTCATCCTGTGACTGAAGGAGATAATCTGGCTCTACACTGTTTATATAAATATACAACCCTATCAAACCTCAATGCTGATTTCTATAAAGATGGATCACTCATCCAGAATCAAACTACAGAGATGATCATCCCTACTGTCTCAAAGTCACATGAGGGTTTCTACTACTGCAAACACCCAGAGAGAGCAGAGTCTCCCAAGAGCTGGATCTCAGTCAGTGTTGAGAGTAAGAACTATAAACATATGAAATGTTGAAATGTTCCTGTACAATTTACCCATAGATGTCAAATATATATGTATCTCACTTTCTCCAGACTCAGGATCTAATGGTCTCAATCTCGTGATAATTGGAGTGACTGCAGGACTGACTGTTGCAGTTTTGATTATTGTCTTCATTGTCCTCCTGTGGCGCTACAGAAACAACAAAGGTTCATCATCTGACATATTAAAATTCAGTGACAGATTTTCAGACACTAGCTTTGTTCATTACGCTTGTGAGCTGCCAAACATCAGTCTAAGCTGTTTTTCTGGTCCTCGCTGGTTTCCAAACCTGGTAAAGCTGGTATGTTTGCTGGTTTCAGAAGGTTTCTGGGCAGATTTCAGCTGGTCAGGGAAACCATAATTTGTTACTTCAATACTTAAAAGTATTGATAAATATTTATGTAATCTATATTGAAATCATTGAAACAGCAAGTCCTCCATCTTGTCCACTAGTTGTTTGATATACAGAGTTACTGCATGTGTAAAACTCTCCAAATTAGTCATTTATCAGGTTTTATTTTCTGCCTATGAAGACAGCAGGCAGTGAGGCAAATTAATGTTTTGGACACAACCATAATGTGAAAAAGAAATAAAAACTAAACACTTTGTCATTCTTAAACATGTATACATGAAAAAGATTATACACACATATTTTGTGTCTGACTAGGTGTAAGATCTGAGTCTCCGTCTCCTGTCAGTCGACAGCAGAACATCAGTCAGAAATCAGAGCAGAACCAGAGTGAAGCCGGAGACATGACACTGCTGTCTGGTCAGTCTTTACTCATTACCCATTAAAACATACATCTTAACAAGCTGAGATAAAAGACACTTAGGTGTAACTTTTAACTAACAGGACATATTTCACAACTAGATAATATTTCACTCTTTGAATATCATCTCTAAAGTTTGAGATGATATTTTGGGTCTTACATATACATATATTGAACTTGTCATTTGGTTTTATTTGTCCAAAAACTGCATAACAAAATATATTTTAGTTTCTGTATGAAATATTATGTCTAGTTGTCACGGAATGGTCAAAAGTGATGCGAGGATACAAATGCGGAAAGAAGGATATTTATTAAGTAAATAAAAGGCAAAACCAAAACTACAAACAAATACTACCCTGTGGGGGAAAACAAGAGAGATCTCAGGTGGGAACAGGAAACATGGACAACGAACCAGCACAGGACTGCAAACACAGGGAGACTAAATAGGGAGCAAACAAAATGAACAAAGTGAACAAAGCAGGTGGGGAAGATTAATCAATTATCAGGTAACGAGATGGGAGGGGCTAGACAATTGACAGGAGAGCACATGGCACAAGGAATACAAGACAAGCCATGTGCTCACAATAAACCAAACTAACCATACACAGGACAAACTGGGAATGTCAGAGCTCTGTCACCAACCAGAATATAACCCAGACAGAAGTGACAGAACCCTGACAATAGTGCTTTATTTATTTATTTATTTGTTGTGTCAGCATGAAATAGTATTTTTCTGTGGAACTGAATTTATAAGATTTCATATATAAGATAATACTATTTTAAAAATGTATGTATTATTGAAAATTAATTCATGTATTCATTTATTACAGGAACTTCACATATTTATGACTCTGTTGATACAAATACTAATAAAGAAATAAGCACAGGTAATTAATGATGTCAAGGTATTTTATGTCATTAGGTCAGTATTCTTTTCTAAATAAATTGGAAATCAAATCCATCTTTTTTTGTATCACAGTCATTTTTTAGAGCAAATCGAGTTGTTGTCTTATATGTCTTATTTCTTTCTCTGTTGTTCATTGCAGACTGTGTAAGTGTGCCGATTGAGATCACATATGCTGAGATTGAACTCAAATCTACAAAGAAACAGGAGAAAAAGAAAGCAAACAAAGGTAAATTGAAATAAAAGTCTCTGCTCTTATGATTTTATGATGTGGTTTTGTTGCTGTGAAACAGATCTGATCCAAAAAGGACATTGCATGCAAATTGTGTATTTTGAGGTAATTTGGTCATTTTATTTTAAAATAAAATGATCCTCTCTGTAAAATTATAATAGAACACTAAATAATATGTGTTGATTAGCATGTTATAATGCCACATTTCATACCACTGATGGACATACAGTAAGCACTAGTGATATGAACTGTTGGCATCTTCTAGGCAATAACACTGAGATAAAAATAAAAAATAAAAACAACCACTGAAAATGTACATGCATTATTGAGAATCTAAGAAAGTAATTTAAAAACTGTATTTAAAAATAATAAATGTGCATTTTGAATTCACTGATATGTTTTCAGATGCTGGATCTAGTGATGTGACGTATGCTCAGGTTAAAAAAGATGCCCGGAGGAGAAACTTTCAATCCCAGGATTCTGATGAGTTTACTGTTGGTTGAGAAGTGAAAGACCAAGATCATCAAGACAGTGGATTTACCAGAACTTTTTGTAGCATTAGTAAGCCTTCATGTGCTTCAAGAGACTATGCATGTTAATATTTGAAAAGCATTGAGCTGATTATTCATTAGAAATAAGCTAGAATTCTTTAGTACTGCACATGTGTTTTTATATTTGTTAATACCAGCAGCAGCAGCTTATCATTTGACAACTGAGGGAACATAATATTCAGTGTCTGACTGTTGAGTAAGGGGCTGAGTTCCCTTTTTTATTTCTGTATCCTTGATTTTAAATGTATTTGTACAGCTTCCCATGGTCATGGAAATATCACAGAATGTTAAAGTTGTGATTTTCATGGCTGGACAAGTTGTCTTTAAACATAAATGTACATAGTGAAACTACTTTTTTTTCTAGCTATGCTCAAAATATTGAATTGGATAGAAAAAGCTCTTTGTACATGCAGTCTTAAAAAATAGTATCCAGCAATAAAAATAAATAAATAAATAAAAATAAAAAGCGGTGGTCAAAAGGTTATGGCTTACTTTATGTCCTAGGCTATTTATGTTTTCAAAAAGTTTGTTTTTGCAGGTAGAATTTTACTTTTTATTGTAATAATATTTCACATTACTGCTTTTAATGTATTTTTGATCAAATAAATGTATTTGCCTGAAGAATAAGAGACTTCTTTCAAAAACGTTAAAAAAGCATCTTACCAACCACAAGTTTACTTAAATATTCTTATACAGCCCATTAATTAATAAATACTATCGAACATTCCGAGATATTCTCAATTAGCCCATGCTATTGTTATTATCATTTAAAAATGTATAGCCTACTTTCATTCCAGACAGTTCTAATTAAAGGTTGTAAACTTTAAAGTTTAATACTGACGCATCAGGATCGCGAAGACTTGGTCTAGGTGTTAATATGGAAGACCATAAGGGCCAAAACGTGTGAAACTGTCATGTAAACACGTAATTACATGCTGGCACATTGGAAACTATCTTGCACAAGCACAAAGAACAAACAAATCCTGTATATTGCAGGATTAAATCTAAAATAAAAAAAAATGGACAATGAACATAAATAACATACATCATTATTTTATTATTTTTTGAAAATTGAGAATCACTGATTATAAATTTGTCTTGGGCTCAAAATATAGCCACTGCATCACATAAACACATAAAAATCATAACACCACACAACATTTAAAACAATACATATCCTAACACAATAAAAAAAAACGCAACTGTAAACACAATTACATGAATCAGAAAGAGGGAGGGGGTATAATAGACCACTTACTGATAACTAATCTGCTTATCTAAATAAACGATGGATGTATTTAGACAACCAAGGAGATGTAATCTTTGTCGTTGTGATGAAGCGAGTGCCACTGCTCGCTTCCGGGGAAGGGAATAAAGGAAACTTGGGTCCGTGAGGATGTAAACAAAATGATGGCTTACTCGCAGAGCACTCTCGTGCAAGGTGTAATTTATTTACAGTGCCAAAAAACAGACAGTCCACAGTGAAATATATATACAGGTGCACACAAAAACCTAAAAAGTACCAAAAATAAATAAAATAAAAATAAAGACGAAAAACTCTCCAAAACGTATCCACAGTAAAAAGGTTTGCTTGAGGCACCGCAGTTGCACTCTCGTTCTGACTTGGTTAACAAGTCCTGATTGTGAGTCTGGCCTCCCTTTTTATAGGCCAGACTCCGCCTTCTTTGGAAACACCCATTGAGAGGTAAAGATATATATTTAAATTCTTACCAGTTACATTATATCCACCAAAATGTTCATTAATCAACATTAAACAATATTTCTCACTGGTAATTATCAAATAAATACATTGTAATAATACATCATTATTAACAACACCGCAACACATAAATACCAAACACTTAATTCACATATAATCCCCCCTAACCACAAGACAATGGTTTCACCGGCTTTGGCGGCACTGCGCCGGCGCGACCCAACTATTATGTCATAAGTATCCGCTCTTCTTCTGCTCGGTTTGGCCGACGCAGCATTTACCCGCCGAAAGCCCGACTATAATACAATATTGTCTAAGACTGGACTTCTCACTTACACTGTACTAGTGGGTACTGACATGGTTTGGTGTAGACATATTGATCAGCTTTTGGACGCAACCGATACCACAAAACACCACACAGAGTGCAGTAACCTCATAGTGCTTGGACGAATATGCCGTCATGACACCAGAGGAAAAGAGACTGTTCTGTATACGAGTGTTCAATGTAATTCTGTGCTCCTTGAAGTAAGTACATTACGGCTGGAGGAGAGGAACTGTTGTGTAATGAGTCAGCAGTCTAAAAGTTACTCTGTATTGGTGCGCTCTAGTGGAGAGTGGTATAATTGCAGTTGTGCAGTAAAGACGTGTTCAAGCTAAGATCCGATCTGAGTGTCTGTCTTACTGTTATGAAAGTGTACAAACATAACAGATGTTTCGAATATTACAAAAGATTTCTATTTCAAATAAATGCTGTTCTTTTGAATCCTTAAATATAAAATGTAGCATGGTTTTAACAAAAATATGAAGCCGTTTTTAGCTGTGGATGCTTCAACTCCTTTCAACTGCAATTTTTTTACAAAACCAAAATAATATTTTATGTACATTAGTTAATTTTATGTTATACACTGATGCACACCTGAGCTTACACTTTGGATATTTTGGAAAATATTAATGTCAGTGCAAATTCTCTGATTAAGCTTCATCAATGGAAGTAATTAGACAATATTCTTTCATGAGGAAGTAGCAAGTGTCCACTTGTATAAAGCGTAATTTTCCCTGAAGATCACTAAATTATCATTATAAACTTTAAGATGTTGCAGAAAACAACCCTTAACAATTCTATTGGTTAAATGACTAAGATTTCCCCCTCAGGTCTTAAGCGGTCAGATAAAGGATGATGATAACAGACTCAACATTCAGAAAGAAATGAAAATGAAAGCAGAAAATGTCTTCCTCTTTTTTTCTTTCAAACTAAAAGTTTTTTGTGATCTGCTCCTACCAACACATGAACAACAGAATGCTGTACATTACCCCCAAAATTGCCAGATTTTCATACCATTAAAGTAAAAAATAAAAAGCCAGCTGAGACTATCAGTCTTCCTGACATTCAACACATAAACCAGTTTAATTTTACATGTATCCCAACATGCACTGCAGCTTACATTAAAAAACAATTAAAAAGCAGCAGCGCTACTGCAAACAGCTTCATCTCCATCAGGATAGTATGACTGGCCCAAAGACGACTTATTCTTACGCAGCACATCCAGACCTTGTACAGTATGTGCTCTGATGGACTTTTAAAAATTAAGGTTTTTATTGGCATTAATGGTTCCATGAAGAACCTTTAATATCCATGGAACCTTTCAAATGCACAAAAGTGGTGAAATGTTCTTTAGATTATTAAAATGTTCTTAACTTAAAAAAAAAAGAAAAAAAAAGCTGTTTTTAAGAACTGTTAGACTGGAAGGTTCATTAGGGACTCAAAATGGTTGTTCCGTGACACCCTTTTGAAAACTTTATTTTACATGACACCATTTTCAACAAATAAATGAAAACCTTTTATGCAATTTGGACATTAATTTACATGACAACGTTCTATAGGCATGAGTTAGTGATTTACCAAAACAACAACAATAGTTTCTTTACAAAGTCACATCATATCACATCATCACTATCTTGTCATGTACACAAAACTTTTCAAAACGCAAAGGAATAACGTTTCTAGCGCATTGTTGTCATGTAAATTTACCCTAAGAGTGGAAAGAGGAGAAGCCTTGTAGAGAATAAATGGATGGATGTTCACATACCGTAGCATCAAAATGGTAATTTACTGGTAATGTTACAACTTCTCATCCTACAAAATTCCAAGGACTGCTTAAAGCTGTAATTTACCGTAATATTCCACAAATCCCCTACTGACACAGAGAGACTAAACACCCACACCTTCAGTCTGGGAATCAAAGCAAACGCTGAAGTTTCAAGATGAACTGCGTTCCTTTCTAGAGTTTGCAGGAAATCCTCTTTTGATGAGGAAGAGCATGTGAGATTCCTAAGCACACTTCTGCAAGCACACACACTAAACTACTACAAATAAAGCTTCCAAAAGGGTTCTTTTAATCGCAGCGATGCCATAGAAGAATTATTTTTGGTCTCCAGAAAAAGTTTTCAACAAAGTTTTTAATAGACCAATTTAAATTTCTAAAGAAGCTAGACATTGAATCTTTTGATTCCACAAAAGGGTCTTTATAGTGGAAAAAGGTTCTTTAGTTTTTATTTTTTACAAAGTTTTTTTCTTAGTGTAAAGAACAATCTTTTAAGAGCTGTTCACTGGAAGGTTCTTTGAAGAACCAAAAATGGTTCTTCTACCTTGAAAACATTATTTTTAAGGGGACGTTCACACAACACTGCTTTCAACTAAAAACTTACAATTAAAAGACAACAGTGATTTGGGGGCCTGGAAGCACAAACTTTTAAAAAATCGTTTCCAAGAGTTTTTGAAAACAATACCGCTATCGTCTTCATGAAAACTACATAAACATGATTTCCTGAGGTCATGCGAATGTGTATTACGTGTTCAGTCTATAGACATGAGTAAGTACTTGACAACTAAAACAACATTGGCGGACTACAGGACCGTATGTGTGCAGGTGTGTAGTTTTTATTTACAACGTCACAATGCCAACTAATGGCCTGGCATGCAGAATACAGGGATCATTTTGACAACATTCTCATATGTATGTAAAACCTGTGTTTCTAGCACATCTCCAGCAAACACAGAACGTTGGCACAACATACCCAACCTTCTAACAACGTTTTAACAGCATGGCCAAAAGGTTGCTATAACTGCGTTGTGTGGTGAAGGTTGTTACAGCGTTGTCACAATGTTGACATTGAACCACCGTTCAGGGCCATTGCTTAAGGTTGTGCCGAGGGTGTCTGGACAACCACTGGATGACACATGTACTCGTCACTGCCCTGAAGCGCGAAAATCAGCCTTTTAAATTTCAGCCGCCCGTTGGGCTCATCATGGTGTTGACTCGTTCTTCATCGAGCAAGGATATACGAGTATTGCGTTTAATTTACCACAGCTAAACAAGATACGTAATTATTCAAACACAACCTACAACTTCATTTTCTACTGTGACTAATGTAGCCTCGCTCGCACTGTTTAGTTTTTCATTTCATTTGTCTGCTATTTAGTGTCATTCGTTTCTTTGCTCCTCTGGATTTGTGGATGTTTCCTGGACTGATTCCGGTTATCGACCTTTATCGTCCGGCTCTCGACTACGCTCCCCTGTCTGCCATGTACAGAACCGGTTTTGTTCATTAAATGTTCTGATCTTTGCTTTTTATGTTTTATTTATTATACTTAAAAGAAATTTGTATATTCGTTTATTTAGTTTTTTTTTTTTTTCACAAATGTATTGCTTTTGGAAGTGCAATTTGATTACCACACATGCAGTTTTAATAAAGTTGAATTAACGTAACCTTCTGTCCTATTTACTCTTCAAAGTGTACACTTGCAGGTGTTGATTATAATTAGGCTAATTTACTGATAGCCCCATTAAATAATAATAAGGATAAACAATTTTTAAAAAGGAAATAATTATCTAACATCTGACTAATAAAAAAAATTAACCTCAAAACATAAAATTCTAAATGGGGGATATCTATAGGCCTATCTAGCATTAAACAAAAAAGAGAACGTCGTCTCTCAGTTGCTGAATGTCGCGTCTTACAATTCTACGTTGTTTCAATGTTGCGAGCACGTAGACAGCGACGTTGCCATAGCAGAAATGCAACGTGCCACAGACGTTGCCGCAACGTAAATGTGTTTGCTGGGTCGTTGTCATGTAATTGCACCCTAAGAGTGGAAAGAGGAGAAGCGTTGTAGAGAATGGATGGATGGATGGATGGATGTTCAATATTACAACATCTCATCATAGAAAATTCCAAGGACTGCTTAAAATTGTAATTTACCGTAATATTCCACAAATCCCCTACTGACACAGAGAGACTAAACACCCACACCTTCAGTCTGGGAATCAAAGCAAACGCTGAAGTTTCGAGATGAACTGCGTTCCTTTCTAGAGTTTGCAGGAAATCCTCTTTCAAGTAAGGAAGAGCATGTGAATGCTGTAAACACACCAGTGCTGTGGTTTCAATCTTTTCAGGGAAATGACTTCAGAGATCTCTGATGCCAGAAATATTAGAATTTATTAACAAACAAAGCCGAACGCCTCCTCTGCAGAAAAGGCGCTCCAGTTCTGTGTCCAGTTTTTACATATATACCTACATCATTGTCCCAAATATGGTAATACATTCTATAGATTATTTTTGGGTGAGAGTTTGTACAACGTGACTTTACTGAAATAGCATTCTCTGCTGTGTCGGTATTCGGGCCTTAAAGGCTTCCAAAGTCAAACCAAAGACACACACACAGAGGAAATAAATAATAGTGTACAAATGTATAGCTAAATCACTTATTATCTAAATAATAAAATCTCCAACACCAGTGGCGGAGCTAGACTTTTATTAATGGGGTGGCCAAGGCTAATTCAGGGAGTCCATAGACCATGACAGAAAATCACTGTATAACTCCAACCTGGCATTAAAAAGAAGATTAATACATTCTATTGCTGATTACTACACATTACCCCACATTAGCTATAGCATACGGTAACTTCAAATGTTAGTCTATTTTTAACTTATTCCTCTTTTTTTAATATCTGATTAACCGACAATTGAAGTAAAATATCTATCATTAACTTAAAAAGTGATTTTTGTAAATGTTCTTAAACCTTTTGTAAACTTAAACCTACAACTTCAACTTACTTCAAACAGGGCTGCCAACTTTTGAGATCAGCCTAGAGTGAGAATTGTTAGTGGGAATAATTATCAAGCTTGTGATTAAGTAGATATTATTATTATTTATTTATTTATTTATTTTACTAAAATATACAGGGAACCATATTAAGATTAAAAGTAACAACTGAATTGTTTTCAAGTTCATATTACACCATTTTTATACTAATGTTTGTATTAGTATAAAATATAAATATAAATTTATATTTATATTATATATATATAAATATTTTATGCAATGGCCTACATGTTCTCTCGATCGGATTAGAAAAGGAATAAACAGCCCCTTTCAATCGGATCGAAATTTCATTCGGATCGAACTCAATCGGATCGATTAAGGCGTTTACACGAAGGCTTTTCAGTCCGATTGAGCCGTCAATCCCATTACTAATGGATTATTTGGTTACATGTACACATACCCATTGAGATTTAAATGTACATGATTCTTTCTGTTAGCTGAGATTCTCTTGGTTGTTGTGGCCAGAGAACTCCTCGGCTGTGAATAAAAACTTCATTCCTGCACAGAGCAACTTGGGAGTTGTGTCAGATTTATGAAAAACCACAGAGACGGTGATAGTGTTGAAGACTATAGAGCCGCCCTCGGGGTGAGGTAGTACTGATGATCCTGTGTCGGACCAGCGCACACCTGATAGGGACGTGAGTGTGTAGATGCTAAAGACCTGTGTGTGCTCATGTGTGATTGAGGTAGTGATAGTAGCTTCATGACGGGACGCAGTCACCATATTTCAGGGAAGTATTGTATTTTAAGTATTCAGGGGATTACCTCAAGTTACTGTATTATATAACAACCAATCCCCCCTACCCCCGGCTCCGCCTCTAGATCACACACACTACGCATCTCGCTTTTGGCTTTCACTTCCTGTTGTCCACCCGACTCTGTGTATATAAAGGGAGGAGAGGTACTGACTGAGACACAACGACACTCCACCAACAAGATTGAGAACTTGTGACTCACTAAAATGTCTAAAAAACAACAATTAAGACAGTATGGAGATGATGAAAGTGGTAAGTGAATTTTAGTACGATTCAATTCACATTTATTTGTATAAGCTCTTTTCACAATATATATATATAGTTTCAATCTTCTTTACAGCAAATGCATGTGTCTACATTACAATTAAAGAGTGGTCTGTTATAGGAGGTAGTGTTAAATTTGTCAGCTATTTTCAATTTTAGTCCTAGTCTTAGTCCTGTGTTAAATGTCCTGGTAACACTTTACAATGCGGGTGCACTAATATGCTTTAATTCATACTTAATTAATGCACAGATAATCATGTGTTAATATATGACTCATGAAGAACTAAACCATTAATTAATGATTACTGCATCAGCAACTAATAAAGATTCTATATAGTTAATAGATTAAGTAATATATGAATTTCTATTAATTAAATGTGTCATCATGTATTCATTTCTTAATAACATATTTTATTAACTAAAAGTGTAAATTAATGATTTGACCACAGTTGGTCAAATGACAGCACGCAAGAAGCTCGCGATCCAAATTGTCTGTGTGTTGATTTGCGCCGAAAAGAAGGAAAAAACAAAACAGATTCTGCAGGAGGAAATGTCTGGCGAGACACGGGGAGCAAGAAAAGTGTGTTCTGCAAAGAGAGTTGTGGGTCAAGCAAATGTTTGTGCTTTGTTTCTGTTTGATATAATTGTAAATATATCTATTAAAATACTGATATTCTGGTCCATAACTCTGAACATCCCACTGCCCTGTACCTTGCTCTCTCATTGGCTGTAGGTCATCGCCAATGTAGTTTTCAGTCAGAACACATTCACACAGCAGGATTTTGAATCGTCGACTGGTCCAGATATGCCAAATATCTCATGGGCGAATCTCTCAGATCGCGTCTTTGTTAATTCACACTGCGTGATTGTCATTCGCGTGAACTAGTACCGATTTGCCTATTTCAGGCATTTGGATAGCATGTTCCGGAGCCTAGTAATGTTTCTGAGGTGGAAGAAGGCTGTTTTAACATGTGAAATATGATTATCGGAAGACAAGTTGTCGTCTAATATAACTCCCAGGTCTTTAACTGTAGATGATGAAGTGAGAGTATAAATTGTATTCTAAGAGATTCTGTGTACAGGTTTTTGGTCCAATGAGTAATACCTCCGTCTTGGCTGAATTTAATAGGTCATCAAATATTTGATATTATAAACACACTCTGTCAACTTAGATAGATTAGCGATTTCATCTGGTCGTTATGAAATATATAACTGAGTATCATCAGCATAACAGTGGAAACTAATTCCAGGTTTTTTATAATATTACCAAGTGGCAGCATATATACTGAAAATAGCAGAGGGCTGTAAATAGACAAAACGGGGAACAATCTAAGATCAAGGATCTGTGTTAGGCCCTCTGCTATTTTCAACATATATGCTGCCACTAGGTAATATTAGAAGAAAACATGGAATTAGTTTCCACTGTTATGGCGATGATATATAAAGCTTGTTGTTTTCCACAACATCTTTGTCTATTTGAACTGCATTAAAGCTAATTTGTGTTATTTGCAGATGAAGAGTGTGATATACCCACTCCCGGATATTGTGAAAATGGTAAGTAAGTGTATTGCAATAGTTGGTCTATATTTACTAACACTGACTCTGTATAAAATCTACATTTTAGTTTGTTAATTTATGTATTTTATTTTGTGTATTTATTTACTTGTTCATTTTCACAATGTAGTTTGTTATATGTGTTTCTGAATATTGCCAAACATTCTCTGTATGAAATATATATATAATTGTAGTATTTAAAAAAGAAATCCAAAATATGTTTGTATTAAATGAAAAATATATTGTTAATATATTATATAAAAATATATTATTAGTAAAGTTTGTCATGGAAATGATCTATTTAGCTGTGAGACTGCAATAAAAAACAAACCCGCATGCCTTTTAATTACTTTATTCTATTTTATTATTTCGCTGCGTCGAGACGGTGTGGGAACCCCATACCCACGCCGCTGTACTAACAAGTGCCTGTATGTGTGAGTCGTACTAGCACACTGGGCAAAAGCACTTTGGAACCTGGAGTGGAACCCACATCCAGGCTATAGAACCTGACATAGGTGAGCGGAGAGGACCAGCCTGCCGCATCACAGATGTCATTAAGGGAAGCTCCCGAGAGCTTTAGAAGCCGCCATACTCATAGGTGAGTGGGCCCGCACAGCCATAGGTGAAGGCTGACCAGCTGACTCGAGAGAGAGATAGCCTTAACTACACACTAACTCATCCTCTGCTTGGATGCTGGGCACCCCTTCCTGGGTGACCCAAACGAGATGAATAACTGATCGGACTTACGCCACAAGGCAGCTCTTTGGACGCGTCTAAGGCCCTAAATGGGCACAGTAGATTAAGTTTCTCCTGGTCTGGGGTTAGAAAAGGTGGAGGACATAGGCCTGCAGCGTAATAGGCCCCGCCATGTTTGTGGGGACCTTAGAAACATTCACAAGCTGTGATAAAAACACTCCCTAATAGTTTTTTAAATGCGGAGATTGAAATAAAAGATTCCATTTTCAATGAATTTTGTGGCACATTCCAATCATTTGGAGCAGCAAAACTAAAAGCAAAGGATAATCAAACGAATATGATTAGATGATCGGGTTGAATATCTCATTTCAGATAGTCTGGGATACGTTGTTAATATAAACTGAAAACAGGGTTGAGGCTAACACAGAGCCTTGAGGAACACCTTTGTTAATAGTTAGAGGCTCAATTTTTACATGCTGGGATCTACTAAATAGATAATTAGAGAACCAAGATAAAGTTAAGTTAGATGCGCCAATACTATCTAAGACATTATAAATACTGTTCATAACTTTTACAGCGGCTGTAATGCAAACGAAAACCGGATTGAGCATCAGATATGACATTAAATTTATTAAGAAATCATATTTGTTGCTTGTTTATTAATTTCTCCATTACATTTGCAACATAAGACAAAACTGAAATTGTCTTATATGAATTTGGATCCATTTTAGCACCCTTCTTATAAACAGGGGATACAATTTTCCAGGTTTTAGGCATCTCCGCTGTAGAAAACAATAGATTAAAAATATATGTTAGAGGTTCAGTTGTGATACAGTAGGTGCACCTACTTTAACAAAGAAGGGATCTAGGTTATCTAGACCAGCGGGGTTTTAATGGGTTAAGTTTATGTAATTTTAAGGGGGCCCCCAAGGGCTGATCATTCAAAAAATCAGGAATGTTAATATAAAAACAATAATATCTCTAGGCAATGAAGTTATATATTTTTTTAAAATCGAATCTAAAATGTATATATTATATATAAAACATAAATAAAATACGAATAAAAAAAGGGCCTCATTGATTAATTTTGCCTAGGGCCCCCACTCAGTGTTGGTTCGCCTCTATTTATGCCGAACAGGTTTTAAAGGGGCATATTTATTAATGATAGTACTAAAGGACTGGCAAAAATAAGACCAAGCTTCTTTAATAGTGGGGATTAGACTGACTTCATGTAAGTCTGCAGCAGCCAAATCATGCACAAAAGCTTGCTCATTACATTTTTAAAAGAACGTTTCAGTCGAGTTACAAATATAGAAAGGAGACATTTTAATTGTTTATCAATAAACTAGTGCTTTCTGTGTCAGTGTCGGCTGCAATAGTGATCTCGCCTGTAGAGAGAAATGCACATTTCATACGGAGTACATAACCAGAGAGTTGTCTGTTTCTTTTCGTTTTGATTTTTTTGTTTAAAAGTTGTCATTTCAAGCTTATACAGGCAGCTTAAGATACAATTAAGATAAAATTTTTACAAAACAAAACTTTATGAAGTGATCAAAATCAAGTCTGACCCACATGTCTCCCGATATATTGCTATATATCGCTTGTCAGACTGTACGAACATGATCCCCGATGTAGTCCATGTCACACTGTAAGATCCCAGTTGTCATTAATGTCAGACTGTAAGACAGTCAAGACGTGTTACAAACGGATGAGTTTTTACATCATCAATCAATGACACGTTCGGTGATGTGAGCTGCGTTACATGCGGGATTGAAACAAAGAAATCTCTAACGTTAATTTTGGTCATGGCTTGTCTTGAAAAACGAAGATAATTTGACGGTCGTCGTAGGAGAATCACTGCAGAACTGGGAGTCAAATCTTCTGGCACTGCCAGAATTTCGTCGGAGGTAAAATTTTAGCGCAACGGTCATGAATCGGCTGTCTGTGAACATGTCAAACTAACGATCAAAGTCTTCTGATTTTAGCATAGGACAAGAGGAATTTTTTAGGATTTGCAAAATTTGTCTCAGGCGGCCAAATCGTAGCCAAAATCACACAGTATGTACCCCGCTAAAATCACAGCAAATACAGAAATAACAGTTTTCAAAGTTAAGTAACATTTCACCAATGTTCTAACGTTCAGTGAAAAATGGCAGCTACGACGAGGTAAATTCAATCAACACTTGTTATTTTTCTAAATGTCTGTCTATATTTGCACTGCATTAAAACAAATGTATTTTATTTTCAGATGAAGCATCCGATATAATTTATACCAGACCTCTACGTAAAGAAAAGCCCAAAGTCGCATTCAATGTTTCAAGTGAAATTAATAAGAAATTAGTCAAATCGAAAACATGGAAACCCAAAAAGCATACTTCAAAAAAGCCAAGTCTGCAAGTTGCCTCAGTTAATGCTTCAGGAAGCGGCATCATTGGAATGGTGGACACAATTGACAGACCACCAAATGCCACTGCAGAAGGCAGCTATGCTCGAAGTGGAGCATATGCGGAAGCTTTTGGAAAGGAACCGGGAATGAGAATTCCCAAGGCTGGAGTCTATGCAGAAGCAGGAGTTGGACGAGCTCGTGCTGAATTCAGTATATTTGAGGTAGAAGCCAGAGGTCCCAACGCCTCAGCTAGTGCTGAAGCCACTGTGGCTAGACTCGGGGCTGGAGCAATGGCTCAGGCTGAAATTGCCAGTGCATCAGCTACTGCCGGTCCAGTTGGTGCTAAATTGGGACTTGGAGTCGACACTGGTGGATATATTGGTTTGGGAGGGGTGGAGGTCAAAATACTGGGAACTGGATTCTCAATTGGTCCAAAAACCAGTATATCATTTCTTAATTCAGAACTGTCATTTTCATTCCTATAGTCATCTATCTATCTATCTATCTATCTATCTATCTATCTATCTATCTATCTATCTATCTATCTATCTATCTATCTATCTTTTGACTGTTCCCATTAGGGGTCGCCACAGCGGATCATCTGCATATCTATTTGAATACCCTTTTCTGGCACAAAACACATTGAAGTGCCCCTATTATGGTTTTTCAAATATTCCCTTTCATGCAGTGTGTATAATATAGCTGTTTGTGAATGTAAACGTTCTGCAAAGTTGTAAAGTCGAAAGTGCACAATGAATAAAGTTATTGTCTCCCAAAAGAAAGAATCACTCTGAACTGACTTTGAGTCATTTTTGTTTCGAAACTCACTGCTTTACAGTTCTACATCACTAGA
The DNA here is from genome assembly GCA_022829085.1 of Abramis brama. Taxonomy (NCBI): domain Eukaryota; kingdom Metazoa; phylum Chordata; class Actinopteri; order Cypriniformes; family Leuciscidae; genus Abramis; species Abramis brama. Next base: position 68,150,616 of record CM040766.1, on the reverse strand, counting down.
AGATACATTTGTATAATGCCCCCCGCCTATGTTGTACGTTTTCCACCTGCGAACAAATTGACCAGCCCTCAAACGTCATTATACACAGCAAAATCCCCAATGTTAAATTAACACTGCTCAGTGTTTATATAATCCACACTCATAGAGACTTCAGAAGTCATTCGTGCGATGGAGGTTCGGGTTGAATAACTAGTTCTTACAATGTTTCGTCATCGGACTCGAGCTCAGATATGGTACAATTGACATCATTGCTCGTTACTGTCTTTATAGTGTGTGTGTGCAATCTCTGAGGACTGAGGAAGCTTTGTGAGCTGAAGTTCAATTATGGTAATGGCTCTTCGCTTCCGACTCGCACTGTAGACGGTACACCAATCATTAAGTTTAAACAGAGACAATCAATTACTTTGACCAGGAAAGTAAAGTTTCTCAATCAGGACATCTTGAATTGAGGAGATGTAGTAGGAAAGCCATGGGGCATTTCTCAATACCAAGTACACAAATTTTGGAATTTGCAGAATTACCGGACTTGTGTCCTCTCATCTTCGAGGATGCAAAAATGGAACCACAGCGTTCTTGTTGAGAGCTCTTCACTCAGCTCGCTCTGGCTACTCTGGTTATCTCTGTATGTATATTCTTGTCAACAATAAAACAAAATATGTTATAAAACACCACTCTGCCTCTTTTCATTTAAAAATAAAACATATTAATAGCCACACAAATGTGGTTCAGGTAATGCATACAAATGGACTTGTAAATGGACTGCATTTATATAGCGCTTTCACAGACCTATGGCCTCCAAAGCGCTTTACATAGCCTCACATTCACCCATTCACACACAGTCATAAAACATAAAAAAAGTTTTAACAGTCATAAAACTTATCTGATCATGGTCATGGTAATTAAGACCTTCTTGTCCTAGTTGGGGGGATGGGACCACAGATCCCAGAGTGAGTTTTAAATATTATTTGTTAAACTATAACAAATAATAAATAAAAATACAACCTCTACTTTACCTTCTTTCTACCTTTATAATAGGGATGTTAACCGATGACCGTTTGACCGATGGTTGACCGTATCAACGTTAACCGATCAAAGCTGTCGGTAGTCGGTTAAAAAAAAAATATATATCTCTAAATTAGGCTATTATAAACAGTGGGCTAAACGCTACTACAGTTGCTATTTAGTTATTTAATATGTCACATGTTTGTAAAGTCAGCTAGCCTACACCCATACTATGCTCAAGCCTTACTTGACTGAATTATGTTTTTATATTTAATTTTCAGCTGCTGCCATGTTCTTTTAATGCCTGCAGGATTGCACCTACATGAAAATTACAATTAGGTTGAATAACATACTGTTCTTCCAGTTTCACCTCTGATATTATAACAGTTGGGCAAGTTACTTGTATTACTAACTACAAATGACATCTTCAACAGTGTAATTAGATTAATGTAATAATGACTATCTTTAGAAATTATTGGTCTACTTATTACTAATTACTAAATCCCACAAACAAACACTTGAACAATACAAGGAGAGACAAGAAACAGCACTTTTAATGCTTTCAAATAAACAATATACAATTGCATGAATTATTATTGAATTGACCAAAGTGTGTAGAGGGAGAAGGTTAAATTAAAAATATAACTTTTAAAAATGTATGTTAAATAGCCTATACATAATTGTTCTAGTCTAATACAATTACATCAGATTTAACTTTAAATTACAGAAGAATTAAGAGTAATCCCTTTAATTAATTACAGTATTTAGATTACTTGGTAATTAATTACACCCATCACTGTATAACAGTAATTAAAATGTGAAGAACTATGAAAACCTCTTTTTGTCTGGCGCTGTTGCCATGGTGACTCGTAATATCTGTGCTCCATTGATAATGGCTTTTTATAGTTGTGGTGCACGCGCTTAACTCAGAGTCAGTCAACTCAGAGTTGATTGAACTAACTAATTTCAGCTGTTCTGAAACCAAAAACTCAGAGTTTCCCATCTCAGGGTAAGTCAACTCAGAGTTCAAGTTTTAACTCAGAGTTGGTTGAACCTCTTTATTGAAACAGGCCCCTGATCTGGATCCGGCCTAGATCCGGCTGACTTCAGTAAACCTCGGAATAAACAGAAAGACTAACATTAGCATTAGCTAATTAGATACCATTCTTCTTATGATGTAATGAGTACGTCAGGTGTTATAGGAAGTGTTCCTGGTTCTGAGTGACCTAATCTATGCAGCCTGTAACGAGTTAGCTCAAAGGGGAAATATTAATAATAACTCATAACTTTTTATGATTAATTAATTGGATTAACTTAATGTAGCTAAATTAATATTACAATCAATTAATCAGTTCGTCCAACAAACTCTTTTGATTATTCATTTATTCTAAGAAAAGTGTATCTTTCATGGCCACCGAAAAATAATTATTTCTTAGCCTGTACAACGCTTAGAGCATGGTAACAAGATCAAGATCGTAAAATGGACTTTGTTGCAAGCAGAGAATCAGAACCAAAATACAGTTTTCTTAACTCACAAACATAACTAAAACTAAACAAACATACATACATACATGGGTAAAATGGTGAGTGATATGGAACCGGAAGCAGGAAATGACTGATTTATGTTCTAAGCGTGCTCATTTGCATGTGCAGCTGGATTGGTTTCTGATGACAAAACTAAGAAAGATTCTTGTAATACTAATATGTTGCGCAGCTATCGGCATGTCATGTACACGATCATTTCAATCTTCAAAGTACCAATTTATAGAGACCAAACATGGTATAGGTGAGGCTACATTGACCGTTGGTTCCATCATAAAATACACAGTATCAAAAAAATAATAGAATTAAAAACACGACACAAGACAGTAAATCATTCACACAATTTTCTGGGATGCATATTCATTTATAGATCAGATTAATGCAGCAAAGTCTGTTTTAAAGTCTGTTTCTGTCTTCCCCATTGTCTCTGTCTCGACCACGTGACTACATTTTTAACAGTCATAAAACTTATCTGATCATGGTCATGGTAATTAAGACCTTCTTGTCCTAGTTGGGGGGATGGGACCACAGATCCCAGAGTGAGTTTTAAATATTATTTGTTAAACTATAACAAATAATAAATAAAAATACAACCTCTACTTTACCTTCTTTCTACCTTTATAATAGGGATGTTAACCGATGACCGTTTGACCGATGGTTGACCGTATCAACGTTAACCGATCAAAGCTGTCGGTAGTCGGTTAAAAAAAAAAAAAAATCTCTAAATTAGGCTATTATAGACAGTGGGCTAAACGCTACTACAGTTAGCCATCTCATTCCAAGATCTTTTTGTGTGAAGTGAACAAATACCTCACACTCAATTTTTCACAACTCGCCTGTTTGTACTTAAACCAATAAAAACATTTGGTGCGAGGTCACAGCGTTTTGGTTCGCGCGCTCACAAGGTTTGCGAAAAGTAAAGGCTACAGGCTAAAACACTCGAGGTTCGAGCCAGGGCAGATGGGATGAAGGAAGCGTGCAACAAAAGTAGTGTGTGGGACCATTTCACCAAAAAGAATGACACAGATGTAAGTTGCAACTTGTGTGATACAGTGCTATCATCATCTTTCTTTATTATTGTTAGCACTACCTCAAACTAAAGCGGCGTCTCTTCGGAGCTGTCATTTTCTTGAATGAGCCGCAGCAATGTTTCAAATGAGCTTCTAACGCTAGACAAACGCCTTTATTTTCAACGCGATCATCTTGTACCCAAACCATTTTGAAACTAAGGAGCCATTTGTCCTCCGATTACATACAAGCTCCTCGGCGCTGCGTTTGCGGGACTCATGTTTCGCGCTGTAGGGGATTTTAAAAAAGTGACGTGAGTGGAAGGGCACAGGCAGTGTGTGTGTGTGTGTGTGTGAGCGGGAGGCAGAGCGGCAGAGAGATGCGACAGAGTTGCGAAATTGCAGGCGCTGCTCGAAATGGCTGTTATTTCAAATAGCATATTTTAAACTAACCGGTTAACCGGTTTCAACCGGTTAATGAGGCTCGGTGGTCGGTCAAGAAATTTTTTAGTTTTCACCATCCCTACTTTATAATAACTTCACCGATCAATTAAATCCTTTTCATTAAACCAGTTTCTCTCAAGAAGTTAAACAAAGCTCCCATTATCTGCTCTCCAATTTTAAAAAGATTTTTAAGGTTCAACATATTTTCCCCAAATTTCAGTAATTCCTCTTTTAATTTTATCCTTTGATTTTCATATTTGACACATTCACTAATCACATGTTCAGCTGATTCCTCTCCCCTTCCACAATCACACAAACCTGTAAGGTGCTTTTTCAATAAATACATAGTTTTATTTAATCCAGTATGTCCTAATCTCAACCTCGAAATAATGCTACTTTCTCTAGTACATCGATCTATAGATTTCCTTTTCCCTACTTCTTGCATAATATTGTATAAATGTCGCCCTTTCTTCCCTTCATCCCATTGTCTCTGCCATGTCTTCATAATATTTTCCTTTATTTTTACTTTAACTTCAGCTTTACTTAGTGCCACTTTTGTAATTCTGTCGAGTTTCAAAGCTTGCTTAGCCAACATATCTGCTGTCTCATTTCCCTCAATCCCCCTATGAGCCGGAATCCACAAAAATCTGACCGCTGCATTAATATGTTGCAGTCTATATACAGTCTCATATATTTCATACACAATATCAAATCTACTATTAGATGATAACGACTGAAGAGACATTAATGATGATAAACTATCAGAGCAAATTAAAACCTTGGTAATTTTGTTTTCCTCTACCCACTGTAATACCCTTAAAATAGCTAACATTTCCACAGTAAATACTGTCAAATGATCAGAGGTTCTTTCCTTAACATTTATCTTTAATTCTGGAATAGTGAATGCAAAACCAGTAACACCACTCTTAGGATCTTTTGAGCCATCCGTAAATGCAGCTATAAATGAATTATATATAGACCTTATTCTGTCCTCCACTTTTTCTACCCAGTTTCCTTTCCCATTAAGTCTTTTTATTTCTCCTTGAATATAGAAGTCTATAATTAGTGGCGAAAACAACCAAGGCGGCGTACTTGAAAAAGGAACATTAGGACTGAACTTATTCTCCTGCAATTTCATTTCAATTGCCATTTTACTAGATGCCCAAGCAAAGTATTCTATCTTAGCCTTCCCACTTTCCCAACAAAGGATAAGACACTTAACTGTAGGATGCCATCTTTCATTATGACCTTTTAGATTAGTCCAATAGTTCATCATCAGTTGCTCAAATCTTAAACTTAATGGAAGCTCGCCCACCTCAACTTGCAATGCACAAGCCGGTGAGGACCTTATGGCTCCACAACAAATGCGCAGTGCTTGATTTTGTATAATTTCCAGTCTCTTTAATGATGTTTTCGACGCAGATCTAAACACTATACTTCCATATTCCATCACTGGTCTTATTAAAGCCACATACACCCCTCTTAAGGCTCCTTTACTAGAACCCCACTCTGTCCCAGTTAAGCACCTCATTATATTTAAAATCTTCTTACACTTTTCCTCTACTTTCCTTACCTGCTCTGTCCAAGTTAGTTTAGAGTCAAATGTTACCCCTAAAAACCAAAAATAATTTACCTGCTCAATTTGATTCCCATACAATAACACCTTAGCCTCTTTATCCCTCTTTTGAGTAAAAACCATCATCTTTGTCTTTTCCACTGAGAATTTAAAACCCCATGAATAAGACCATTCTTCAATTAAACCTACTGCTTCCTGTATCTTCTCCTGAACTAAAAATAAGCTCTTACCATTTTTCCAAAGGGCAGCGTCATCAGCAAATAATGACTTCCCAATATCATACTTTATTTAACTAAAAACATCATTGATCATAATAGAGAAAAGTAATGGGCTTATCACACTACCCTGCGGGGTCCCATTATCTACTTTGAATTTATTAGACACTGAAGCACCAATTTTAACCTGAATATACCTTTCAGATAAAAAACTTTTGACCCAATTAAAAGCTCTTCCCTTAATACCCATTTTATCTAATTTAATCAATAGTCCCTCTTTCCATACCATATCATAAGCTTTTTCCACATCCAAGAAAACTGCCATAACCGATTCCTTATTTATCATAGTTTTTCTAATTTCTGTTTCCAAGCTTTCCTAAAACCACTTTGATAAAGGGATAAAATATATTTACTTTCTATATAAAATGTCATTCTTTCTACAATCATCCGTTCCATAATTTTCCCAACATGTGACGTAAGGGCAATGGGCCTGTAGTTTGCTGGATTCGTTGAATCCTTACCTGGTTTTGCTATAGGTATAATAATAGCCTCTTTCCAACTTATTGGTAATCTCCCTTCTTCCCAGCTCTTATTATATAGACCTAAAAGTTTCATTTGCATTAAAATTCCAAACTGTTTCAGCATACTATAACTAATCTGATCTTTTCCTGGAGCAGTTACCTTAGCTTTATCTATTGCCCGTTTCATTTCGCTTAATGTAAAAGGGGAATCCATAGCATCCTCTGTACTTTCCTTTCTTATTAGTGCCTCTGGGTATGCATCTCTAGTCACTTCTCTTCCTCTTTTTCCAGCCTCTGACAGATTATTAGAACTATGAATTTCAACCAAGGCCTTAGCTATGATATCAGCTTTTTCCCTATTTGTTACTGCTATGGTTTCTCCTGCTTTTAAAACTGTAAACTGCCAGTCCTTTCTAATTCCCCTCATTTTCCTTATCATTCCCCACACATTTCCTAATGGAGTCGTTCTACCTATTTTATTACAATATTCTCTCCAACTGTCTCTTTTTGCCTTCTTTACTACTTTCCTAACTTGAGCTTGGGCCTTTTTGTATTCTATTAATCTTTGGAAGTTAAGATTATTCTTCAGCATTTTAAATGCCTTATTTCTTACTTTAATGCTTTTCCCACACTCTTCCGTCCACCATGGAACTGGTTTCCTATTCATTTTTCCTTTGCTTTTTGGAATACATAAGTTAGCCACTCTAATCACTACTTCTTTAAATTTTCCATCAATTTCATCTATATCCTGGCTTAAATCAATTTCACTACACCTCCTCACATAAATATTCAAATTTACCCCACATAGCCTTATTTAATATCCATTTATCCTCTCTTCCTTCTTCCCTCTCATCCTTTCTCACACATAACTTACATAAAACAGGAAAATGATCACTACCCATAGTAGAGTCCTCCCATAACTCCCACTCACAAATACCTGCCACCTCTTTTGACACTAGTGTTAAATCAAGTGCTGAACTTTTACCTGTGTGAACATCTATTCTTGTGCTTCTCCCATCATTAATGCATACCAGATCAAACTCATCCAACAACTGTTCTATTATTAGACCATTTAAATCAGTTTTCCCCCCTCCCCATAATGAACTATGGGCATTAAAATCTCCACATAAAACAATGCGGTCACTTGCTAGTTCAACAATCTGATTTAATTTATCACCATCTAATCTTCTACATGGATTATAATTATTTACCACAGAAAACTTCTCTTGCTTAGTCCATATTTTAACAATAATATACTCTTCCTCCCTTCCTTTTGATATAACTTGATATGGAATATTCTTCTTGATAAATGTAGCACACCCACCCCCTACACTATCTTCCCTATCATTCCTTACACTAACATAATTATATATACTAAAATCTAATTTCCGTGATAACCATGTTTCTTGTATACAGATTACATCAGGTGTAGTTGGTAACGAACTGATAAAATACTTAAATTCCTGCCCATTTGCCACCAAGCTTCTTGCATTCCATTGCAGAATAAGAACCATAATATCAGCCAACAAATGAAGCTTCCTGACTGGCCTGAGCACTTAGCTCATTCCTCACCTCTTCCCAGGACAAATCATTCAGGCTAAGATGGTTCACTGCTGCCTTTACTATTATTTGTATCCTTTCCGTTTTTGACTTTGCCTCAGTTGTAGCATTGATGACCCCTGCTATAAAGATGACTAATTTCCTTAAATCAACCAGAACTTTACCCCCTTTTATCTGTTCATGTTGATCATTATTCAGATTCTCACTTGCCTCATTTACTACTCCTTCCTCCCTGTGATTCACCAGCCTAACGGCCTCTGCATATGATATTTTATTTTTCACTCTGACCTGCTGAATCTCAACCTGCCTTTTCATTACTTCACATCCCCCGTATGCCACACTGTGATTCCCTCCACAGTTACAGCATTTCGGTTGCACATCCCTTCTACATTTCTCATAATCATGGTCCTCACCACATCTAGCACACCTTCTTTTCCCTTTGCAATTCATGGCTGTGTGACCAAACCTCTGACATTTAAAACACCTCAAAGGTTTAGGAACGTATTCTCTAACATTATACATCATATACCCTTGGGATACTTTGTTAGGAAGCATTTCATCCTCAAATTCCAACAACACACTTTCACTTACTTGTCTCACCCCATTCTTAAAGCTGGTCAATCTTCGGACATCTTTCACTTTCCCTCCTTTTAAGTTTGTTTTTATTTCATCCACATTTACATCAACAGGAATCCCCCAAATCACCCCCCTATTCCACATGTTTCTCTTCTCCACGCGACTAACATTACTTACTTTAAACCTTCCTATCTCCTTCATTCTACAGGCCCTTTCTCTTTGATCTTCATTTTTGCATATTATTAGAAGGTTTCCATCCCTCAAAACTTTGGCCATTTTGACATCTACCACTTGGTTTTTTAAAATTGTAGTCAACTTCACTGGATTTATACCAAGCACTCCATTTTCTTCCCCAAATCTAAGTATTACTTTGCACTCATCATCTATCTTCAAATGATCATCCTTTCCATCAACTTTAGGCATCATCCCTTTAAATTTCTTTGACCCCTCTTTATCTCCTGGCTAAACTCCATATGATCTTCATTCTCAGTGTCATCCGAGTTAGCCCATTCTGGCCCATTTCCAGCACAGCTTTGCCTACCCGACATCGTTGTCACCCCTTTGTTACGTTTCCCCATTTCTTCCAATAAAGTTCCTTGTCTTCTCTTCATTAGGTGACAGCAACTCGAAGAACTTTTATCATTGCTTCTTCAACTTTTCCTCCCGCGTAAACTTTCCGAAGGGTAACACAATGCCAACCAGCCTCGCCAAGCCCTCAGTGACCTGAACCCAGTCTCCAAGGCCTTCCTGCTCCTGCTGCAGCCTCCGCAGTGTCTGAGAGAAGTCGGTAGAGGCTTGTGTTGTGCTGCCCACTCCTCCACTCCCGACACAGGACAGAAAACATGAGGGGATTAAATAGGGAGCAAACTAATCAGGAACACAGGTGTAAGCGATGATATAATAATTACAAGATGAGATAACAAGGGGGCGGGGTAAGGTGACAAGACAACACAAGCACACAGCCCAAACAAATGGCCATGTGCTTACACATAAAACATGAGTCTGTCATGATCCTGCCTCAAGACAAGAGAAGATCTGGGACACGAAGGCAGAATCATGACAGAGAGAGAGCTGAGTATCATCAGCATAACAGTGAAAACTAATGCCATGCTTCCTAATGATATCTCCTAAGGGTAGCATGTAGTGAACAGCAGCGGTCCTAGCACTGAGCCTTGTGGTACACCATACTGAACTTGTGATCGATAAGATATCTCTTCATTTACCGCTTGTGACAGAGGGACCTGTCCTTGTGGGTTAGCGCAGCACTTATACACACACACACACACACACACTTCATCTTACCTCGTTCCTCCATTCCCTGCTGGGGCGATGTGGGTGCACACACACGCCATTAGCACGCTGGTTTTCACACACGAAAACATATCCACTCCATTTCCATCCCTGACAGAAATCCCTGCTATGCATATACACACACATCTAAGTTGTCTTTTGTTTTTCGTTTAGTTTATTACTTTAACACTTGCATGTGTTCAAGTGTTTGTCAGCGTCTGCGTTACTGGTCTTTCATGCTGTGTTATGTCTATCGGCTGTCCAGTTACGAGCGCCACCCAGTGGCCTGGATAAATACCGGAAGTTGGCTCGTCCATTGTTTGTGTTAATGGGGGGGGGATTATGTAAATGTGGCGTTATTATTATGAGTTTATTATTTGTATTTGTTATTTTGTCTGCCTCTTTGTTTCTGCTTTTGTTAATGTATATATCTATATTGAAAAATGTACTTACTAAACTATATACTTACCTCATAAAGATTTGTAATGGTTTTAACTAAAGGGGTGGGGCTTGGACTATAAAAAGGAGCTCCAAACTCATGTAGGGTGTCAGTTAACCCTCTGGGGTCTGGGGTGTTTTTGGGGTCCTTGAGATGTTCTGACATGCCCTGACATTTCAAAATGGCAAAAAAAAAATTACACTCTATTTAGCACAAACAGGACTACCATAATATGTGAACCACATGTATGTACATGTTTTCATTTTTGAGAGAATAATGTTTATGAATGGTTATTGAAAAAACTAAAAATGAAAGTTTCTGAAATAAGGCCACAAAACACATACTAAATATGTGTCAATAAGACTTTTGACTAATGGATGTCGTCGCCTAGAGACTATTTTTTCTTCAAAATGATGTGAAAATCATCCTGCCTAATCATTCACATAAAACGATACATTGATTTAAGTTTTGTGAAACACTTTTAGTTTGGAAAGGCAATATGCGGATGGGGCGTAAACGATCATGCATATTTAGTAGTTCACACCTGATGAGACAATGCCCCTGCATACTTAATGAGACATTCATTCAGGTGTGTCACCTATAGCTAACTTAAAGGAGTCATGACCTGTAATTTTCACTTTTCCACGAGAATCAATGTATGTTATGATTGCCTAACGATTATACACTGGCCGGGAAGCCGATATTTAAAAGTGAAGCGTTTGTTTACCCCTGGGTTCGTAAACCAGCCCACGTGCACGCACACTCAAATACGAGATTTTAATTTCTGCCCCGACTTGACATCAAGACGGGGCAGGATATACCATATATGGACACCGCAGACCTATGCTGCAGGAAGCCCGCCCTGCCCCTCTCCCCCTCATATTCAGTCTATGATTCAGTCGCGAAAGATGCAGAAACGTAGTGCACACGTTAGCTGCTCTGTTGTTGACTGCCAGAATCAACATGTAAATGTGTTTTCTCTCCCAAGAACGGACCAAGCTGTCAGGGACCAGTGGATTAAATTCATTTTTAATGACGCGGTTCCTACAACCCTTCCCACTGGCTTAACATTAGGTGTCTGTGCTAATCATTTTATTATAATTATAGAATTGTATATTATATAACTATGACAACATATAATTGTATTGATTTTTTTATAGAATAGATAAGGATAGATAAATAAAACAAACAGTCAAGTAATAATAAACATAAAGAAAAAGATCACGTTACATGTCTGTAGAAGAAAAATATTGAATGTCTAAAAAACCACAACGTGAAACAAGGCAAAAACACCACATGATAGCAAACGTTGATCTCAATAACCACTGTAAGCTGATAAAAAAAAAGTAGACTACATCTCCGTTAATGTAATCTACATTAAATAAAAGGTATGTATGTCTCAGTCAAAATGATTGTCTTTACCATTCAGAGACATCTTGCTGTAGACGTTCTTCCATCGACTCTACATCTTCCCTTTCCAGCTCAGGTTCAGAGTCTGGCTCATACATATACGGTTGAATTCCGTAGGTCGCGGCCAGGTTGGGTTCATTCACAACTTGCGCCATGATGTCATTTTGGAATGATATGATGAAGTTACCCCCCTCCTTCCTGCCACCAATCAACGCGCCCCTCATTTGCATTATTAAAATGACCGTCCACGACAGCCAAAATATCGCATCAGATCTCGCGAGACAATAATGCCTTCAGAAATAAGGGTCAGAGGAGCTCTGTGTTTATTTTTTTTCCACTTTTCTTTTTTAGAAGGGCCTGAAAGACTATAATAGAGCGTGGGTATCCAAGGTAATACTAGGTTATGACTCCTTTAAATATACAAGCTTCATAAAAATGATCATTCTAGAAGAAAATTTCAGATGGCATTGGCAATATGCCTAGTAATTGCTGACAACAACTAGCCTTTATAATCAATCTGGAATGTAAACAAAACATTTTCAAGGTACACATTTCAAAGAAGACTACTTGAATGAATATGAGGTGCTAGAAAAACAAAAAGCATCAGGCAGTATCCAATGATAGCCCCACCATGAGCCCAACACTTTTACTGTAGCTTTTCCATAGACAGCTTTTCAAAGCTGCCTCCAAAGGCTTCCGTTAATTCAAAGATTTTGCGCCAACGAATGGCTGTATCTAAAAAGCGCCAAAGCAGCAGCCTGCACTTTGCCTGTAGCCTACTCCTGGAAAGATGGACTCCAGTCTGTTGCCGTACTTTGAAGTAATCGGTAAAATGTTACATACTGTAGTGGCTGTACTGATGAGGACATTAGTAACCATCTTACATTTGAGTGCGGCTTGCAAAGAGGAGCGTCTGTAGCGAATATTCGTTGTTTTGCAAAGACAATGGCTTAAGAAGACCCCGAGTGATGGACAACGAAGTGCATGCTGCTGTCTTCAATTCCATAAAACAGGTAGGCCTAACTGCCTCTCCTACTATGAAGTTTCAAGTGTGCATGCTTTATTCAAGTTTTGTTTGTTGATGGTGAAAGGAGTAGGCTACACACTTCAGTTTTAACGTTAATGTGTGTTACTGGGTTCCACAATGTTGAGACCATGTTCAAATTGACTATTCTCCAGTGCATGCTTAAAACAGGGACTTAACAAATCCCAAATAGGCCTATAGCCTATTCTCAATTCAATAATAATTTTTGACTGGTATTAGGCTATCATTTGAAACCAAAAATGTGGCCGATTCCATATAGTAAAATAAGCAATTTTTGTAATCTGTAGGCCCATGTTTGTCATTTATAGGCTAGGCTATCTAGAGCCAAATTCACGGATGGCAGGTGAATTGTTGCGAACAATGGATTCCAGTGTTGAATTATTTGAAGTAATGTATTTGCTTGCTTTGGTAATATTGTTTTACATTCATGCCAGTAAAGCTAGACTGAATACTGAATAACTGTCATATTAGCAGACACTTTATCACAACTCACAGGTCTGTGTCTTTTGTTGTTGAAAACACACGGAGGGCGCCTGCCCTGGCATTGTTTGAGGGTGAGCCTACAAGCACGCAGGAGACAGGGAAATGGAGATCGTGCTGGTAGCCTACATGAGGCCATCAGAAAGGGGAGACACCGCTGGTAGTAGCCTACCACCAGTTGGTCCAGGGGCTTCGTCTAATGATGGTCTGTTCAAGGCTTATTTTAGGATGAATCGGGAACAGTTGCAGTCTCCGGACAATCCAAGCAACTGTGACCCTCTGTCAGCACAACTGAGGGCCCGTCTCTCCATTCATTCGATTGGACAATGGAAAAAAACGCGAATGATGTCGGGCGCTTTTCTGCCCAAAGTTGAAGCGCTCAGAGCGCTCCTTCAAAAACGCAAGGCGCAGCAGGCGGCCACAACGCGAGGTGCCCAGGGCGCTTAAACAGTGCGCACAAGCTCACTGCAAAAAACACGTTCTGTTTGATCCGGGCCAAATGAACCAAGCTACAGATGTGAAAGCACGAGCCTCTATGGACTCTAACCGAACCAGCGCAGGATGATACAAAGTCTGGAAATGGAAATGTCCTTTGATTTTTAGGCGGGGACAACAAACATCCTAATTTCTACCTGTAGCCTATCATCATGGAGCTCTGTCGGGTTCATGTTGGTGGTGGTCTGCTTTAGAGGGCCACGCATATGAATGTAGCCGGTATTAAATAATGCAGCCATTTCAAGGAAGGAACATTGTATCAGACAGCCTTATCACAGATCATACCATGACGTGTTTGCAAACAAAGTTATTGTATTTTTTCTATTCTCTGTATTCATACTAAAATCAATATCAAGCCAGTGTTCTGCTCCACTAGAGGTTTTTGTCCTCCCTTAACCCCGGTATGACACCTGCGTTACCGTCTGAAAGGTGTAGCTACTGTCCCAGTCAAACTAGCAACCAACTGTTCCTGACATAATTTATAATTAATTTCTGATAACTTCTTATCTTTGACAGTGATATTTATACTCCATATAATACTCTGGAAATGGCTAACAGTCATGCATAATTAGTCAAACAATGTTTAAACTATGATTTTGTATACTACATTATAAAAATATCATACTTTTGTACAAAAAAAAAATATGAAAGTAAGCTACTTTGATTGTTTGTAGCACGTCTTTGTGTAGGCAAACATGCACGTTGTGAACGGGGACTATACTGCTTCGACAAAATAAAATACAAGTAGACTCATTGACTAGTGGTTTCACACTTGATGACCCCACTGTATGTGTGTGTATTACATGTCTCTCCTAAATAGAAATTGAATCAACCTCCTTTTGTCTTTTCTTTACCTTAAGACTGGTCCTGCCTATGGCAGAAAAATGATGACGGGCTATCTTGCAGCTGCAGGAGTCCATGCATCCGAAGGTCGTGTGGGAGATGTCTTGCGCAACATTCACTTGCCTTATCACAGGGCACGATGTCACGTAGGTTTGATCTAATGTCAATAAAGGCCGGATTTACTAAAGGCTTATTAAATGTATTGATTATTTGGATTTTTAAGGTTGGGATTTCTTGGCATTGAGGTAAATGTGACAGTTTAATTGGTTATTTGAATAGTTTTATCAGTAATGATAATTGTACTAACATTACAAGTACACACTTCAGCTGTAGCAGTAGTAGTGCTCAGTACTATGAATAGTAGCAGTAAGTGTAGTGTATTGTAATAGTAGAATGTCTTGCAGTATTGGCTGTAAAAGTAGGTTGCAGGAGGGTTTAAATGTATTTGCTACAGTATACTAGGCGGTTATGTCTAAAGCTTTACATCAATGCGCTTTTTTCTTTGATTTCAGTATGGTTTACTATGATGTACTGATGTTCTTTTTTGTCTGTTTTTAAGGGAGCCAGGAACCTTAATCCTGTTCCATATAATGCAGGCTATGTGGGTCACAAAGTACACATAGACCAGAATGAAAAAATGGTTATGTTTGGTGTGACTCATGTGCTGGCGATCGATGGCTTCCCCAGCAAAATTGTTGGAAAATCAACAATGCCTGTGAAGAACAACCTCACCATATACAGTGACATTTACAGGTAATTTAAACCACCTTTTCAATGTCCCCAAAACACCTAAAGAACTTTGTCAAAATAAGAACCAGCTTCTGGAAATCATCCCCAATTCATGATTTGCTTAAACACTGTTTATGCAGATCCTTTAAAACCTTAAAATCAAATTGTCCAATTTTCAGGCCTTATAATATCTGTGAATGTCAGGAATGCAGTTTTTATCTATACAAATAATTAATTGGATTATGAGGTTAGCATTATTTTTAAAAAGTAGTTTTAAAAGTTTACTATAATTAATTTATAATAAAAACAGCAAACCATTACAATTAAGATGCAGGAATTAGTGAAGGACTGAAATGTTTAATCGATTATCAAAGTAGTTTGTGGTTCATCTAATCAAATAATTGTTGCAGCTATACCGCCTTTTAAGCAGCCAGTCAACACTCAGATTACCTCCCCACTACCTGACAACATAAGACATACTATATATTTTTCAGCTAAAGGTGACACTAACAGACTCCATACTGCTGTCAAAGAATCGGCGATATTATCTTTTCTTGCAGAAGTGCAGTGATGGAGTATGGGATGTGGGACCAGGTAAGAGTGGACCATGGGAAGGAGTTCTTCCTTACTCTTTACATGCAGCCAGCCACCGCCACAACACAGAGGCCACCATATATGCAAACACCATCAACAAAGGGGACTCATTTGGAAAAATGAATTGCAATGAATACAGTTGAGCAAAATATGCATGCACACACCCTGATTGTAATTTGTAAGTTTCAATGATTTTAATGTCAGTCACCCTTTTAATTAATTCCTTGTGCTTGTATTTATTCGTAATGGAAAGCTAAAGGTTGGTGATAATTGTGTAGTGTTGAAATCAGCCATTGTTGGACAGTATTCTCTGTGTAAAGAATCTAAATAAGTGCTTTGACAGGATCACACTATTGAAAGAATTTGGCCTGAAATCAACAATAGGGTGAACTACCCTTTGAAAGTGGCATTGGTCCAACTGGTGGATCAGGAGGCGTTGGATATGGAGGACAGCATGTCCAAATTCTGTGCGTCATCCTTGACATGCCAGTCGGCTCGGCTTGGAGTTGACCGTGTTGTGCAAGCGTGGAATGCCCACAGGATTCCAGGTGTGTGTTGGGGTTTGTCTCAATCAAATTTGAGTCTGATTGCATGTCATCTCTAATTTTGAAAATACGTTATAAAATGTGTGATGCCTGCTCAAGCCTTTTTTATTAATGACAATGTCACGCGTTTTGTATACTATTTTAAGTGGTTTTCTGATGAACATATTTTTAAACTTGTTTAATAAAACACTAGGGGAAGCATGATGCAGATCATAAGTGAGTTCTGAGACCATCAAGCATCATTGAGCTGTGCACTGTAACATTAAGTTTTTATGCAACATTTATTTATTAAAAAACATTTTCATAGTGATTTTTGGTAAAGCAAATTCACATTTTACTATGCAAATCCTAAATGTTATGTTGTAGTAAATAAAATAATAATTTGCCTAATAATAACAACATAGTCATCCAAGTGCGTTTATATATTTTCTCTTTTGCTTTTGGTTGGGCATACCTGTACATTTGTGGAGTGCTGGGGCCATCAGAAGCTGCACAATTTGCATGTATTGCTTGTAATGAAAGCTTCTTCACTTTATATGAGTAACTGTTGTATGTTAGACTTCAGTGTTTGTAAGTATATGATTATTTGTTGTAATTAGTAAGTTATAGTCGTGTTGTTTGAAAGGCCTTTGCTGCTTTTGTAATGATGCCTTAGTTCTTATGTGTGACAGTTATAATGACACTGATATGTTGAGCACACCTTATCTGTGAGCTCTTAGCTTTCCAAGTAGGCCCAGCAGCAAAATCAGTCAGTTTTAGTTTTAGTGTTTTATGAGCCTGTTAGCGCCAAATTGGGTGTAATTGGCGGGCAGGAGCAAAACTGTGCGCGTTTCCATTCAACACACAGACCACAGCTGCAAACTTATCTGCGGAAATTGTATTCTGTGTTTCCCAATACTTTCAACACTGGTAAATAATTCTTAATCTTCACCGACCAAACGGCGACGTTATTATTTTCACTGTTTGGGGTGTCATTTTCATTACTTGAAATGTACAGTAAAATAAGTTTAGTTTAGCATTTCAATCGGAAGGGTGGAGGGTGGAGTCCTTCGGGTGGACGGAGGCACCCTGTATGTGACATTTATGGAGCGTGAGGCAAATGTGTCCACGATTGCTGAAAAGGTGAATCAGGACCTGGGCTCAGAGGAGGAGATTGTCCTCTGTGATGGTCAGGGAAACCGCCTCATCGAAGGCATTGGCACAACAGGTATGTTATTGTAAAATAAAATTAATTCCTACTTAATAGTAGTTCATTATTGTTAATTGACATCACATATCTTCTTTTTTCAATATTGTTTGATTAGCTTGTTTTTTGAATGCATTTCACTTTTAATTTTGTAGTCTTTGTAACGTGTTTTGATATAAGCTGATAATTGTCCCACTCTTTTGCAACCTGTTGCACTCCTGGTTGCCAGCAATGGGCTCTCTCTGTGTTCTTTACCAAGATTTCTTACTTCCTTCATTAGGGAGTTAGTTGTGCCTTTCATCTGAACCACATTAAACTTGCCAAGGATTCTGTTCAAAATCAAAAAAAAGTACTGGAATTGAAATTGAAAATTTAATTTTATCCCCATCATCTTCTCTTTGGGAATGTCGTTCTGGAAGCAGAATGCTCGCAAGATTGTTGCCCTCTGTGACAGTGCCTACCAGGAGCTGATGAGGAAGAAGAGGAGGAGGACAAGGTAACAGAAGCCTTCACCTATTACAGAATGCAAGACTAACTTCTTTCAACACAAAAGGCACTGCAGAGTAAATTCTCCAGAGTCTCCACATGTACATTTCAATTTTGAATTTCAATTCAATGAGCCCTTTTCAACACAAGCAAATTCACAGAGACCAATAAATTCAGTCAAAAACCATCCAGCAATGGAGATGACTTTAAGTTGTTTAAGTTATTTTAAAGTATGCTGAATACAAATAAACTGGTTAAAAGGTGTGACTGCCCTGAGAGCTCTTGGTGTTGGAACTGCAGGCAATTAAGGAGATTGGGAGCACCTGGGCCAGTAGCCCAACCTATTTAGGCCTGCCCACCAAGATGCCGGTGTCGGTGCTTGCGCCTGCCACGCTATTCTTTTGTTTTGTGTTGTTTTAAATAAATGTCTGCGGGGAGCAGTGGACAACCAACTCGCCCAAAATGCAGGGATGACAGTTTTCAGGAAATTGTTTTTGAACTTACAGGGATGGGGGAGGTTGTTACTGTTTGGAAGGACACCATAAGAAGTTAGGGGATTGTTGGTGTAGTTCGTTTTTATTTTAGGAGGGTGGTTGTTGGGGGGCCTGTTAAGTTGAGTTATGTTCATCTGTTATGTTATTTTATGCAAATAATAAATTAATAAATTGTTAATTTTTTTTCTATTATGTTCACTTGCAGAACAGTTAAGTTTACCTTAGGGCTACCTTAGGGCTTCACAGTAAATGTTCTGCAGCCATAGATTATACATGCAATGCCTTTGAAAGCATGTATGTGCTATATATGTTGAATAAATGTTTGTGCTATATATGTTGAATAAATGTTTAAGACTTGTATGGATTCTCTTCACTTGCATGACACAGTGGGAGTGTTGTATGTTAAACACACTGGAATGTGTATAGAGAAGAAAGATTCACACAGTATATAGCACACTGGTAAATCATTCTTTTGGCCAGATGGCCTACATTAGGACATTTCTGATGTGCGTTTGTTGTCTGAGCTGCTAAGAAGCTGATAGCAGTGTTAGAATCAGGTTAAAACAGAAGGGCATTCAGGTTTAACTCTGGGATGATGATGATGATGATGATGATGATGATGATGATGATGATAACTAGGTTGCAAATAAAATCAAAATCAAAAACCAAATGAAATGAACAACAATAAATACATCTGTATCAGTAATCTTGATTTAAAACAGTTGCCAAAGACACAATACAGTCAGTCATTTAAATACTGCCACCTGCTGGTAGAAAGGGGGAACAGTTTGGTCCATTACGGTGAAAACCACATTAAATATTAATTTAATTATATAATATAGTGCTAACAGTAACAACTCTGCACACACAATAAGTTCTTAGGGTAACCTATATTACCAACTGTATTGAACCAAACAATGCTCTCGTTAAACGTGACTGGTGATGTGTACGTGGATAGGCACGATATTAAATCACTACAATAAACTACTGTTGCTAACATATTTCTTTCGGTCCAGGCTTATATAAGCCTATTTATTGATTGATTTTTTTCTTCTAACGTTACTCTGGTATAACGCTAGTGCTGCATATTATGACCGTTCTAAAAGCTTGGCTTTTATTTTTATAGGCTATATTTACTATTGCTTCCGGGTCACTTGGCCAACCTGTCTTTCTTTTAGTGTAGATCTTCAAACGGAGAAATGAAAAAACGGCTCTTTTATTACCGTTTCTTTGATTTTGGTTTGAAACGACAAACGAAAAAAAGGTGGTTTCTCGTTATTTTGTTTTGTGGTTCAAACGAAAAAACAAACTATCAAAACATACACGGACCGTGATGCTGAACTATCATGTGAGTTTCTAAAGGTTTTTTAATTATTTGCACAGTTATGAACATTGATATTTTATGTGCAACAATAGCATGCTCAGGCTCAGTGGCCTTACGCCTCAATTGAAATGTTTTTTTTTTTTTTCAAACAATATGATTTAAATGGTTATGAGTGTACTGATTTGATGCATTTTAAAAAAGATGGATGATAGATATTCTTCAATCTTTCTGACAAAGAACAAAAGATAATGTGAATCACAGTATGTACAATGTTTTTTTAATTTATTAATTGTAGTGCACAGTGTTTATTATAAGGTGGTAGAATCTGCAGCTTAGTACTCACTACTCATTACTCATGAGTACTTTGAAATAAAATACTTTTTTACTCTTACTCAAGTAGTTTTTTGGACAAGTACTTTTTAAGGTTGGTGGTTCAATCCCCGGTTCCACCTGACCGAGTGTCGAGGAGCAAGACACCTAACCCCAGCTGCTCCCGACGAGCTGGATGGCGCCTTGCATGGCTGACACTGCTGTTGGTGTATGAAGGAGTGAGTGAATGGGTGAATGTGAAGCAATATGTAAAGTGCTTTGGTGGCCATAGGTCTGTGAAAGCGATATATAAAATGCAGTCCATTTACCATTTGGTGGCCATAACCCCACGTCCAGGTGTGAGCAATTAACATGGGCGGAGTACGCTCATAATTCTCTGCCATCGTCGTCCACTTGCCTTTCCCCATTTTTTTATTTTGCTGGGCTACCAGCCACCTCTGTTTCCCTCTCAGGAACCTGAAGCCGGCGTTCCCTCAGTCCAGGCCTTTATACTGAGTTCTTAGGCCCAAAGCGTAAAATGATGCTGTGAAAAGCCTTCAATGACGAGGTCTCATCTTTTACAATCCTCTTATTGGTCAAGGCCATCTCTACTTTGATGAAGGTCTCTCATGGTTGTAGGAAAAATTAACTGATCTGGACGATGACATCACTGTTTTCTCCAAAACTGCTTTATAGATAAAATTAACTAATTTAAGAATTGATGATCTTTACAACGGAACTGAATCAACACTGAACTGACTTTAGCTGAACAACAGCCGAAATACATTATTGTCCTGTTATCTCTGTAAAGCTGCTTTGAAACAATCTGTATTGTATAAAGCGCTGTATAAATAAAGATAACTTGACTTCACTTACTGTATTATAATCCCTGGATCACTGAATCTGCTTGATTTCTATCTTAAGCAAAAGAGATGATGTTGAATTAACAGTGCACTCATATGTACATCTTTACACCACAAGAGGGCAGTATTCACCAAAGTCTCATATGTACATCTTTACACCACAAGAGGGCAGTATTCACCAAAGTCTCATATGTACATCTTTACACCACAAGAGGGCAGTATACACCAAAATACTGCAGTCTTCGTATCAGCTGTGTGTGTACACATGCAGTATAGTAGGCTAGACTCAGGTAAATGGACCAGAAGAGGTTAGAGTGTTAACTGTTCTTGACATTGTTAATAATTAGGGGTTCAAGCACGAAGTGCTGAAACCCTATTGTAATTGCCCTGATTTTTATTAGGGGTTCAAGCATGAAATGCTGAAACCCTATTGTAATTGTAAGGATTCGTAAAACGCATCGTGCAGGCCAAACCGTAAGGCCTAGAGACGTGAAACCTGGCCAGATGGTAGGCCTCAATTTGGGGACAACCTATCAGAGTATGACCCCGAATGGCCCATAGGTGGTGCTACAGCAACCAAAAGTACAAAATCGCTCATAACTCTTAGGCCGTTTGTCCCAGGATCAAGTGTCTTATATCGTTGGAATCCTTGGCTCAAGATGGACAAACGGCTATTTCAAGGCTATCTCCGATTTGGATGTAGGCAGGGAAAATTTTCTGCTATGTCGAATTTTGTCCAAAACCTACTTTTGCGAACTAGTCCCTGGTTTTTCGCCCGATCGGAACCAAACCAGTCTAGGTCAATTCTCTGGACTCTCTAGATCAATAATTATCGGAAAAAAAAGTTGAACTTTTGCATTTGGGTGGCTGTAACAGGGTCATTTAGAAAAGGGGCGTGGCAAAATACACTAAAAAGCCTATAAATCCCAAATGAAAACTCAGAACTTCACCAAAATTGATGAGCATATGTGTCAGAACATGGTGAGGAAGCATGCAGAGTTTCATGGAGATCGGACCATAGGTGGCGCTATAACTGGCAAAAAGCCTTCATTCTTATTAGGGGTTCAAGCATGAAATGCTGAAACCCTATTGTAATTGTAAGGATTCGTAAAACGCATCGTGCAGGACAAACCGTAAGGCCTAGAGACTTGAAACCTGGCCAGATGGTAGGCCTCAATTTGGGGACAACCTATCAGAGTATGACCCCGAATGGCCCATAGGTGGCGCTACAGCAACCAAAAGTTAAAAATTGCTCATAACTCTTAGACCGTTTGTCCCAGGATCAAGTGCCCCATATCGTTGGAATCCTTGGCTCAAGGCGGACAAAATGGCTATCTCTGATTTTGATTTAGGCAGGGAAAATTTTCTGCTATGTCGAATTTTGTCCAAAACCTACTTTTGCAAACTAGTCCCTGGTTTTTCGCCCGATCGGAACCAAACCAGTCTAGGACAATTCTCTGGACTCTCTAGATCAATAATTATTGAAAAAAAAGTTGAACTTTTGCATTTGGGTGGCTGTAACAGGGTCATTTAGAAAAGGGGCGTGGCAAAATACACTAAAAAGCCTATAAATCCCAAATGAAAACTCAGAACTTCACCAAAATTGATGAGCATATGTGTCAGAACATGGTGAGGAAGCATGCAGAGTTTCATGGAGATCGGAACATAGGTGGCGCTATAACTGGCAAAAAGCCTTCATTCTTATTAGGGGTTCAAGCATGAAATGCTGAAACCCTATTGTAATTGTAAGGATTCGTAAAACGCATTGTGCAGGCCAAACCGTAAGGCCTAGAGACGTGAAACCTGGCCAGATGGTAGGCCTCAATTTGGGGACAACCTATCAGAGTATGGCCCGAATGGCCCATAGGTGGCGCTACAGCAACCAAAAGTTCAAAATTGCTCATAACTCTTAGACCGTTTGTCCTAGGATCAAGTGCCCCATATCGTTGGAAAAATGGCTATCTCCGATTTGCTCGCCCTTCAGGCGCCAATTTCGAGTAAATTGCATTTTTTTGAAAAAACTATTTTTGCGAACTTCTCCTTGGTTTTTCGCCCGATCGGAACCAAACCACTGCAAGAATATTCTCTGGAGTCTGACAATCAATAATCATCCAAAAATTTCTAAATTTAAATTAACGGTCGATAAGGGGAACTGAAATCTTTGATGGCACCAGGGCCACTTTTACTAAAACGGTTATAAATTGTGAACGGAAAGAGATTTTTTTTGCTAAACTTGGTACACATCTTCCTGAGCTCAATCTGAGATCACTTGAAAAAAAAAAAAAAAAATTGCAACAATTGGCCACTAGGTGGCACTATAAAACGGTTATAACTTGTGAACGGAAAGAGATATTTTCGCAAAACTTGGGACACATGTTCATGAGCTCATTCTGAGGTCACGTGAAAAAAAATCATGACAATTGGCCACTTGGTGGCGCTATAAAATGGTTATAACTTGTGAACGGAAAGAGATATTTTCACTAAACTTGGGACACATGTTCATAAGCTCAATCTGAGTTGACAGTTGACAAAATCGTGACAATTGGCCACTTGGTGGCGCTATAACAGTGAAAAAAATCATGAAAATAGCTATAAGCGCACCCAACCGTTAGTCTACTGAAAATTGGCACGCAGTGTCTTTGTCCAGGGTGCCATGATAGTCTATGAGAACAAAAAACTCAGTATACGTCATTGGCACAATGCCTTGAAGGAGCCTTAGAAGTTTCAAGGAAGCCCGTGTTTTTTTCACAGGAGTGACCTCCTAAGAATCCTTGCCGAGTCCAACAATACCAAACATGCCAGGTTTCGCCTTATGGTTTTTGTAAAAAATTGTGGTTATCTTCAAAGCCGTTAGTCTGATCTAGACAACAACAAAAAAACAAAGGAAATTTGAAAACATAGGTAAATAGCTAAACAATAACGCCAAAATGTTACAATTATGATAGGAACTGACAAAAAAATAAATTAAATCCAATCAATTTCACCCATGGATCATTTTGATGCTCTCACATGTTTGAAACGAACAATGATGGATTGTGATGAAATTTTTTTTGAATTGGGACTGGCGAATCCCTGTCCATACTGTCAATGACCGTTCGCAAAGACCCGCCCACTTTAGTTACTGTTGCTATGTCTGACAAGCGACGCCACTCTCACACCACACCAAGTTCTCACGCAGTGAAAAATACATTGTGGATCAGAGAGGAGACTGCGCGCTGACAGACAAGTACTTTTGATATGAAACAAAGTCTCACCTTTCAAATGTAGTCATTTTTTAGAGACATTTAAACAATAAATACCGTTTTGTGACTCTTTAATGTGTCTGACAGATCGCTGTAGACTCGAGGCTCAGTTAAAGCTGCTTGTGAACCGATCATCTCTTCCTTCTAGTTAATTTATAGCATTAAAATAAACGTGAATGAACATAAAAGGAATGTTGTTTTAAAGTTCTAAGACTTCAGTACACTTTGTTTTTCAAATTTAAATCCTCCTATGTTAATCTACTAACTCTCCTGACTGCTTTGTTGGACAAAATGGCGGATTATGATTAGTCAGATCGCCTGTCAATCAAACTCCCTGTGAAGGGTCAATTGAGAATGCCTGTGCGCACAATCCTGATCTAATCGACAACTTTGCAGTTGCACATAGGAAAGCCCGGAAAATCCCGCTATAATGTAAGAGAGCATCTTTTTCATGTATTTGGACCTAGGCCTAACAATGTTTTATAGTGCGCTGTCCCCATTGTTTTTTTGTTGTTTTTTGTTTTGTTTTTGGTGAGCGTAGGCTACTCCTGATTTTGTTAGTCATCTCATCTCTTATATGCTGTGTATGATCATATCCTGCCCTATTCATGGTAGCCTACTCGCGGACATTGCGTCATCAATGTCATCAATTGCGTCATCAAGGGGCCCGCCTTGATAATCCTACTTAAGGGCCCATGCCCGGTTGCATAAAGCACCTTAAGTTTTTGGTAACACTTTACGGTAAGGGTACATGAATTATCAAGGATTCATTTATAAATTCATGCATGAAATATGCATTCATTCATGCATTAATATCTCATGAATCATCAGGAACTAACACGAGTTCAACGTTTTTCATTCATGACTTCATGGATGAACAACACCTTAATTAAAACATTAACTAAGATGAGTACATCATCATGAATTATGATTTATTACGCATGATCATGATGTTTTCTTTGTTCACACAAAAAATTGGTCTTTACCACCCATTGTGGATAAAGCTATGGTTATGGTACATGAATCATCATGAATTCATGCATTAAAAAGTATTAATTCATGCATGCAAGACTACTCTTCGAATTATTAAAGGAATGTACAAAAATCCACATTATCTAATGCATGCATACAGGCTAGAACAGTATATCAATTAATGTGAGAACTTTTTTTCTGAATTATGATCTGAGTTTCCAAGCATGTTCATGTCTTCTTCATAGCCTGCAGGTAAATGGACAGAGCCCAAAATTGCCCAATCACAGCACATATTATACAAATTCTGTTGGCATTCAAATACTAGTCATCATTAACTAAGCATTATTTATCAATGACTTCATCATGTGTGTGGCCCCTCAACTAAAGTGGTGACTTGGTGCTTTGAAACACTGATGAACAATGTGGCATAACTGTGAAATGACATGAATATGAACATGAAAGTTCGAGCCTTTGCAAACAATGTACTGTGGACACAAATGGACTTTGATCTTAACTTTACTGCTTTATTCTTAAACGGTATAAACCAGTTAAAACCATAAAGCTGTTTAAAAAACAATGTTTCACAAACAGCTTGATCTCTTTTTGGGTAAAGGACACCTTTTAATGTATAAAGCTACTGGTGTGACTCCTCCATATCATGAAATTGTAAAACAGCTTTATGGTTTTGTAAAGAGTTTTCAGATATACACTTAAAATAAAGTTCATGGTGTAGGCTATGTACTGAATTCCTTCTCAGCTCTTTATTTAACTGGTTTATACCGTTTGGTTTCAGAATAAAGCAGTAAAGTTGCATAACATTATTACGATTTTACAGCTAAAAAACGTACGTTAAACTATTTACGAATATTTCATATCATAAAGATATCTGTATAATTTCCCTTTTACCATTTAATAGATTATAAATGTAAGATCCCTTAACCCTAACTCCACACCTAAACATTCCCATTTTATAGACAATATTAAAAGGATAAAACGTAATGGACAGATATGTGTAGGGAAATGGCAGTTTTATTAACAATGTAGCATTAAAAGATAGTTTGAGCAACTAATCCTACCCCTAAACCTAACCATTTCTTAAAACTACGTAACTACAATTATAAATTAAAACAACAGACAGACAATCACAATCATGTATTTATTGAGAAAATGTCAAAACCGGTACCGAAAGTCGTTCACATGACGATGTGTCGCAGTCCTCTCTGGTAGTAATGTTATATAATAGTTTTGTATGAGGTAACGTTACAGAGCAGAATTTAAGTTATTAATCCATGAAAATGTTAATCCGGTTCGGTTCGCTCGCTGTTCGCTCTGTGAAGGCGCGCGCGCTTCTCCATTTCAAATGTAGTACACAACTTAAACACGGCATGTCGCAATCTGTGACGAAGCATGCGAGAGCCAATGAGCGTTTGATATCACTGCCGTAAAACATGTCGTAACGCTTCGGGCGCAATTTTTGAATTTGAATTCACCACGAGCGCGGGATTTGACGTTGGTCTCTGAGAGAAATGGAGATGAAGATCACTGGATAAAGGGCTGCATTTGGATCTGTTTCTTGCAAACAACGTATGGATTCAAAAGATTTGGATCACATTAATTTCTTTTGTGAATTTATGTTGTGTTTTAGTGTATTATGAGTCCAAACATTAATGCCACGATTTGAATATGCATAAGTTAAATAGGAATACGCCCAAATTTCTACGTCGTTGTTTGTATAAGTTGTTTATAAGTAAATAAATTACGTTTTTGTGCTGTCCACTGTCAGTATTATACCTTTCTGTGTGTATAAAAGAACTACACTTTATACACACATATTCTCATGAGATCACGTTGCAAGTTAAGATCAAAGTCCATTTGTGTCCACAGTACATTGTTTGCAAAGGCTTGAACTTTCATGTTCATATTCATGTCATTTCACAGTTATGCCACATTGTTCATCAGTGTTTCAAAGCACCAAGTCACCACTTTAGTTGAGGGGCCACACACATGATGAAGTCATTGATAAATAATGCTTAGTTAATGATGACTACTGTATTTGAACGCCAACAGAATTCGTATGTTATGTGCTTTGATTGGCCAATTTTGGGCTCTGTCCATTTACCTGCAGGCTATGAGAAAACATGAACATGCTTGGAAACTCAGATCATAATTCAGAAAAAAAGTTCTCACATTAATTGATATACTGTTCTAGCCTGTGTAGCAGAGCGGGCGTGGTTTGACTCAAATTGATGTAATTTCTGACTACGCCACCTGGGGAATTTCACCCCAAGAATTTAATATAACCTCTAAGCTAAGGCACGCACAGGTCCCAATCACCGTTGAGTCAGAGACATAAGTAATCGTACAAAAGTATTTTATTTAAGCAACATTCATAGTTAAAAGAGGCATTGACCAGCAATCACACTCATCTCAATTGTTTAATTCTATCGTTGGCAGCAGAGGAACCTGGGCTTACCCGCAGAGGCAGTCTCGAGATATCACCCTTATGAAAATTACTCTATACACAGTGCACACACACACTAATACACACTCAACGACTCATGTCAGAGAAGACCACGACACACAGTGAGGACGTCACCACCTAAATGGTCACTCGTCTGCCCCCGGGTGCCCAGGCCCTGCCAACAAACAAAAGAAAAAGACATCAAACAGTGATATGCAAAAAGAACAAAATGATATAACCATAAATCACTAATACAATAAATCAAACCAAAATAATATACAAATTCAAAAAGATAAATCAATTAAAGAAATAAACAGGAAAAAGCAAATCAAAAGAAACTCAAAGCATATCACTGAAAACAAAATTCACAGAAAACAGTGCACTGGAACAGTTCGCTCGAGACGGTTCACTCGAAACACTCGGGTCAGTTCACTCGAGTCGGTTCCCTCGAGACGGTTCACTCGAGACAGAACACTCGGAACAGAACACTCGGGTCAGTTCACTCGAGTCAGTTCACTCGAGTCGGTTCCCTCGAGACGGTTCACTCGAGACAGAACACTCAGAACAGAACACTCGGGTCAGTTCACTCGAGTCAGTTCCCTCGAGACGGTTCACTCGAGACAGAACACTCGGGTCAGTTCACTCGGGTCAGTTCACTCGAGTCAGTTCACTCGAAACAGAACACTCAAGACAGTTCACTCAGTCGAA
The DNA here is from genome assembly GCA_022829085.1 of Abramis brama. Lineage (NCBI taxonomy): Eukaryota > Metazoa > Chordata > Actinopteri > Cypriniformes > Leuciscidae > Abramis > Abramis brama. The sequence goes on along the minus strand of CM040766.1, from coordinate 68,122,258 downwards.
ACAGTTCACTCAAGACAGTTCACTTGAAAGTTCACTTAAAACAGAACACAAAACAGATAAAACAGAAAACAGGTAAAACAAAAAAACAGGTAAAACAGAATTCAAAACAGAACAGCAGCCGATGAGGAGCAGAGCAAACAGCAGTTTATGATGAAGCAGCGGGCAGATAATTCTCATGCAGGACGCCGCTACTGTCCTTAACGCGTGCCTAAAAACAAAACAAAAAGGTGTTACACCGCGATTCCCTCTCCCTTGGCTTCACGCTCGAACAGTATACTCACAAAACATGCTGTCCCGGGATTACTATCCCCGAACTATGCGGTAGATGGAGCCGAAGGTCTCCGACAAGCTCGTTGGCATGAAGCGCTGATAGATTGTACACTAAGCATACAGATCAGTCAGATTACCCGCTCAGCCAAAGCAAAACTTAATTTACAAAACACCGTCGCATACAAATGCTTCCCTTACCCGTCTCAAATGTCCATACTGAACTCTCCAGAAAGCACACAGACTGGCAAACAGCACTGACAGTGAATAAGCAGCTTCAGCGATCTTTTACGAGCAACACCTGACACAGCACTCCAGCAAAAAGCAGCAGGGCGCCTGGGTGACGTCACGGCCCCGGATAGTGACGCACACTAAGGAACCGGTAACCCATGCTCTTATACGCACCGGATTCCAGGCCATTGGCCAAACCATAACAAGTAGGAGGGGTCATAACCCTTCCTGCTACATATACATTTTTAAATTTAGATTTTTCTTCTGTTTTGTATTATTTCATCACGTTGTTGATATGTCTCCTGTGTTTCTGTAGTTGGTGTGATTCTGGAGAGTCCTGTTCATCCTGTGACTGAAGGAGATAATCTGGCTCTACGCTGTTTATATAAATATACAACCCTATCAAACCTCAATGCTGATTTCTATAAAGATGGATCACTCATCCAGAATCAAACTACAGAGATGATCATCCCTACTGTCTCAAAGTCACATGAGGGTTTCTACTACTGCAAACACCCAGAGAGAGCAGAGTCTCCCAAGAGCTGGATCTCAGTCAGAGGTGAGAGTCAATGAAACTGTGAGCTGATTTATTTCTTCATATGCCCTCGTTCAGATATAGTGCATGATAAAGTGCTTGTGTGTCTCTTTTTCAGGGTCTCATTCAGACTCTCAGATCTCTGTCCTCCACATACTCAGTTCTGTACTGGCAGCTTGTCCATATCTGATAGTGACGGTCGTGCTGATTTACAAATGCTGCAGAATGAGAGGGAAAACACCTGAGTGATTTATTAGAAGTCATTATTATAATTATTTTTAACTTACCAACAAATCAGTCAAAATAATCATTAATGTTATGTGATGTCACATTTGGCTCTGCTCAATGAGGGTTTGATCTTTGTAAAGTTGCTTTAAAAACACTGTTGTGAAATCTGCTTTACAAATACTGAACTGTCAAATCTTGTTAAATTAAATGCAGGAATGAATCCCCTTTATTATTGCTGTGTTTGTGTCTTATACAGAAGTCACTTCGTTTGTCATGTTACAGTTGTTAAAGTCATGTTACATGTTAAAGTTAATGTTAATTAATGTTAATAACATGTTTATTTATCCACCGGGAATTGATGGTAAAAGCAGTTTTAACTTTGGAATAGCTAAGAAAGGGTACATTTTGGTTTCAGATTGACTTTAACAAGGTACATGGATGTTATCCTGTTAACACGTTTGGTTTTTGCTGTTTTTGACCAATAAAATATTATTGTTAATATAGACCAAACCTTTAAGCTTTAGTATCACAAGTACATCCCTGCCCCACTCACAGTTTACTTCCCACAATCCCATTTGGCAACTTGTTTTCCTCTTTATATATTGCTTTTTTTTAAATAAAGTCTGACAAGACAGTGACTGTCTGTTTATATATTAGCTTACATTTCAGTAGCTTTTCAGTTTTTTTATTTTGTCCTGCTTTAATACATTGCAATTCTTTACAATGTAAGGCTTGTGTAATATTTGCATGTTTAACATTATAACCACACGAACACACTGTCATTTGTAAGCTATTCCTTATTTTAGTGTAAGTCTCCTGATTTGTATTGCTGCAATATTTCATATTTGATGTTTGTTTACTTTTTTAATAAAGAAACACAGCTTTATATTCTGGATCTTATGCTTTGTCTTGCAGTGTCACAATAAAAGCAGAAGAATTGTGACCTCTGACTATAATGAATCATGTTTTAATCTCTCAATAGTTTGGATTTTTCAGCCTAAAACTACTGTAATCTACAGAAATGATTACATTTATATGGAGAGAAAAGAACGTCTCGGGTTACTATTGTAATCCTCGTTCCCTGAGTAGGCATCGATACTCGCCGCTTTGGGGAATGCCTTCGGCATGAAGCTTCTGAAGTCAACTATGGAATTATTCCAATCTCGATTGGTGTAGCGTCATTGCGTCACTCGTGACGTCACATGTGACGGTGATCCGGAAGCTATAAAGGGTCACAGGAACCAGGAAATGTTAGCTTCCGATTGGTCAAAGCAAATCGTTCTCAGGAGCGTGAAAAGTGTGGCCGAGGGAAGCAGCGTCAGGGAATGAGGGTTACAATAGTAACCCGAGATGTTCCCTTTCGTAAGGGAACTGCCGCTGCATCGATACTCTACGCTTTGGGGAACGAATACCCACGCCGCCACACTGAGAGAAATACGCCCTGGTGTGAAGCATCTGGCACACTCACGGACAATAGGAATGAGTAGAGGGCAGATCCAACTAGCTTGTCATAAGATTTGGTGTAAGAAGGGGAGATCTGGAGCCGGAGGCTGAACTGACCTCATGGATGAGAACCCCAGACAGTAAAAAGTAATAGATAAGAGGTGAAGGCAAAGTGCACCTCGTACTTCAGATATGAGAGGTTTCTGCAGATAACCAACTGTCTAATTGATAAAGGGGAATAGCTCCTAACCCTTGATACATAACTAGATGGATAGACTCCTCCTAGCCTGAGGCCTAACATAGGAACCTCCAAGGCTAAGACCTTGACCATCTGACACATGCGATGGAGGATGGAATACCTGAAGAATCATGGTATTGCCTACAGGCACCTCAGTACCGGGGCAAAAAATAATGTAGAGTGGCTCCCACGCTAGCAAGTAAGAGGGGGCAGCACCACCACTCTTCCAGGGAGTAAGACGAGCAGGAAGCAGACTCAATAGATTCTTATATATCTCATCCACAGGACATGATGGGTGCCAGGGATAGCCCATCAGCCTGATGCCAATAGGCTGGATAACAGGATTCATCCTCCAATCTACAGGAACATGGAGTTTTAGTGGGAATGACCCTACATGCACACCCTTAGGGGCTTGCGGAGGTCACCGGGGCCGCCACAGAGGCCCTAAGCATGAACGGGAGATCCCGTTAGAGAACAGGATGGAACACCAGTACTGAAGCCAGTGGGCAGTAATTAACTGGGTTCAATGCCGTCCCTAACTTTAAAATATTTAGTTCCTAGTAGAGTGGGGTTCTAGAATGGACGACCTGACCACCTTGGTGGAAAGGGCAACCTATTTATGGGTTGATCCCCCTCAGGGGCCAGACCCATAGTCTCCATAACTCCGGCCGTGGATGAAATATTGTACCACCGGCCTGAGAAAGAAGATCTCTCCTAATAGGGATTTGCCATGGAGGACTCTCCAAGAGACTATGAGGTCCGAGAACCAAATTCGGGCCGGCCAGTACGGAGCTACAAGGAGTAATCTCACACCGTACCTCCTGACCCTTTCTAGAACCCCAGAGAGCAGAGCGATCAGGGAAAAGCGTACAGACGTGACCTCGGCCACATCTGTACCATGGCATCCAAGCCCAAAGGAGCTGGATGTGAGAGAGAGTACCAGAGCGGGCAATGAGAGTTCTCATGAGAAGCGAACAAGTCAACCTCCGCCCGTCCAAACTCTCTCCATATAAGCTCAACCACTTCAGGGTGGAGCCGACATTCCCCGGGCCTCAGCCCCTGCCTCTACAGGATGTCTGCTCCCAAATTATCAACCCCAGGAATATAAATGGATCTAACAGAGAGAAATTTATCCTGGGACCAAAGAAGAATCTGATACGCCAGTCTAGAAAGAGGGCGTCCTAATAAGAACATGATGGCCTCTGAGGCCTCAGGGCAAAAAATACAGCCAACATCTCCAAGTGATTAATATGCCATGAGAGATGATGGTCATTCCAAGTACCTCGGGTGTAACGGCCCTCCATAACCGCACCCCAGCCCATGAGGGACGCATCCATAGTCAAAGTCTTTCTCTGACATGGTGCTCCCAGAACCGGGCCTTGAGACCGGAAACATGGTTTCTTCCACATGATGAGAGAACGAAGGCATCTGCGTGTAACTCTGATCATGCAAAAGGGGTTCCCCAGCAGAGAAAACCCCTTGGTCCTGAGCCACCACTGCAAGGCCCTCATATGGAGCAGACCAAAAGGCACTACCGTGGAAGCTGCAGCCATAAGACCCAAAACTCTTTGAAAGTGTTTGACAGTGATGGCCTGGCCTAACCTAATACTCTTCATTGTGTTTAAGATAGTATTTATACGAGCAGGAGACAATTGTGCCCACATCGTGACTGAGTCCCACTCTACTCCCAGGAACGTAGTTCTCTGAAGAGGAGTTAAGGAACTTTTCTTCACATTGAGTCTCAACCCCAAGCACCTCAGATGACGCAAAACAACATCTCGATGTTGAATTGCCAGTTCTTTCGACTGAGCCAAAATGAGCCAGTCATCTATATAATTTAAGATACGGACCCCCTGAAGTCTCAATGGAGCAAGGGCCGCGTCCATACATTTAGTGAAGGTGCGAGGGGATAAGGCTAGGCCGAAAGGAAGAACCCTATATTGATAAGCTTTTCCCCCAAAAGCGAATCTAAGGAACCTCCTATGATGTGGGATGATGGAAATATGAAAATAAGCATCCTTAAGATCTATCATTACGAACCAGTCCTCGGATCTGATTAGTTTAACGATCATAGGTATAGTAAGCATTTTGAACTTGAATCTCCTCAAAGATTTGTTCAATACCCTAAGACAGGGGTTTTCAAATTGGGTGAATGTGAGCCTCCCCTTAGAGTAGGTATGGACAGCCGAGCCCCCCCTTCCCCAAAATCCCGTCCGCCTGCCCTAACCCACACACACCTCTGCAGTAAATGCCATCTTTTGTGTGTTCCAGGCAATGATGAGTTTCAGTAACAACTGATCAAATGTAAATATTATTTTATTTCCACAACTTTCTTAAAAGTGCATTCATAAACGATTCTTTGCAACAGCAAATAATTTCCAACTTCATGCAGGCCTAATTGAGGCTACTTTTAAAATCACTGAACATCAGTAGGCCTAACCACAAGTCAACATGCTTAACATGTGCAATCGGCGCCAAAGCTACCGGTTTTGCAATCCGTCCGCTCAGTTTATAAACAGTAGGCCTACTAACGAATTCTCAAACAGTTCCCTCGGTTTAACAAATTGTGCCCTCGGATTAATAAACCGTACCCACGAGTTTCTAATCCGCGCTCTCAGACTTGTAAACCGTGCCTTTAGTTTTTGCAATCCACAAATTCATAAACCGTGCCCACGCTTTCGCAATCCGTTCCCACGGGTTTGTAAACTGTACTCACGGATTTGTGGCTCGCCCTCATTTTAGAAGAACACCAGGAGATACGTTGTTAACGAATCTTATTGTATATTGTTTTATTGTGTATTAAGTGGAATACATCAAATTGTCTTAACTGTGTCTGCATGCTTAAAGTGATTCTCAATTGTAGCGGGTATGGGGTGGAATATATACGATTTAATATGAATGACGTGCATCAAAATCTTTTGTTTAGTTGTGATAATCTTAGCACTTTAGTATTGTTGTCTAACCTGTACTATGACTGATATTTGACAAATTGCTTTGTTCCTCTTTTTGTAAGTTTTTGACAAAAGCGTCTTCTAAATATGTAGCCTAAAATATAATAATAATAATAATAATAATTGGGGAATTTCTCCTTACGAAAGGGAACTATATTTTTAAACAATACTTGAACATGCTTTTTTTTTTTTGTACAGCCACTGATTTCACACATGATTATTTTAACTCATCCTGTGGTTATTGTGACTGTTGTGTAAAACTGTTGCATACTAATGTTCACATGAGAACTGCTGGTCATGTGACATTTTATGGTTTTTAACGCTACTGAACATGAACACTGGGTGTCAAGTGCGGATTATGTGTTTAAAGTTGAGAAACACAAGAACAGTGTTAATAGTTGTGATGAATCTTTTAGAAAATGGTGTTACATTGATGAAATTTGGCTAATATATTTGGCTAAGTAATTGAGAAAACCTGTAATAATGTTAGATATTTATGAAAAACCTTTGACCCAGAGTATGAGCAATGATCGACACTTAGCAAACACCACTAATTCAGATTCGTATGTGTTGAGTGTCATTCTGCATGAAGCACGAATAAAACAAGATCTGAAAACTACTGATGTGAGCTTCTCTTCACACCAGTTTATCTTTCTAGCACTTCCTCTTTCACTCTCAGTCTCTCTGTTAAATGTGTCATTCTACAATTTAGATGATTCTATATTCTACAATTAGTAATAATTTTCTTCAGATTATATTTGATTCATTAAGGGAAAGTATAATCTGACACAAATGTTTTGTGTCGTCTGTATGAAGCCATTTGGCAACTCAAAGCCAAACGAAGTGAATGTGAAATGTGTCTTGTGCAGTTTCTGTCTGAACTCCAGGGTTAAAACATTCATCTGTGTGTCTATGTGTGAATATTCTCAATCAGAGTCACAATGGAGACAAACTCAAACACACAATGACTGTTTTTTATTAGACCTACATGTTCTTTACACACATACACTGGAGGTGAGTGTATATTAAGCATAAATACCATTAAGGACGTTTTTTTCTAATATAATAATTTACACACATGCACACACTCCTGAGTCAAACAGAAAGTGGATTTGAGTTATGGTCAGTCACAGAGAGAGAGATTTTTAGGGATTTTTCTTTTGGATTGTTTCAATAAACCTATTTTTGAATCATCTTGCATGATGTTTTTGCTTCTTTTGTTTAATTGTTACATCTTATATTTGTCAGGACAGAAGAATGCAAACAAGTTAAGTTGTAAACAGGATTTATTGGACACAACATATTATTCAGCAGATGAGCAGGTGAGTGTTTGAAGATTAAAGTAGAGCTCTGTTGGCTGGGTTGACTGAGTCTCTTATCTGGTTTTGGTTGAAAATGATGAAGATCAGGACGGAAGACAGAAGACAGACGAAGGCGGACTGGATCAGAGCTTCGATAGAAGAATGGCATCAAGAGGTAAGTATTGTCGAAGGAAGAGTCAGGTAAGTCTTTCGGTGTGGAATGACGAGACCAGACAATGTAGTGGGTGTGGTGACTATATGGTGCTGTTGATGTTGACAATATTGTATTATATTTATATTGACTTTATATTCAATGTGAAAAATTATAATTATTATGAATACTATTTATTGCATAAATATGAATTAGTACCATGAAATTCTCTCAAAATACAAAATATTATTCAACAAAAATATATTTCATTGATTTTACTAAAAATTAAAAAAAAAATGCATTTCAGGTGTTCAGACGCTTTTGACCGTGAACAACAGAAGTGTGACCCCCAAATGAACAATAGCAGAGTGTTAAGTAAATCATACATTGTGATTAGTGCAGATTGATTCCCAAATGAATAACTCTAATGATCCGATTCTTTTTACTGAATCAAAATTATTGAGCGCAACCATTAAATAACGATTTCCAATCAGGTACTGAACCAAGAAAGACACTATGTTGCACATGTATTAATGTAATCTTGTATTGCACTTTTGTTTCTGCCATTGATGTGCTTATTGTTGTTGTTACTTTTCAAAAGTACTAACAAAATTGTTATTTGAATCGTACAGAAACTGAATTCACTAAATTAAGAGGAACAAGCATTAAAGTTGTTACCCCTTGTCTTGGTGTATGAATATTAAACTTTTCACATGTACAAATATATCAGTGCCAAACCCGACACCTTTATTGTTAGAGGCCTGATAGATTAGAAATAGATCGAGATGAGCTCATAGTTGTGGTTTGGTTTCTTCTCTTTCAGATCAGTGACATCAACCAGTGTGGGAGGAACAGCATCTGTTCACCAGTTTCTGCTTCTTAACTTATAACGTTATAAATACATCGAATACCATTATTACAATAAAGATCCATCAAAGTTATGATTCCTTTTCCATTAAACACAAGAACATTACTTCTCATAATGGCAAATTTATGCTGATTAAGTCCTGACAACATTTCAGTCGGAAACTTGCGTGACATTTTTGAAAATGTGTTACAAGATTATCAAAAGGTTTTCTGTAACACATGAGGCACATTAGTATGTCTTCTTTAATCTGTCATATTGTTCCTAAAGATCTGACTATGTATCAGGAAGTCTTGAGGCTTTAACTCAGTCTGTCTTTAATCGTCTGTCATTATTCAGTCAGTATGAAGCTCAGTCAACTTCCTCTTCTGCTCTGTGAGTATTATTTCTCTCAAAATAATTGCACTTGTATTATGAATAGGATTTGTGTTCCTGGTGTTTTTTTGTTGTTGTTTTTTTTATGCTCTCAGAGCCTCAAATCCAGCTCTAGCTCATGATATATGAGTGAAAGATGAGCTTGAGAGAAGTGAGCAGTTAGTGCTGTTTGTGAAAGAGAAATGCACTGTTGTGTTTGGGTCAGTCTGTTTGTTCACTCACTCGGTTTAATGCTTTGTAATGGTGTTTGCTGAATCATTTCTGTTTGTTAGTTTTGTACAGGTTGCTGTTGAGATGCACTAGGTAGATATTCACTAGTTAGTCTTCAGTAGATGTTCACTATTATGCAGTTAGTAAGAGTTTAAATGAGTTAATTGTTATTAGTCACTGTTTTCAGACTCTAGAAAGGTTTTTACAGAAACACTCATTCAGGAGCCACTAGATCTAGACAAATTAGAAGAAAGACTTAAAGAGAAATTAAACATTTCTGTGTTGTGAAGCTGAGAAACATGCAAGAGTGACATTTTTATGTGTAAAGTATAATAGAAGGTTGATCAGCTCCATGTTCACAGTGTAATAATTGTCAGATTATCCTGTGTTTGGCTGAACTGTCACTTTGGTGGCTTGCCAGTGTAGTCGATTTCTCTTATACATAAACTAAGTTCTTGTGGAGAGAAGCATTTACTGAAGGTATCAGAGCAGCACATTCTTCAGCAGTGATGTTAGTCTGTCTTCAGAGAGTCTGAACCCAAATATCTGTCTGTGGGACAGACCTTTATACCTAAACTTTGGAAATAAAATCCCACAGAAAAAAAAAAATAAATAAATAAAATCAGGATAATCAACAGATGAGTTTGATGATCTTTATGGGAACATTTAAAATACACAATCTTTCATGAGTTTTCTTTCTTTTTTACTTTGTGTTTTCAGTGCTGATTTCAAACATCCACTCTGGACACACTCAAGGTGAGTGAATTTGATTAATAAATTTCATTACAAATGTGTGATTCTGTTACAAACCAGGGGCCGGATTCACAAAACAATCTTAGGAATAAAAATCTTCTTAACTACTATTTTCTTCTTATTTTCTAACTTAAGAATAAAATAAATAAAAAAGATAAGAATATTTTGTATTGCCAAAAACTTTTCTTAAGAATGTTCTTATCTTTCTTTTTACGATTGTTCTTAAGACAAAATTTTTAAGGTGTCATTGTTACAGTGTAATTATTATTAATAATTTGCATGTAATTATACATCATTTACTCTTATTACTCATCTTAAATAACTTCTTAAATAAATCATCTTAAATAACTTCTTAAAGTCAGGATAACCTCCAACCTGTCTTAAATCCCCAAAGGAAGATTTCGAACTTCTTGGAATTTATCTTAAGAACTTTATTAACTTCTTTTTTAAGAAGATTTTTGCTGATCCGGCCCCAGCTGTCACAGTCATCTGCACTCATTCACCTTTAGTCTCGTTTTCATGGACTTTTGTTTTTTTCATTCATCACGTTTGTTTTCTCCCTCCACTCATCAGTTACCATGGACATTCATTCATCACAGCTGTTCGTCATTTATTTCGTTACCTCTGTGTATTTAGTTCCTCTGTGTTCAGTCTTTAGTTGTCGGTTGATGTTTGTGTATGGTAGTGTTTGTTACGTTTATACTCCTCTGCACACTGTTACTCCTGCTTGCCTCCTTGTAATCAAAAACCTGTTTATATTTGATAACCTCGTCTTCAGTCCGTCTTCCCTCTTCTTCATCTTGTGACACCAGCAATGAAATGAGTGTCATGATTATAAATACAGCTTTTTAATTAAGTTATATAAATGATTCATGTGTTGTGAGTAACACCAAACAGACGGTTCTGAGGTGTGACAAAAACATTCACTCACATGAAAACGTTTTTATGCAGAATTTAGAAATATAAAATATGTTTTGACATTTGTCTACAGATTCCATAAAAATGATTAGAGTTGCTGGACCTGCAACAACAAAGTCATTTGAACAACAATGACCATTTGTAACCCTGTGGTAACTGATGTGTGTCTCTGGTGGATGTAGGTGGTGTGAAACCCTGCGTTGAGCTCAGGGCTACTAACCTAAAGGATGTGGGTTTGAACTCCACTTAGGGGGGTCTTTACACTTTTGTGGTCTGCCTGTTTGTGAAATAAAAATGCACTAGTTTACCAGTGAGAGAATGAGATCTGCTGAAAAACGTTCACATCTCATGCTCCCACTGACTTTATATTGACAGATGTTCCCAAACCAACTCTGACTGTACGGCCACAGAGTTCAGTGTTCACTGGAGACTCAGTTACTCTGAGATGTGAGCTGGATCAGTCATGGGGTGGATGGGAGTTTCTCTGGAGTAAAGACTCAAACACTGAATCTCCTGAAGCTGAAACTAAAACAATCAATCCTGTGAAAGTCTCTGATGGAGGAGTGTACAGATGCAGAGCAAGAAGAGGAGAATATAACACACATTACAGTGAACCAGTAGCAGTGACAATACATGGCAAGTGTTTTTCCTCTCATAATGAACTGCTCTTAAAACACTATATGAAAATGATTTATAAGACACTAAATAAACATAGAGAACAACACTTCAGTTTAACTTGATTTAGTGTTTTGTAACTGCTCGTACAATAAAAAACAGCACATTTTATTATTTGTATTTATTTTATTATATTATTTATCACATTATTTTCAATGTTTATTGTTGTTGTTCTACAGAAAGACCAAAACCCAGAGTGACCATTACACCTGATCATCATCATGTATTCAGAGGAGAGACAGTCACTCTCAGATGTGACATATATGATGGAGGAGTCACTAGCTGGAGCTACAACTGGTATAAAGAAGGTTCAACCAGTGTTTTCAGTAAACGACAGCAACACACATTCAGTTCTGTTACTGAGTCTGACGCAGGTAAATACTCCTGTTATGGGACAGAGACTGAAGGATCACGCACATCACATCGCAGTGATGAAGTTACACTGACAGTATCAGGTGAGTTTGATCATATCTTCATAAACACACACAAGTTTAACATGTTATTAATGAGTGATGTCTCTATTTCAGTTCCCAGAGCAGTTTTAAGTGTTTCTCCTCAGAAGTGGTTGACTGAAGGAGATCCAGTGACTCTGATCTGTGAGGTTAACGTCTCCTCTACAGGCTGGACATTCAGCTGGTTCACTGTAACTGTCTCAGGTCAGTTATAATCAGCTTCATCTGAATTAACTGGTTATACTGAAGTGAAATATATAATTTAATATGTCTGAAACCAGACACAGACTGGGTATTAAGGGCAACACTTCCATGGGCACCAAGCAGTGAAACCTACTTTGAGATCCCAATCCCTCATTTACAGTCACTGCTCTGTAACAACATTAGAGCCATTGATCAAACCCTGAATAAAACAACCTAAACACAGTGGGGTAATTTGGGTTACACCAATGTAAACCAGTGTATTCAGTTTAGTTAAAAATGTAATTTAAAGTGAAATCTACACATTCTCACTTTCTACAGGGAGCAGGAATGATTATGACCTCCTCTCAGACAGCAGCAGAGGAGATGGAGGAAAACACACCGTCAGTTCTGCTGATCTAAAACACACAGGAGTGTATGTGTGCAGAGCAGAGAGAGATAAAACAGCCGTTAACACAACATACAGCAACACACAACCACTGTGGGTCACTGGTGAGTTCACATATATAGTTTAAATGATCTTTAATAAAGACCATTTCCAAATTATAGCTGTAATTGTCTTGTCAGGCGTTTCTCCTCCAGTGTCTCTGATCATCAGTCCCAGCAGAACTCAACACTTCACATCTGACTCTCTCTCTCTGAGCTGTGAGGACCAGAGTAACTCTGATGGATGGACAGTGAGAAGATACACAGACCGCGGGCGGCTGGAAGATTGTTCATCATCAGTGTGGGGATCACAAACAGGATCTACATGTACAATCAACTCCACTATCCCATCAGACACTGGAGTTTACTGGTGTCAGTCTGAATCTGGAGAGCACTATCATCCTGTTAATATCACTGTACACTGTGAGTCTGGGTTTCTGGTTTTATTCATTTCACTGGCAGTTTATAATCAAAGCTTACTAAAACAACTCCAAACATCCTCGTATTAATATATACATTTTTAAATTTAGATTTTTCTTCTGTTTTTTATTATTTCATCACGTTGTTGATATGTCTCCTGTGTTTCTGTAGTTGGTGTGATTCTGGAGAGTCCTGTTCATCCTGTGACTGAAGGAGATAATCTGACTCTACACTGTTTATATAAATATTCAACCCTATCAAACCTCAATGCTGATTTCTATAAAGATGGATCACTCATCCAGAATCAAACTACAGAGATGATCATCCCTGCTGTCTCAAAGTCACATGAGGGTTTCTACTACTGCAAACACCCAGAGAGAGGAGAGTCTCCCAAGAGCTGGATCTCAGTCAGAGGTGAGAGTCAATGAAACTGTGAGCTGATGTATTTCTTCATATGCCCTCGTTCAGATATAGTGCATGATAAAGTGCTTGTGTGTCTCTTTTTCAGGGTCTCATTCAGACTCTCAGATCTCTGTCCTCCACATACTCAGTTCTGTACTGGCAGCTTGTCCATATCTGATAGTGACGGTCGTGCTGATTTACAAATGCTGCAGAATGAGAGGGAAAACACCTGAGTGATTTATTAGAAGTCATTATTATCATTATTTTTAACTGACCAACAAATCAGTCAAAATAATCATTAATGTTATGTGATGTCACATTTGGCTTTGCTCAATGAGGGTTTGATCTTTGTAAAGTTGCTTTAAAAACACTGTTGTGAAATCTGCTTTACAAATACTGAACTGTCAAATTTGGTTAAATTAAATGCAGGAATGAATCCCCTTTATTATTGCTGTGTTTGTGTCTTATACAGAAGTCACTTCGTTTGTCATGTTACAGTTGTTAAAGTCATGTTACATGTTAAAGTCAACATGGTTTTAACATGTATAATTTATCCACCAGGAATTGATGGTGAAAGCAGTTTTAACTTTGGAATAGCTAAGAAAGGGTAAATTTTGGTTTCAGATTGACATTAACAAGGTACATGGATGTTATCCTGTTAACACGTTTGGTTTTTGCTGTTTTTGACCAATAAAATATTATTGTTAATATAGACCAAACCTTTAAGCTTTAGTATCACAAGTACATCCCTGTCCCACTCACAGTTTACTTCCCACAATCCCATTTGGCAACTTATTTTCCTCTTTATATATTGCTTTATTTAAAATAAGGCCTGACAAGACAGTGACTGTCTGTTTATAAAGTTTTTTATATATTAGCTTACATTTCAGTAGCTTTTCAATTTTTATTTATAAGTGAAAGTTTAATGTTTTATTTTGTCCTGCTTTAATACATTGCAATTCTTTACAATGTAAGGCTTGTGTGATATTTGCATGTTTCACATTATAACCACACGAACACACTGTCATTTGTAAGCTATTCCTTATTTTAGTGTAAGTCTCCTGATTTGTATTGCTGCAATATTTCATATTTGATGTTTTACTTTTTTTAAATAAAGAAACAGCTTTATATTCTGGATCTTATGCTTTGTCTTGCAGTGTCACAATAAAAGCAGAAGAATCGTGATCTCTGACTATAATGAATCATGTTTTAATCTCTCAATAGTTTGGATTTTTCAGCCTAAAACTACTGTAATCTACAGAAATGATTACATTTATACGGAGAGAAAAGAACGTCTCGGGTTACTATTATAATCCTCGTTCCCTGAGTAGGCATCGATACTCAACGCTTTGGGGAATGCCTTCGGCAGAAAGCTTCTGAAGTCAACTATGGAATTATTCCAATCTCGATTGGTGTAGCGTCATTGCGTCACTCGTGAGCTATAAAGGGTCACAGGAACCAGGAAATGTTAGCTTCTGATTGGTCAAAGCAAATCGTTCTCAGGAGCGTGAAAAGTGTGGCTGAGGGAAGCAGCGTCAGGGAACGAGGGTTACAAGAGTAACCCTTTCGTAAGGGAACTGCCGCTGCATCGATACTCTACGCTTTGGGGAACGAATACCCACGCCGCCACACTGAGAGAAATACGCCCTGGTGTGAAGCATCTGGCACACTCACGGACGATAGGAATGGGTAGAGGGCAGATCCAACCTAGCTTGTCATAAGATTTGGTGTAAGAAGGGGAGGTCTGGAGCCGGAGGCTCAACTGACCTCATGGATGAGAACCACAGACAGTAAAAAGTAATAGATAAGAGGTGAAGGCAAAAGTGCACCTCGTACTTCAGATATGAGAGGTTTCTGCAGATAACCAACTGTCTAATTGATAAAGGAGAATAGCTCCTAACCCTTGATACATATCTAGATGGATAGACTCCTCCTAGCCTGAGGCCTAACATAGGAACCTCCAAGGCTAAGACCTTGACCATCCGACACATGCGATGGAGGATGGAATACCTGAAGAATCATGATATTGCCTACAGGCACCTCAGTACCGGGGCAAAAAATAATGTAGAGTGGCTCCCACGCTAGCAAGTAAGAGGGGGCAGCACCACCACTCTTCCAGGGAGTAAGACGAGCAGGAAGAAGACTCAATAGATTCTTATATATCTCATCCACAGGGCATGATGGGTGCCAGGGATAGCCCATCAGCCTGATGCCAATAGGCTGGATAACAGGATTCATCCTCCAATCTACAGGAACATGGAGTTTTAGTGGGAATGTCCCTACGTGCACACCCTTAGGGGCTTGCGGAGGTCACCGGGGCCGCCACAGAGGCCCTAAGCATGAACGGGAGATCCCGTTAGAGAACAGGATGGAACGCCAGTACTGAAGCCAGTGGGCAGTAATTAACTGGGTTCAATGCCGTCCCTAACTTTAAAATATTTAGTTCCTAGTAGAGTGGGGTTCTAGAATGGACGACCTGACCACCTCGGTGGAAAGGGCAACCTATTTATGGGTTGATCCCCCTCAGGGGCCAGACCCATAGTCTCCATAACTCCGGCCGTGGATGAAATATTGTACCACTGGCCTGAGAAAGAAGATCTCTCCTAATAGGGATTTGCCATGGAGGACTCTCCAAGAGACTAATAAAGTCCGAGAACCAAATTCGGGCCGGCCAGTACGGAGCTACAAGGAGTAATCTCACACCGTACCTCCTGACCCTTTCTAGAACCCCAGGGAGGAGAGCGATCAGGGGAAAAGCGTACAGACGTGACCTCGGCCACATCTGTACCATGGCATCCAAGCCCAAAGGAGCTGGATGTGAGAGAGAGTACCAGAGCGGGCAATGAGAGTTCTCATGAGAAGCGAACAAGTCAACCTCCGCCCGGCCAAACTCCATATAAGCTCAACCACTTCAGGGTGGAGCCGCCATTCCCCGGGCCTCAGCCCCTGCCTCTACAGGATGTCTGCTCCCAAATTATCAACCCCAGGAATATAAATGGATCTAACAGAGAGAAATTTATCCTGGGACCAAAGAAGAATCTGATACGCCAGTCTAGAAAGAGGGCGTCCTAATAAGAACATGATGGCCTCTGAGTTCTACAAGGAAGTGCCTCAGGGCAAAAAATACAGCCAACATCTCCAAGCGATTAATATGCCATGAGAGATGATGGTCATTCCAAGTACCTCGGGTGTAACGGCCCTCCATAACCGCACCCCAGCCCATGAGGGACGCATCCATAGTCAAAGTCTTTCTCTGACATGGTGCTCCCAGAACCGGGCCTTGAGACAGGAACCATGGTTTCTTCCACATGACGAGAGAACGAAGGCATCTGCGTGTAACTCTGATCATGCAAAAGGGGTTCCCCAGCAGAGAAAACCCCTTGGTCCTGAGCCACCACTGCAAGGCCCTCATATGGAGCAGACCAAAAGGCACTACCATGGAAGCTGCAGCCATAAGACCCAAAACTCTTTGAAAGTGTTTGACAGTGATGGCCTGGCCTAACCTAATACTCTTCATTGTGTTTAAGATAGTATTTATACGAGCAGGAGACAATTGTGCCTGCATCGTGACTGAGTCCCACTCTACTCCCAGGAACGTAGTTCTCTAAAGAAGAGTTAAGGAACTTTTCTTCACATTGAGTCTCAACCCCAAGCACCTCAGATGACGCAAAACAACATCTCGATGTTGAATTGCCAGTTCTTTCGACTGAGCCAAAATGAGCCAGTCATCTATGTAATTTAAGATACGGACCTCCTGAAGTCTCAATGGAGCAAGGGCCGCGTCCATACATTTAGTGAAGGTGCGAGGGGATAAGGCTAGGCCGAAAGGAAGAACCCTATATTGATAAGCTTTTCCCCCAAAAGCGAATCTAAGGAACCTCCTATGATGTGGGATGATGGAAATATGAAAATATGCATCCTTAAGATCTATCATTACGAACCAGTCCTCGGATCTGATTAGTTTAACGATCATAGGTATAGTAAGCATTTTGAACTTGAATCTCCTCAAAGATTTGTTCAATACCCTAAGACAGGGGTTTTCAAATTGGGTGAATGTGAGCCTCCCCTTAGAGTAGGTAAAGACAGCCGAGCCCCCCCTTCCCCAAAATCCCGTCCGCCTGCCCTAACCCACACACACCTCTGCAGTAAATGTGTACTAAATGCACTAAACAAAAATCTTTTGTGTGTTCCAGGCAATGATGAGTTTCAGTAACAACTGATCAAATGCAAATATTATTTTATTTCCACAACTTTCTTAAAAGTGCATTCATAAACAATTCTTTGCAACAGCAAATAATTTCCAACTTCATGCAGGCCTAATTGAGGCTACTTTTAAAATCACTGAACATCAGTAGGCCTAACCACAAGTCAACAAAACATGCTTAACATGTGCAATCGGCGCCAAAGCTACCGCTGACGACACCTGACGGCTGAAATCGGCACGGTGTGT
The DNA here is from genome assembly GCA_022829085.1 of Abramis brama. Taxonomy (NCBI): domain Eukaryota; kingdom Metazoa; phylum Chordata; class Actinopteri; order Cypriniformes; family Leuciscidae; genus Abramis; species Abramis brama. Next base: position 68,104,766 of record CM040766.1, on the reverse strand, counting down.
CTGGGCTTTAATACACATTTGAAGGAGATGCACATCATCTCGAACAAAATCAGCACAATGGACAGCTCTCTGATCAATGAACAACAACGCTGTTTGTTCACGGAACACATAACATTTAACAGTCAACTGCATTGAAGGCATGTTATCAGATCGAACAGATTCTTTTTTACGAACAAATTTTTTTAACGATTTCAGCCACATAAAACCTTTATTAATACGGAGCCCGGGAAGTCACCTGTGAGAGAAAAAAATCAATCAGTGGCGACGGTTTTGCAATCCGTCCGCTCAGTTTATAAACCGTAGCCTACTAACGAATTCTCAAACTGTTCCCTCGGTTTAACAAATCGTGCCCTCGGATTAATAAACCGTACCCATGAGTTTCTAATCCACGCTCTCAGACTTGTAAACCGTGCCTTCAGTTTTTGCAATCCACAAATTCATAAACCGTGCCCACGCTTTCGCAATCCGTTCCCACGGGTTTGTAAACTGTACTCACGGATTTGTGGCTCGCCCTCATTTTAGAAGAACACCAGGAGGTACGTTGTTAACGAATCTTATTGTTTTATTGTGTATTAAGAGCATCAAATTGTCTTAACTGCGTCTGCATGCTTAAAGTGATTCTCAATTGTAGCGGTTATGGTGTGGAATATACGATTTAATATGAATGACATGCATCAAAATCTTTTGTTTATTTGTGATAATTTTAGCACTTAAAAAAAAAAAGATAATCTTAGCACTTTAGTATTATTGTCTAACCTGTACTGTGACTGATATTTGACGAATTGCTTTGTTCCTTTTTTTGTAAGTTTTGGACAAAAGCGTCTTCTAAATAAGTAGCCTAAAATGTAATAATTATTATTATTATAATTAATTATTATTATTATTATTATTATTATTACATTTTAGGCTGCAGGTTTCGACTCACAACAGCCATGTGCTCACTCAGGAGAGAGAGGACTCTCTCAACCACAACAGCGTCGAAACCACCAGGCAAGTTCATCATATTGTTAGGAGTTTGTGTGTCATTCTGCCCTCTGGTGTTCCTTCTGGGTATTTGCTTGCTTTTCAGATGGGTGTTCCTCCAGATAATTCACCGGACGCGGCGATTGGTTCGTCTCTACAACCAACCAGGATAAAAGGACCACCCCAGACACCTTCCAGAGGCCCTTTGTGCCACCGCGTGCTTGCGTCGCTGCCTTTTAAGTCGCTCTTCGTAGGATTGAGTATCTTGCCAGAGAGAAAGAGTTCGTCTAATGCTATGTCTTGCTGTTGATATGAATTTGTATTGTTTAAATTACCTTATGTAAATATTGGGTGATTTGTACTGCAAACGTATTAAGGGCTGTAGGAGGTTTGACGCCATTTCTTTTGATGTACATATTTTGCACTCTGTTTTTTTTATGTAGGGAGTTAGGGAAGGATTGTGTATTTCATTTTCTTTTCTTTTGGTTTAGGAATTTAGTTCATCTAACACGAAGGGGATTTTGTTTATTATTTTGGCCTTGTCATCCTCTGAAGTTGGAATTTGTTTCCTTTTGCCCGTAAATAAAAGTAAATACGTTTTCCTAATCTCTCTGGTAGTGAGACTCATTTCACTTTTTTTTTTAGTTACGACACAGACCCCTATACGGTCGTAACAAATTGGGGGCTCGTCCTATCTTCTTTTAAGGGAAGAGAAAACTAATGAAGTTGGCTTTGTATGTTTGCGTTTCCCTAGTGGTTTTCATTTTAAGGAGGAGGGAATTGGAAATGACTTCTAAATTCGAATTAGATCACTTTGCCATTCAGCCATCAGCACAGCAATTAGATATTTGTCGCAAAGATGATTTGTTGGCTATTGCGGATTTGTATCAGATTCAGGTTATTCGTGGTGCGAGGAAGGCAGAAATGAAAGGAGTGATTCATAAGCATTTGATGGAGCAGGGGGGTTTATCTCAGGAACGTGAAGCAGGTGTTGCATTTGACATGTCGGCTTCCGGGGGCGAGGGGGCGGAGGAACCCAAACCCACGGAGCTGATTAGCATAGATCCTGCTAATTTTCCGTCTCCTAGAGATCCTTTGCTGGCAATCAGATTGAAAGAGCTGGAGATAGAGCTGAGTAGACAACAGTATCAGAATCAGCTGTTGCAGGTGCGGGCAGTTGAAATTGAGACTCAGCGAGCAATCAGGCTCAAGGAGCTAGATCTGGATCTAAAAGCCCAACAACAACCAGCTCACTTCCCCGCTGATGGGGCGCCCAGCGTGAATGTGCCAGTTTCAGCTCCTGTTGATGCTTCCACTCCGAGTTCCGTTCCTGCACCACGATCGCCTTTTCAAGTAAGTGAATTTGATATTAGTAGACAAATTGCTTTAGTCCCGTTGTTCCGTGAGAGCGAGGTTGATACATATTTTAATGTATTTGAGCGTATCGCAGCTACGTTGAAATGGCCGCGTACTGTCTGGCCACTTTTGTTACAATGTAAATTGGTTGGAAAAGCGCAAGAAGTCTGTTCTGCTTTAACGCTCGAACAGAGTTTAAATTATGATGAGATGAAGAATGCTGTCTTACGCGCTTATGAGTTGGTGCCTGAAGCCTACCGGCAGAGATTTCGTCATGAAGTGAAAACCACTAGTCAAACGTTTGTAGAATTCGCACGTGATAAAGCAAATTTGTTCGAGAAGTGGTGCGCAGCGAGCAAAGTTACTACGTTTGAACAGTTAAAGGAATTGATGCTGTTGGAAGAGTTTAAGAATTGTCTTCCCGAGAAAATCGTGATTTACCTAAATGAGCAGAAAGTTTCTTTTCTTTCTGAAGCAGCGGTGTTTGCGGATGAGTTTGTGCTGACTCATAGAGTCGTGTATTCGTCTCCCACGAGACGAAATGTTTCCGATCGTGTTCGTAACGTTAGTCCTAAAGATACCACAGCTGTGTCAAAAAAGGGGTTAGGGGCTGTTAATGATGAAATTTGTGAGTGTTTTTACTGTCATGAAGTGGGACATCTCATCGCGGTCTGTCCCTCTCTCAAGCGTAAAGCGGGCAGGAAAACACACGCGCCGAAGGGCGTTGCTTTGGTTGAATGTTCTCTAGTTACTATTGGGTCAGCAGATACTGACGCAGGGTTTGAGCCGTTTATTGTTGACGGTGTTGTGTCACTTACGGAGGACTCGGAAATGAGAAATGTTCGTATCCTCCGTGATACTGGTGCGAGCCAATCCTTAATCTTAGAAAGTGTGTTACCGTTTTCAGAGCAGTCAAGCTGCGGTTCGAGTGTATTGCTGCAAGGTCTTGGTTTGTCAGTCGTTAGAGTTCCTCTGCACCATGTACATATGCGCTCTGGTATTGTGTCGGGGAAAGTTAAACTGGCTGTGCGTGCAGAGTTACCAGTTAAAGGTGTATCGCTCATATTAGGAAATGACTTGGCGGGTGACAAAGTTTTTTGTTTACCAGAAGTGGTAGATGTTCCGGTTGCGTACGATGATGATGACGATTTGCAGGAAGAATTTCCGAATGTGTTTAGCACATGTGTAGTGACATTGTTGACCTGTCGGAAACCTTTTTGAGTGAGGATAATTCCGAGGAATCTGATGTAGTAGAGCTGAAAATGTACGCAATTCCTAATGTTGATTTACCGTGTGAGCAGGCTACGTTAATTGAGGCACAATGTACCAATCAAACTCTTTCTCACTGTTTTGCAGCAGCTGTCGAGCAGTCCGTTTTGCCAGAACACCCCATTGCCTATTTTGTTGAAGAAGGCGTGCTGATGCGAAAGTGGTCACCAAATCGTGTCAGAGATGACTGGGGCACTGTTTTTCAGGTGGTGATTCCAGGAACTTTTAGAGAACAGGTGTTGAGTGTGGCACATGACCATGAACTGTCCGGCCACCTAGGTATTCGAAAGACCTATGATTATCTATTGAAGTATTTCTTTTGGCCATCAATGAAATCGGACGTAGCAAAATTCTGTAAATCGTGCCATGCCTGTCAAATGGCTGGCAAGCCCAACCAGGTGATTCCCCCAGCCCCATTGAAACCGATACCAGTGATTGGTGAACCGTTTGAGCGGATTATAATCGACTGTGTTGGGCCATTGCCTAAAACAAAATCCGGAAATGTGAATCTGTTAACTTTAATGTGTGCATCGACTAGATATCCTGAGGCGATTCCTCTCCGTTCACTGAAGGCTCATGCAGTTGTTAAGGCAATTATTAAATTCTTTATGACTTTTGGGGTACCTAAATGTATTCAGTCGGACCAAGGAACCAACTTCATGTCTAAAGTGTTCGCTAAGGCAATAAAAAAGTTGAACATCAGGCATCAGGTATCTAGTGTATTTCATCCACAGTCGCAAGGTGCTCTTGAAAGGTTTCACCAAACACTTAAGTCTATGCTCCGAACCTTTTGCGTTGAACAACCAAAGGAATGGGATGAGGAAATTCCCCTTTTGTTGTTTGCCATTCGAACTACAACTCAAGCGTCGCTCAGATTTAGTCCGTCAGAGCTGATCTTTGGACACACGGTGCGCGGTCCTTTGAAAATTTTGCAGGAGCAGTTTTTGTCTCCTACTCTCCAAGCCCCCGTGAAAAATGTCCCAGAATATGTCAGTTCCTTTCGCGAAAAGCTACACGAGATGTGGAAGCTGGCAAAACGATCGCTTGACTCGGCACAAGACCACATGAAGTGTCGTTATGATCAAAAAGCTGTCCAACGTTCATTTTGTGTCGGAGATAAAGTTTTAGTCTTACTACCTGTGCCTGGTGCAGTACTGAGAGCTAAATTCACTGGTCCCTATGAAATTAGCGAAAAATTGAGTGATACTAACTATGTTGTTTCCACTCCTGAGCGTAGGAAGAAGTCATGGGTTTGTCATGTCAATATGCTTAAAACATATGTGACCCGGCATGATTCTGTGAAAAAGTCTCCTGTTGTCACTGTTGCACCAGCAGTGGAGTCCCTTGCAGAATACTCTCCAGAAAGTGATGATTTGATGATGAATAGCGCCGCTTTCACTACTGCCCGTTTGTCTAACTCAGAAACCTTGTCGAATCTTTCTTCTAAGTTATCTCACTTATCAGTTTCTAACCAAGCTGATATTAGAACCTTGATTCAGAGTTATCAAACCTTGTTCGGTGATTTTCCTTCGATGACACAAGTGTTAACGCATGACATTGATGTCAGTTCACATGCGCCTATTAAACAAAATGCTTATCGGGTAAATCCAGTTAAGAGGGAACTTATGAGACAAGAAACACGGTATTTACTTGAACATAGTTTGGCTGTCCCAAGTTCTAGTCCTTGGTGTTCTCCATGTCTTATAGTGCCCAAATCAGACGGGTCGTCACGTTTTTGTACCGATTACAGGAAGGTAAATTCGGTGACAAAAGCTGATTCTTTCCCCATGCCACGCATGGAAGATTGTGTTGACCGTGTCGGGAACGCAAAGTTTGTGGCGAAATTAGACTTGCTAAAAGGATATTGGCAGGTGCCCCTTTCGGCGCGTGCATCTGAGATTTCGGCGTTCGCCACCCCTGATGTGTTCTTACAATATCGGGTAATGCCTTTCGGACTTCGAAACTCGGGTGCCACTTTTCAACGGCTTATGTCTGTCGTGTTGTCCAACATGTCTAATTGTGAGGCTTATTTAGACGATGTTGTGTGTTATGGAAATACATGGGAAGATCATCTGAAAACCTTGCGTGGAGTCTTTGAGCGACTTAAAGCTGCTAACCTCACTCTAAACTTAGCCAAGTGTGAATTTGGATGTGCTACCGTCACCTATTTAGGGAAAGAGGTTGGAAGTGGTAAAGTTCATCCTTTGAATTCGAAGGTTGAAGCAATCCTTCATTTCCCGGTTCCTGAGAACAAAAGAGAGCTGCGACGATTTCTAGGAATGATCGGGTATTACCGCTGTTTCTGTAGGAATTTCTCCATAGTTGCGGGTCCCCTAACAGGACTACTCCGGAAAGCAGTCTCATTTAAATGGTCTGCTGAATGTGAAGCTGCATTTAACGCTCTAAAAATGTTGCTGTGTGCAAAACCTGTGCTTATTACCCCTGATTTTGAAAAACCATTTTTGTTGGAAGTTGACGCTAGTGGTAGTGGTGCTGGTGCTGTATTATTACAGGTTGGGAATGATGGTCTAAATCATCCTATTAGTTTTTTTTCAAAGAAGTTCCTAAAACATCAGCTAAGCTACAGTACCATTGAAAAGGAGGCCCTTGCTTTAATTTTTGCTTTGCAACACTTTGAGGTGTACATCGGTTCCACTGTACAACCAGTGAATGTTTACACTGACCATAACCCATTAATATTTCTCCAACGCCAACCATCGTCTCATGCGCTGGTCGTTAATTTGTCAAGGTTACAGTTTGAACATTTGTCATAAAAAGGGTACCGACAATGTGATAGCTGATTCTCTATCCCGTGTTAATTAGCATTTAAAACATGTTTTATTTTATGGATGGGGGTGTTCGGAGTTTGTGTGTCATTCTGCCCTCTGGTGTTCCTTCTGGGTATTTGCTTGCTTTTCAGATGGGTGTTCCTCCAGATAATTCACCGGACGCGGCGATTGGTTCGTCTCTACAACCAACCAGGATAAAAGGACCACCCCAGACACCTTCCAGAGGCCCTTTGTGCCACCGCGTGCTTGCGTCGCTGCCTTTTAAGTCGCTCTTCGTAGGATTGCGTATCTTGCCAGAGAGAAAGAGTTCGTCTAATGCTATGTCTTGCTGATGATATGAATTTGTATTGTTTAAATTACCTTATGTAAATATTGGGTGATCTGTACTGCAAACGTATTAAGGGCTGTAGGAGGTTTGACGCCATTTCTTTTGATGTACATATTTTGCACTCTGTTTTTTTATTTAGGGAGTTAGGGAAGGAAGGATTGTGTATTTCATTTTCTTTTCTTTTGGTTTAGGAATTTAGTTCATCTAACACGAAGGGGATTTTGTTTATTATTTTGGCCTTGTCATCCTCTGAAGTTGGAATTTGTTTCCTTTTGCCCGTAAATAAAAGTAAATACGTTTTCCTAATCTCTCTGGTAGTGAGACTCATTTCACTTTTTTTTTTAGTTACGACACAGACCCCTAGACGGTCGTAACAATATCTTCTCCATCCAGCAGAGAAGAAAATGATTGCAACTTCTACAGTGACATTTGACTCTCACGGACACATCAACGAACTCAATTTTCAACCACTTCAAGAATAGTGGCCACTGCACAGACCATGCAAATATCAATTTAATGAGGTGCTCTGAAAATGATCAGCTGATGGTACTTTTCATAGTTAAATAGACCTTTTCCATAGTTCCCTTTCCTGCTTCCAGTTCCATTCTATCACTCACCATTTTACCTATGCATGTGTGTATGTATGTAAGTTTGTTTAGTTTAGTTATGTTTGTGATTTAGTTAATAAAACTTGTGCACAATATGTAGTTGGTTCTGATTCTCTGCTTGCAACAAAATCCCTTTTACGATCTTGATCTTGTTACATGCTCTAAGCGCTGTGCATGCTAAGAAATAATTATCTTTCGGTGGCCATGAAAGATACGCTTTTCTTAGAATAAATGAATAATCAAAAGAGTTCGTTGGAACTGATTAATTGATTGTAATATTAATTTAGATACCTCAAGTTAATCCAATTAACCGACCCAAATATTAATAATTAATCATAACTGATAATTATGAGTTATTATTAATATTTCCCATTTGAGCTAACTTATTACATTTGTTTGCGTTCATAGCCTGTCTTACAAATTTCAGTCTTCCGTTTTCCACCATATGGAAAATGTACAAATGACAATAAGACTTATGACCTTTGGCAAGAATTGAAATGACTGCTGAGGACAGTAAGACAAGAATTATATATATATATATATATTTTTTTTTTCAAAAGTTACTTTCTCAAAAGTACTAACGAAATTGTTATTTGAATCATACAGAAGCTGAATTCACTAAATTAAGAGGAACAAGCATTAAAGTTGTTACCCCTTGTCTTGGTGTATGAATATTAAACTTGTCCATATCAGTGCCAAACTCGACACCTTGATTGTTAGAGGCCTGATAGCTTAGAAATAGATCGAGATGAGCTCATAGTTGTGGTTTGGTTTCTTCTCTTTCAGATCAGTGACATCAACCAGTGTGGGAGGAACAGCATCTGTTCACCAGTTTCTGCTTCTTAACTTATAAAGTTATAAATACAGCGAATACCATTATTACAATAAAGATCCATCAAAGGGTAACACTTTAGAATACTGTTCCTTCATTAATGAATAACTACACATGAACAAATGAGTAATGCACTATTAACATTGTAGTAACTACTATTAACTAACAAGAAACTCTGATTACTGATTAACTGATTAGCTAATCAGTAACTACTGTTTTTCATACCTCACTGAAGACTACTAAGAACTACTATACAGGTTCATAATTAATATTAATAATGCATAATATATAATAAGGTAATGGTAACTCATTAGTAATTAATCAAGTGTTACTACATCCTTCTAAAGGAACTACTAATAATTTGGATCAGTATTCTAAAGTGAAGATCATGATAAATACCTAATATTAACTGAAGTCATTGTAAGCTTTTAAGGCTTTTGTAAGGTTTTTGATAGTAATTAATCAAGTGTTACTACATCCTTCTAAAGGAACTACTAATTATTTGGATCAGTATTCTAAAGTGAAGATCATGGGAACACACTAGTAATGACTAAAGTGTTACCAAATCCATTGGAAGGAATTACTATTCAAAATCTTACAAAAATCTCAAAAGCTTACAATGACTTCAGTCAATATTAGGTAGTTATCATGTTTTTCACTTTAGAATACTGATCCAAATAATTAGTAGTACCTTTAAAATGATGTAGTAATACTTGAGTCATTACTAGTGGGTTACCATTACCTTTTATTATAAATTATGCATTATTCATGTTAATTATGAACCTGTAGATAGTAGTTCTCTGGGAGGTATGAAAAAAATAGTAGTTATTGATTAGCTAATAATGAACTACTACATTCATCTGAGCGCGATTACTTACTAATTTGTTAATCAGAGTTTCTTGTTAGTTAATAGTAGTTACTAGAATGTTAATAATGCGTTACTTGTTTGTTCCTGTGTAATTATTCATTAATGAAGGAACAGTATTCTAAAGTGTTACCCATCAAAGTTATGATTCCTTTTCCATTAAACACAAGAACATTACTTCTCATAATGGCAAATTTATGCTGTTCACGTTGATATTGATTAAGTGCTGACAACATTTCAGTAGGAAACTTGCGTGACATTTTTGAAAATAGGTTACAAGATTATCAAAAGGTTTTCTGTAACACATGAGGCACATTAGTATGTCTTCTTTAATCTGTCATATTGTTCCTAAAGATCTGACTATGTATCAGGAAGTCTTGAGGCTTTAACTCAGTCTGTCTTTAACCGTCTGTCATTATTCAGTCAGTATGGAGCTCAGTCAACTTCCTCTTCTGCTCTGTGAGTATTATTTCTCTCAAAATAATTGCACTTGTATTATGAATAGGATTTGTGTTCCTGGTGTTTTTTTGTTGTTGTTTTTTTATGCTCTCAGAGCTTCAAATCCAGCTCTAGCTCATGATATATGAGTGAAAGATGAGCTTGAGAGAAGTGTGCAGTTAATGGTGTTTGTGAGAGAGAAATGCACTCTGTTGTGTTTGGGTCAGTCTGCTTGTTCACTCACTCGGTTTAATGCTTTGTAATGGTGTTTGCTGAATCATTTATGTTTGTTAGTTTTGTACAGGTTGCTGTTGAGATGCACTAGGTAGATATTCACTAGTTAGTCTTTAGATGTTCACTAGTATGCAGTTAGTAAGAGTTTATATGAGTTAATTGTTATTATTGTCACTGTTTTCAGACTCTAGAAAGGTTTTTACAGAAACACTCATTCAGGAGCCACTAGATCTAGACAAATTAGAAGAAAGACTTAAAGAGAAATTAAACAATTCTGTGTTGTAAAGCTGAGAAACGTCTGAGAGTGAAATTATGCTGTTTCACAAGCAAAGAAAGAATATGCATAAATGTTTAAAGTATAATAGAAAGTTGATCAGCTCCATGTTCACAGTGTAATAATTGTCAGATTATCCTGTGTTTGGCTGAACTGTCACTTTGGTGGCTTGCCAGTGTAGTCGATTTCTCTTATACATAAACTAAGTTCTTGTGGAGAGAAGCATTTACTGAAGGTATCAGAGCAGCACATTCTTCAGCAGTGATGTTAGTCTGTCTTCAGAGAGTCTGAACCCAAATATCTGTCTGTGGGACAGACCTTTATACCTAAAGCTAATTTACAAACACAAGACATCCAGAGACCCCTAAGAGAAACACAGCCGTTTACTTCACGGGAAGAACTTTGGAAATAAAATCCCACAGAAAAAAAAATCAAAAGAAATCTGGATAATCAACAGATGAGTTTGATGATCTTTACTAGAAACAATTAAAATACACAATCTTTCATGAGTTTTCTTTCTTTTGTACTTTGTGTTTTCAGTGCTGATTTCAAACATCCACTCTGGACACACTCAAGGTGAGTGAATTTGATTAATACATGTCATTACAAATGTGTGATTCTGTTACAAACCAGGGGCCGGATTCACAAAACAATCTTAGGAATAAAAATCTTCTTAACTACTATTTTCTTCTTATTTTCTAACTTAAGAAAAAAAAAAAAAAAAGATAAGAATATTTTGTATTGACAAAAACTTTTCTTAAGAATGTTCTTATCTTTCTTTTTACGATTGTTCTTAAGACAAAAATTTTAAGGTGTCATTGTTACAGTGTAATTATTATTAATAATTTGCATGTAATTATACATCATTTACTCTTATTACTCATCTTAAATAACTTCTGAAAGTCAGGATAACCTCCAACCTGTCTTAAATCCCCAAAGGAAGATTTCGAACTTCTTGGAATTTATCTTAAGAACTTTCTTAACTTCTTTTTTAAGAAGATTTTTGCTGATCCGGCCCCAGCTGTCACAGTCATCTGCACTCATTCACCTTTAGTCTCGTTTTCATGGACTTTCAGTTTTTTTCATTCATCACGTTTGTTTTCTCCCTCCACTCATCAGTTACCATGGACATTCATTCATCACAGCTGTTCGTCATTTATTTCGTTACCTCTGTGTATTTAGTTCCTCTGTGTTCAGTCTTTAGTTGTCGGTTGATGTTTGTGTATGGTAGTGTTTGTTACGTTTATACTCCTCTGCACACTGTTACTCCTGCTTGCCTCCTTGTAATCAAAAACCTGTTTATATTTGATAACCTCGTCTTCAGTCCGTCTTCCCTCTTCTTCATCTTGTGACACCAGCAATGAAATGAGTGTCATGATTATAAATACAGCTTTTTAATTAAGTTATATAAATGATTCATGTGTTGTGAGTAACACCAAACAGACGGTTCTGAGGTGTGACAAAAACATTCACTCACATGAAAACGTTTTTATGCAGAATTTAGAAATATAAAATATGTTTTGACATTTGTCTACAGATTCCATAAAAATGATTAGAGTTGCTGGACCTGCAACAACAAAGTCATTTGAACAACAATGACCATTTGTAACCCTGTGGTAACTGATGTGTGTGTCTCTGGTGGATGTAGGTGGTGTGAAACCCTGCGTTGAGCTCAGGGCTACTAACCTAAAGGATGTGGGTTTGAACTCCACTTAGGGGGGTCTTTACACCTTTGTGGTCTGCCTGTTTGTGAAATAAAAATGCACTAATTTACCAGTGAGAGAATGAGATCTGCTGAAAAACGTTCACATCTCATGCTCCCACTGACTTTATATTGACAGATGTTCTCAAACCAACTCTGACTGTGTGGCCACAGAGTCCAGTGTTCACTGGAGACTCAGTTACTCTGAGATGTGAGCTGGATCAGTCATGGGGTGGATGGGAGTTTCTCTGGAGTAAAGACTCAAACACTGAATCTCCTGAAGCTGAAACTAAAACAATCAATCCTGTGAAAGTCTCTGATGGAGGAGAGTACAGATGCAGAGCAAGAAGAGGAGAATATTACACACATTACACACATTACACACATTACAGTGAACCAGTAGCAGTGACAATACATGGCAAGTGTTTTTCCTCTCATAATGAACTGCTCTTAAAACACAATATGAAAATGATTTATAAGACACTAAATAAACATAGAGAACAACACTTCAGTTTAACTTGATTTAGTGTTTTGTAACTGCTTGTACAATAAAAAACAGCACATTTTATTATTTGTATTTATTTTATTATATTATTTATCACATTATTTTCAATGTTTATTGTTGTTGTTCTACAGAAAGACCAAAACCCAGAGTGACCATTACACCTGATCATCATCATCTATTCAGAGGAGAGACAGTCACTCTCAGATGTGACATATATGATGGAGGAGTCACTAGCTGGAGCTACAACTGGTATAAAGAAGGTTCAACCAGTGTTTTCAGTGAACGACAGCAACACACATTCAGTTCTGTTACTGAGTCTGACGCAGGTAAATACTCCTGTTATGGGACAGAGACTGAAGGATCACGCACATCACATCACAGTGATGAAGTTACACTGACAGTATCAGGTGAGTTTGATCATCTCTTCATAAACACACACAAGTTTAACACGTTATTAATGAGTGATTTCTCTATTTCAGTTCCCAGAGCAGTTTTAAGTGTTTCTCCTCAGAAGTGGTTGACTGAAGGAGATCCAGTGACTCTGATCTGTGAGGTTAACGGCTCCTCTACAGGCTGGACATTCAGCTGGTTCACTGTAACTGTCTCAGGTCAGTTATAATGTGCTTCATCTGAATTAACTGGTTATACTGAAGTGAAATATATAATTTAATATGTCTGAAACCAGACACAGACTGGGTATTAAGGGCAACACTTCCATGGGCACCAAGCAGTGAAACCTACTTTGAGATCCCAATCCCTCATTTACAGTCACTGCTCTGTAACAACATTAGAGCCATTGATCAAACCCTGAATAAAACAACCTTAACACAATGAGTAATTTGAGTTACACCAATGTAAACCAGTGTATTCAGGTTCAAGTTTAGTTAAAAGTGTAATTTATATTAAATCTACACATTCTCACTTTCTACAGGGAGCAGGAATGATTATGACCTCCTCTCAGACAGCAGCAGAGGAGCTGGAGGAAAACACACCGTCAGTTCTGCTGATCTAAAACACACAGGAGTGTATGTGTGCAGAGCAGAGAGAGATAAAACAGCCGTTTACACAACATACAGCAACACACAACCACTGTGGGTCACTGGTGAGTTCACATATATAGTTTAAATGATCTTTAATAAAGACAATTTCCAAATTATAGCTGTAATTGTCTTGTCAGGCGTTTCTCCTCCAGTGTCTCTGATCATCAGTCCCAGCAGAACTCAACACTTCACATCTGACTCTCTCTCTCTGAGCTGTGAGGACCAGAGTAACTCTGATGGATGGACAGTGAGAAGATACACAGACCGCGGGCGGCTGGAAGATTGTTCATCATCAGTGTGGGGATCACAAACAGGATCTACATGTACAATCAACTCCACTGTCCCATCAGACACTGGAGTTTACTGGTGTCAGTCTGAATCTGGAGAGCACTATCATCCTGTTAATATCACTGTACACTGTGAGTCTGGGTTTCTGGTTTTATTCATTTCACTGGCAGTTTATAATCAAAGCTTACTAAAACAACTCCAAACATCCTCGTATTAATATATACATTTTTAAATTAAATTTTTCTTCAGTTTTTTATTATTTCATCACGTTGTTGATATGTCTCCTGTGTTTCTGTAGTTGGTGTGATTCTGGAGAGTCCTGTTCATCCTGTGACTGAAGGAGATAATCTGACTCTACGCTGTTTATATAAATATACAACCCTATCAAACCTCAATGCTGATTTCTATAAAGATGGATCACTCATCCAGAATCAAACTACAGAGATGATCATCCCTGCTGTCTCAAAGTCACATGAGGGTTTCTACTACTGCAAACACCCAGAGAGAGGAGAGTCTCCCAAGAGCTGGATCTCAGTCAGGGGTGAGAGTCAATGAAACTGTGAGCTGATTTATTTCTTCATATGCCCTCGTTCAGATATAGTGCATGATAAAGTGCTTGTGTGTCTCTTTTTCAGGGTCTCATTCAGACTCTCAGATCTCTGTCCTCCACATACTCAGTTCTGTACTGGCAGCTTGTCCATATCTGATAGTGACGGTCGTGCTGATTTACAAATGCTGCAGAATGAGAGGGAAAACACCTGAGTGATTTATTAGAAGTCATTATTATCATTATTTTTAACTGACCAACAAATCAGTCAAAATAATCATTAATGTTATGTGATGTCACATTTGGCTTTGCTCAATGAGGGTTTGATCTTTGTAAAGTTGCTTTAAAAACACTGTTGTGAAATCTGCTTTACAAATACTGAACTGTCAAATTTGGTTAAATTAAATGCAGGAATGAATCCCCTTTATTATTGCTGTGTTTGTGTCTTATACAGAAGTCACTTCGTTTGTCATGTTACAGTTGTTAAAGTCATGTTACATGTTAAAGTCAACATGTTTTTAACATGTATAATTTATCCACCAGGAATTGATGGTAAAAGCAGTTTTAACTTTGGAATAGCTAAGAAAGGGTACATTTTGGTTTCAGATTGACTTTAACAAGGTACATGGATGTTATCCTGTTAACACGTTTGGTTTTTGCTGTTTTTGACCAATAAAATATTATTGTTAATATAGACCAAACCTTTAAGCTTTAGTATCACAAGTACATCCCTGTCCCACTCACAGTTTACTTCCCACAATCCCATTTGGCAACTTGTTTTCCTCTTTATATATTGCTTTATTTAAAATAAGGCCTGACAAGACAGTGACTGTCTGTTTATAAAGTTTTTTATATATTAGCTTACATTTCAGTAGCTTTTCAATTTTTATTTATAAGTGAAAGTTTAATGTTTTATTTTGTCCTGCTTTAATACATTGCAATTCTTTACAATGTAAGGCTTGTGTGATATTTGCATGTTTCACATTATAACCACACGAACACACTGTCATTTGTAAGCTATTCCTTATTTTAGTGTAAGTCTCCTGATTTGTATTGCTGCAATATTTCATATTTGATGTTTGTTTACTTTTTTAAAATAAAGAAACAGCTTTATATTCTGGATCTTATGCTTTGTCTTGCAGTGTCACAATAAAAGCAGAAGAATCGTGACCTCTGACTATAATGAATCATGTTTTAATCTCTCAATAGTTTGGATTTTTCAGCCTAAAACTACTGTAATCTACAGAAATGATTACATTTATACGGAGAGAAAAGAACGTCTCGGGTTACTATTGTAATCCTCGTTCCCTGAGTAGGCATCGATACTCGACGCTTTGGGGAATGCCTTCGGCATAAAGCTTCTGAAGTCAACTATGGAATTATTCCAATCTCGATTGGTGTAGCGTCATTGCGTCACTTGTGAGCTATAAAGGGTCACAGGAACCAGGAAATGTTAGCTTCTGATTGGTCAAAGCAAATCGTTCTTAGGAGCGTGAAAAGTGTGGCCGAGGGATGCAGCGTCAGGGAACGAGGGTTACAATAGTAACCCGAGATGTTCCCTTTCGTAAGGGAACTGCCGCTGCATCGATACTCTATGCTTTGGGGAACGAATACCCACGCCGCCACACTGAGAGAAATACGCCCTGGTGTGAAGCATCTGGCACACTCACGGACGATAGGAATGAGTAGAGGGCAGATCCAACCTAGCTTGTCATAAGATTTGGTGTAAGAAGGGGAGGTCTGGAGCCGGAGGCTCAACTGACCTCATGGATGAGAACCACAGACAGTAAAAAGTAATAGATAAGAGGTGAAGGCAAAAGTGCACCTCGTACTTCAGATATGAGAGGTTTCTGCAGATAACCAACTGTCTAATTGATAAAGGAGAATAGCTCCTAACCCTTGATACATATCTAGATGGATAGACTCCTCCTAGCCTGAGGCCTAACATAGGAACCTCCAAGGCTAAGACCTTGACCATCCGACACATGCGATGGAGGATGGAATACCTGAAGAATCATGATATTGCCTACAGGCACCTCAGTACCGGGGCAAAAAATAATGTAGAGTGGCTCCCACGCTAGCAAGTAAGAGGGGGCAGCACCACCACTCTTCCAGGGAGTAAGACAAGCAGGAAGAAGACTCAATAGATTCTTATATATCTCATCCACAGGGCATGATGGGTGCCAGGGATAGCCCATCAGCCTGATGCCAATAGGCTGGATAACAGGATTCATCCTCCAATCTACAGGAACATGGAGTTTTAGTGGGAATGTCCCTACGTGCACACCCTTAGGGGCTTGCGGAGGTCACAGAGGCCCTAAGCATGAACGGGAGATCCCGTTAGAGAACAGGATGGAACGCCAGTACTGAAGCCAGTGGGCAGTAATTAACTGGGTTCAATGCCGTCCCTAACTTTAAAATATTTAGTTCCTAGTAGAGTGGGGCTCTAGAATGGACGACCTGACCACCTCGGTGGAAAGGGCAACCTATTTATGGGTTGATCCCCCTCAGGGGCCAGACCCATAGTCTCCATAACTCCGGCCGTAGATGAAATATTGTACCACTGGCCTGAGAAAGAAGATCTCTCCTAATAGGGATTTGCAATGGAGGACTCTCCAAGAGACTAATAAAGTCAGAGAACCAAATTCGGGCCGGCCAGTATGGAGCTACAAGGAGTAATCTCACACCGTACCTCCTGACCCTTTCTAGAACCCCAGGTAGCAGAGCGATCGGGGGAAAAGCGTACAGACGTGACCTCGGCCACATCTGTACCATGGCATCCAAGCCCAAAGGAGCTGGATGTGAGAGAGAGTACCACAGCGGGCAATGAGAGTTCTCATGAGAAGCGAACAAGTCAACCTCCGCCCGGCCATATAAGCTCAACCACTTCAGGGTGGAGCCGCCATTCCCCGGGCCTCAGCCCCTGCCTCTACAGGATGTCTGCTCCCAAATTATCAACCCCAGGAATATAAATGGATCTAACAGAGAGAAATTTATCCTGGGACCAAAGAAGAATCTGATACGCCAGTCTAGAAAGAGGGCGTCCTAATAAGAACATGATGGCCTCTGAGTTCTACAAGGAAGTGCCTCAGGGCAAAAAATACAGCCAACATCTCCAAGCGATTAATATGCCATGAGAGATGATGGTCATTCCAAGTACCTCGGGTGTAACGACCCTCCATAACCGCACCCCAGCCCATGAGGGACGCATCCATAGTCAAAGTCTTTCTCTGACATGGTGCTCCCAGAACCGGGCCTTGAGACAGGAACCATGGTTTCTTCCACATGACGAGAGAATGAAGGCATCTGCGTGTAACTCTGATCATGCAAAAGGGGATCCCCAGCGGAGAAAACCCCTTGGTCCTGAGCCACCACTGCAAGGCCCTCATATGGAGCAGACCAAAAGGCACTACCATGGAAGCTGCAGCCATAAGACCCAAAACTCTTTGAAAGTGTTTGACAGTGATGGCCTGGCCTAACCTAATACTCTTCATTGTGTTTAAGATATCAAATCAAATCAAATCAAGTATATTTGTATAGCGCTTTTCACAATACAGATTGTATCAAAGCAGCTTCACAGTATTAAAATAAAATAATACAACAAAGTTTGTTTCTAGTGGAATTTATTGATTGATAGAATAAAATTAAATATCCCCAAAATATCCCCAACTGAGCAAGCCAAAGGCAACAGTGGCAAGGGACGCATAGTATTTATACGAGCAGGAGACAATTGTGCCTGCATCGTGACTGAGTCCCACTCTACTCCCAGGAAGGCAAGGCAAGGCAAGTTTATTTATATAGCACATTTCATACACAGTGGCAATTCAAAGTGCTTTACATAGAAGAAATTAAAATAATAAAAAGAAATAAGAATAATTAAAACAGTTTAGAAAAATAAAAAATAAAATGCAGTACAGTACAAACAGTCGGACGAACATTGGCACAGTGCTCATTCATTAAATGCATAGCTAAACAGATGTGTTTTTAGTCTGGATTTGAAAGTGACTATTGTAGGAGCACGTCTGATCTCCTCTGGAAGCTGGTTCCAGCTGCGGCTGGCATAAGAGCTAAAAGCAGATTCGCCATGCTTAGAGTGAACCCTTGGTATTTCTAGCTGATATGATCCTAGTGATCTGAGTGATCTGTTGGGTTTATATTCAGTGAGCATATCTGCAATGTATTGAGGTCCTAGGCCATTAAATGATTTATATACCAGTAATAATACTTTAAAATCAATCCTAAATTTAACTGGGAGCCAGTGTAAAGACCTGAGGACTGGTGTTATATGTTCATATTTTCTGGTTCTGCTCAGAATCCTGGCGGCAGCGTTCTGTATGAGTTGCAACTGTCTTATGGTCTTTTTGGGAAGGCCAGTGAGGAGTCCATTACAATAATCCACCCTGCTGGTGATGAAAGCATGAATAAGTTTCTCTAAGTCTTGTCTGGAAACAAAGTATCTAATTCTTGCAATATTTTTTAGATGATAGTATGCTGATTTAGTTATTGCTTTGACATGACTACTGAAACTAAGGTCTGACTCTAGTGTCACACCAAGATTCCTGACTTGATGTTTAGTTGTTTGACCCCTAGAGTGAAGGTATGTGTTCACCTTGAGAACTTCATCTTTGTTTCCAAACGCAATGACTTCAGTTTTGTCTTTGTTTAACTGAAGAAAGTTTTGACACATCCAACTGTTGACTTCATCGATGCATTGGCACAGGGAGTCAATGGGGCTGTAATCGTTAGGCGATAGGGCTAAGTAGATCTGTGTGTCGTCTGCATAGCTGTGGTAAGCAATTTGGTTCTTTCTCATTATTTGGCTCATTGGGAGCATATACAGGTTGAACAGGAGTGGCGCAAGAATTGAGCCTTGAGGGACTCCGCATGTCATGGATGTCCACTCAGACTTATGGTCTCCTATACTCACATAATAACCTCTCCCATCTAAGTATGACCTGAACCATTTTTATCCCAGAAAGCCCCACCCAGTTTTCCAGCCTGTCAAGAAGTATGTTATGATCGACAGTGTCAAATGCAGCACTGAGGTCGAGTAGTACCAGCACTGATAATTTGCCTGAATCAGTATTTAAGCGAATATCATTTATTATCTTTATGAGCGCTGTCTCTGTGCTGTGGTGCGGTCGGAAACCAGATTGAAAATTGTCAAAGTATCCATTCGAGCATAAGAATTTGTTCAGCTGATTGAAGACAACTTTTTCAATGATCTTGCCTATGAAAGGAAGATTTGAGATCGGCCTATAGTTGCTTAATATGGTCTTATCCAGATTGTTCTTTTTCAGGAGGGGCTTGACAACTGCAGTTTTCAGGGAGTTTGGAAAACTCCCAGAGAGAAGTGAGGCATTTACCACTTCTAGAAGATCTGCTTCTAAACTGTTTAACACACTTTTGAAAAATGATGTGGGAAGTGTGTCAAGAGCACAGGTTGATGTTTTAAGGTGCTGTACGGTTTCTTCCAAAATTTTGCCATCAATTTCTTTGAAGTCAGACATAGTAACTACTTTCTCAGGTGGTTTGGTCTGTCTAACCCCAGGGCAACTCAAGGATGTGCTGATCACCTTTCTGATATTATTGATTTTCTCAGAGAAGAAAGAGGCAAACTCACTGCACTTGTTGTCTGAGAGCATTTCACTGGGAATCTGGCTTGGGGGGTTTGTCAGTCTCTCTACAGTAGCAAAAAGAGTGCGTGTGTTTAAATTCAGGAACGTAGTTCTCTGAAGAGGAGTAAAGGAACTTTTCTTCACATTGAGTCTCAACCCCAAGCACCTCAGATGACGCAAAACAACATCTCGATGTTGAATTGCCAGTTCTTTCGACTGAGCCAAAATGAGCCAGTCATCTATATAATTTAAGATACGGACCCCCTGAAGTCTCAATGGAGCAAGGGCCGCGTCCATACATTTAGTGAAGGTGCGAGGGGATAAGGCTAGGCCGAAAGGAAGAACCCTATATTGATAAGCTTTTCCCCCAAAAGCGAATCTAAGGAACCTCCTATGATGTGGGATGATGGAAATATGAAAATATGCATCCTTAAGATCTATCATTACGAACCAGTCCTCGGATCTGATTAGTTTAACGATCATAGGTATAGTAAGCATTTTGAACTTGAATCTCCTCAAAGATTTGTTCAATACCCTAAGACAGGGGTTTTCAAATTGGGTGAATGTGAGCCTCCCCTTAGAGTAGGTATGGACAGCCGAGCCCCCCCTTCCCCAAAATCCCGTCTGCCTGCCCTAACCCACACACACCTCTGCAGTAAATGCCATCTTTTGTGTGTTCCAGGCAATGATGAGTTTCAGTAACAACTGATCAAATGTAAATATTATTTTATTTCCACAACTTTCTTAAAAGTGCATTCATAAACAATTCTTTAAAAAAATCACTGAACATCAGTAGGCCTAACCACAAGTCAACATGCTTAACATGTGTAATCGGCGCCAAAGCTACCGCCGACATCTGACGGCTGAAATCGGCACGGTGTGTCTGGGCTTTAAGACACATTTGAAGGAGATGCACATCATCTCGAACAAAATCAGCACAATGGACAGCTCTCTGATCAATGAACAACAACGCTGTTTGTTCACGGAACACATAACATTTAACAGTCAACTGCATTGAAGGCATGTTATCAGATCGAACAGATTCTTTTTTACGAACAAATTTTTTTAACGATTTCAGCCACATAAAACCTTTATTAATACGGAGCCCGGGAAGTCACCTGTGAGAGAAAAAAATCAATCCGTGGCGACGGTTTTGCAATCCGTCCGCTCAGTTTATAAACCGTAGCCTACTAACGAATTCTCAAACTGTTCCCTCGGTTTAACAAATTGTGCCCTCGGATTAATAAACCGTACCCATGAGTTTCTAATCCGCGCTCTCAGACTTGTAAACCGTGCGTTCAGTTTTTGCAATCCACAAATTCATAAACCGTGCCCACGCTTTCGCAATCCGTTCCCACGGGTTTGTAAACTGTACTCACGGATTTGTGGCTCGCCCTCATTTTAGAAGAACACCAGGAGGTACGTTGTTAACGAATCTTATTGTTTTATTGTGTATTAAGAGGATTACATCAAATTGTCTTAACTGCGTCTGCATGCTTAAAGTGATTCTCAATTGTAGCGGTTATGGGGTGGAATATACGATTTAATATGAATGACGTGCATCAAAATCTTTTGTTTATTTGTGATAATTTTAGCACTTAAAAAAAAATATATATAATCTTAGCACTTTAGTATTATTGTCTAACCTGTACTGTGACTGATATTTGACAAATTGCTTTGTTCCTTTTTTTGTAAGTTTTGGACAAAACCGTCTTCTAAATAAGTAGCCTAAAATGTAATAATTATTATTATTATAATTAATTATTATTATTATTATTATTACATTTTAGGCTGCAGGTTTCGACTCACAACAGCCATGTGCTCATTTAGGAGAGAGAGGACTCTCTCAACCACAACAGCGTCGAAACCACCAGGCAAGTTCATCATATCTTCTCCATCCAGCAGAGAAGAAAATGATTGCAACTTCTACAGTGACATTTGACACTCACAAACTCAATTTTCAACCACTTCAAGAATTGTGTCCACTGCACAGACCATGCAAGTATCAATTTAATGAGGTGCTCTGAAAATGATCAGCTGATGGTACTTTTCATAGTTCAATAGATCTTTTCCATAGTTCCCTTTCCTGCTTCCAGTTCCATTCTATCACTCACCATTTTACCTATGCATGTATGTATGTAAGTTTGTTTAATTTAGTTATGTTTGTGATTTAGTTAATAAAACTTGTGCACAATATGTAGTTGCTTCTGATTCTCTGCTTGCAACAAAATCCCTTTTACGATCTTGATCTTGTTACATGCTCTAAGCGCTGTACATGCTAAGAAATAATTATCTTTCGGTGGCCATGAAAGATACGCTTTTCTTAGAATAAATGAATAATCAAAAGAGTTCGTTGGAACTGATTAATTGATTGTAATATTAATTTAGATACCTCAAGTTAATCCAATTAACCGACCCAAATATTAATAATTAATCATAACTGATAATTATGAGTTATTATTAATATTTACCATTTGAGCTAACTTGTTACATTCGTTTGCATTCATAGCCTGTCTTACAAATTTCAGTCTTCTGTTTTCCACCATATGAAAAATGACAATAAGACTTATGACCTTTGGCAAGTATTGAAATGACTGCTGAGGACAGTAAGACAAGAATTATATTTTTGTTCTTTTTTTTTTCAAAAGTTACTTTCTCAAAAGTACTAACAAAATTGTTATTTGAATCATACAGAAGCTGAATTCACTAAATTAAGAGGAACAAGCATTAAAGTTGTTACCCCTTGTCTTGGTGTTTGAATATTAAACTTTTCACATGTACAAATATATCAGTGCCAAACTCGACACCTTGATTGTTAGAGGCCTGATAGTCTCAGCCTCAGACGTCACGCCCACGGAACGTTGGCTAAACGTCTGATCAGGGGCGGATTGGCAATCGGGAATACCGGGAACAATCCCGAACGGCCGGTCCATTTCAGGCCGAATCGGCCGGTGGGCAAAACATTTTTTTTTCAAATGATTAGCTACCGTACCGGCCTGGCCGGCCGCTCAGCTGCAGCAGAACTCTCTGTGTGTGTGCGTTTCAGACCGGGCCAAACCAATACTTCCAATTTTGAGGGGGGATATGAGCGGCCCCTCCCAACTTGGACTGATCCTCGTTTTTCCTGACATCCGATTTGGCTCAAAGGCGCGGGCGCCGATCAAAGGAGTTTACTTTTGGTTAGTAGTGGGAAGTTCGGATCATTTTACTGACTCGGATCTTTGAGTCTCGTTCAGCAAAATGAACGAATCTTTTTTCGAGTCATTTCGTTCATTTCAGCAGAATATAATTAAAATTACATGTTAAATAGCCCAACACATATAGTACTTGTGAAAATGTTGATTACATTTGTAAAAAATAATAAGAAGAATTATAAGAAACTGAAATGTTTAATTAATTGATTAGTTGTTGAGTCTTAAGTTCAGGCTATTGCAGTTTTAGTTCATCTGACCTCACCTCCTGATCCGAGACGTTCTTTCTTTTGCAACTTCATATTTATCACGTTTGTTCTCCTCCTCTCGTGTTTTCGGGTTCGTGTCGAGACGTTAGTTGTCGACTCGTTTGTGTCTGACTCTGATCTGGGCCGGGCCGTGTGACACAGGTCCGGTCCGGACTCCGGAAACAGAAATGATTAGTTCATCTCTCGAGTCTTCGCGGGTTCGAGTCCGAGTCTTTCGTTCTTCCTGTCAGTCCCATAGAGGCTATAGCCTGGTAATACCAGACTCTGCTACTTCGCTTTGCTTTGTAGATAGAGTCTGGAATAGTGATGTTACGTTCGTGAACGAATCGTTCTTTTTGAACGAATCCTTTAGGTGAACGAATCGTTCTCGTTCACGTAATCCATTGACTCATATTTCTCGTTCACTGAAATCCCTCCCTCCACAGCAGCGCGGCGCTATTAGCAGCGCATGCGCAGCTCAGTGAACCGGTGTTTTCAACCTGTCAAAGAATGAACCTCGAGCCAATAGCCTTCGAGTATGAGATGTGACGGAGCATGTGATTTGTTGGATGTAGTGAACGAATACGCCCTTCACTGACTGTGACCGAGTTGCTTTTGAGTCTGAACCATAGGTCTGAACGAGAGAGAGATCTTCGTTTGTGAACGAGTTGAACGAACTGGTACATGTCTTTCATGAACGAAAAGAACCAGTTGTTTGAACGATAATGATGGTGAACAGGTTTGTGTAGTTAGCATGTTTGCATCAAATAAACAAATTTACACTTTACCATTGTAATGAAAACAGGTTAATAACGCAAGATATTGGTTAAATATAACAAAGACAAATTAACTGTCATTTTTTACTTGGTTTGAGCTAAGGGGGGTGCACTTGACTGTTTACTTGATTTAAATTTACACTTCTCGTTACCTGCTTTTCTTATATTTTGTTTGTGTTTTAGTCACACAATTTACTTGACTACTTGTGTTCATTATGTATTATCAAAAATGAATTCATTACGTTTTATTCATGTCATATGCACTTCTCTAAAAACTAAAACAAACCAAAAAAATATGAAAGTATTGGTTATGTCTCATAACGTCAGCAAATAGCATTTCAGTTCGGGCTGTGAAGTGGCATGTATTTGGTTGGATCTACTGAACGAATATGCCTATCACTGACCGAGATCGCTCTGTTTTGAGTCTGAACGAGAGAGAGAGATCTCGTTCGTGAACGAATTGAACTAACTGGTACTTTCGTTCGTGAATGAGAGTACTGGGTAGATCGTTCATTTAGCATGTGATTCAATCTCATTCAAAGCGCAGTTATAGGTGTGCACATATAATTGTTTATATTCATATTCAACATACAGAACATCAACGTTTAATATAATCCCAGATTTATGAATGTGTATGTCTGACTAAAAAATTAAAATGTTAATTATGCAAGAAAACCTTGGTTTGGTCATCTGAACCACTTATTTATACTTATGTTATTAATTTAGTAAATAAGGCACACATTTTAACAAAGCCAAATCACTTTTTTTTGTAACAAGTAAATACGTTCATTAAAACATAGCATAAAATATACTCTTTTTCGCCACCTGCTGCAGTAAATATGTAATATGAAGAAATTATCACTGAACGAATCAGTGAATGAATCTGAACGAATCATTTTGGTGAACGAACTGAAAATGAACGAGTCTCTGGAAAGAATCAAAATTTCCACCACTAGTCTGGAATGGCATAATAGAGAAGTGTTTTCTCTCTTGCTAGGGGGCGCTTGTCTGAAGTTTAAAATCATTGGTTACCCGTAAGCCAATCACATGACGTTTGGTTATAGCGTGTGTTATGCGCATGCTCAGCCGCATCTAACTTCCACTGTAAACACATGTATGATGCGAAAACAAAACCATCGAGCGAAATACCGGAGTAAACATGGCTGTGTGCGACTTTTGCAGATTATTGTGAAGTAAATCTATGCATCCACGGTACATTTAGCGTCTACGTCGCGGCTCTCAGCCCGCCCTCTGTTCGTTGATTGGCCCGGCCGTCCGAAAGCCGGTGGCAAACTGAAAGATAAGCTGCTGTCTCAGACTGACTACAGAAGCGAAATGAAATTGAGCGGAAGTAGGAAGTCTGACGTAGTCAGGCTATAGAGGCTATGCTGTCAGTAACGGAAACAGAAATGATTAGTTCATCTCTCGAGTCTCGAGTCTTCGGGTTCGAGTCCGAGTCTTTCGTTCTTCCTGTCAGTCCCATAGAGGCTATGCTGTCAGTAACGGAAACAGAAATGATTAGTTCATCTCTCGAGTCTCGAGTCTTCGGGTTCGAGTCCGAGTCTTTCGTTCTTCCTGTCAGTCCCATAGAGGCTATGCTGTCAGTAACGGAAACAGAAATGATTAGTTCATCTCTCGAGTCTCGAGTCTTCGGGTTCGAGTCCGAGTCTTTCGTTCTTCCTGTCAGTCCCATAGAGGCTATGCTGTCAGTCCCGGAAACAGAAATGATTAGTTCATCTCTCGAGTCTTCGGGTTCGAGCCCGAGTCTTTCGTTCTTCCTGTCAGTCCCATAGCCGTTCTTTTGTCACGTGACTTGTAACCGAATTGAACACTAATTCACAACCTTTTTACAAACAAGCGCGTAGTTATTTTTTTTATTATTATTATTAAGTGTGCTTGCTGAAAGCAGCACACTTACTGTTCTTCTTAAGTTTTCTTATTATTATTATTATTCCCGGGAGAAAAATTTTGGCCAGCTCCTGCGCCTAGGCCCTTTGAGACAGAGACACCGTTCCAACTTTAAAATGTAAGGTCAGTACCGGTTTAAGTTGCTCGCGAAGATGACATCACGAGTCCATGTCGTTTGTCCGCCACACTGGATTGAACAGAAAGCGAAACTAAATTTTCACAGGTCACAAATTTAGTCCGAACTTCACGAAACTGGACGTGCATGATCCTTGGACCAAGCCTCACAAAAGTTACTAGAAGGATTTTTGATTTTCGGAAGCGTTTGCCCGTCACAGCCAAACGAAATCAGCGGCGTAGTCGCCAAAACAGGAAGTAGTTCATATTTCAGGAACTCTGTCACGTATCGAAACCAAACTTTATACATGAACTCGGGACTCCAATGTGAGGAAGCACAAGATCTGAATTTATTATTATTTTTTTTTATTTCAGGCTAATAGACAAACCCATTTACCTATGTCTATGCAAGAGTTTCACCTTTTAATGTTAATGCATTTAGACAGTAGGTGGCACTGTTGAATTACATTTCACAGAGCAGCCAAGTCAGTGTATAGACTGCATTTGTTTTTACCAGGTTTGTCTTAATAAATGCAGGCATGAATTTCGTTTTTTGCATTGGTCTATTTTAATCAAATTCATTTATTAATATATACACATTTGTATGCATGAATTGTGCATTTCCAATCCTCAAAGCAGTTAATAAAAAATAAAAAAACTTTATACAAAATACATCATGCTCTTCTTCGATAACCGAACAAACAATTCATTGTCTGTGGCTGTGTTTGTGCGCACGGGAAATATGCTGCGCATAACAATAGAAAACAAGGAGAAACGCACAGTCACATGCTCAAACAATCAACAACGTCGCTCTAGAGGTGTGTTGTGGACTGCGAAGTGGACTTCACAGGGTTTTCCGCCATCTTAAGTTAGAGTCTAATCCGAAGGGAGCGAACATGTTCAGTTCGAAGGGCACTGCGCACGGCATAGGGAATAAGGGAACATCGATACATCACTTTACAGGAAGTGGAGAGCGATGATCGTGATCACACACCCAACTGTCATTTCGCGCACCACTAGATCACCAGTCAGAACGGTCATAACGATGGAGGAGTTTACGTATGTGTGCAAGTAATACATTTCGCCATTGTTATACAAATGACAGTATTTTTAACGGTTATTGTTGTGAATATTACATATACTATTTTTGATGATTATAATTTACCTCAGTGA
This sequence comes from Abramis brama, assembly GCA_022829085.1. Lineage (NCBI taxonomy): Eukaryota > Metazoa > Chordata > Actinopteri > Cypriniformes > Leuciscidae > Abramis > Abramis brama. The sequence continues at coordinate 68,077,700 of CM040766.1, read as the reverse complement.
ATGCAGGCAGCTTAGCTAGTTTGTGAAGTAAATTGATTTTATTTTAGGTAGTTGTAAAATAGTGCAATATAATTGTAAATATATAATATAATAATAAAAATTTAAATATGAATGTAGTCCTATATATATTTATGTTATATCATAATCTGCGTGACCCCGTCGTTGACTTTCTTTGATGACGTTTGCAGTGCGTTTCAAATGAGTGGTTATTGTCAATGAAGTCCACTTCAACTGATATACTGTGCTCAGGGAGTAGGGGAGCAGTGAACACTGCGTATGGACTCTGTCGAATGGAACGCACCTTAGATGTGTAAAAACAAGTGGAAAGCGCGGGCGCGCCGCTGTCTCCTTTCCACAAGCGCTTGCTGTCCCGTGGCGTCTGTCGTTGTTATGCAACCATGAACTGTGCTCTCCATGATGACAAGGAAGTATCAGCAAAAGTTTAATTGATTTCTAGCCCTTGCATTAGCTTTATTACTAGATATATTTATGGAGATGAAAAATAATAAGGTGCCCTGTACAGCTATGATCAGCTGTTCGGCCGAGCATTCAATGTTGTTACGCTGCGAGCTGATCAGTTGGTTCGTTGCTGCCGCGCTCTATCACTCGCACACCATAAAGAGCAAATTGTTTTTTAATGTTTCAATTTCGTGATTAAAATGACAATTTGGAAGCGGATAATTTCTTCACAAACAGCTCATTATGACTCAATGTTAGAATGCTGCACTCGATAGTGTGAATAAGATCAGCGCAACGCAGACCACTGCATTGACAGCGTGAAACATATGATCTGTCTACAGCCAGGGCTCAGTGGAAGGTCCAGCGCTGATTGAGGAATTAAATTAGAAAATAAAAGACAGTTTGACATCTTTTTTCTCGCATCTCGCATTCTCGCATTTTTTCTCGCATCTCTCATCTATCCACTACCTGCTAACGTTAGTGCACTGCACCCGAGCAAGCACACTTTGCAGTTCCTCCGGAAATGCATTTTTCTAGTTTTTTTTTTTTACTCTTACAGTTACGTGATGCGTTTCTGTTCTCAAGATTATTTTCTATAACATTGAATGTGATATTTAAGAGTTGGTTAATGCAAAGCTTTATCCATATGATAGGGGAAACCACTTTGATGAGACTTACAGTGGATTATAATTTTCAGTTAATTTCATAAACATATACAAATATGGGAAATATATTGACTATTCAAATCTAACTTCACAAATTCAAGTCAATTAGACTATTACTAATTTTGTATCATCTGTATTTTATTTTTCTCTATTGAGTTTTGAGATCTACCCATATTATTTTGTTGTCCTTGTGTTATTAATGAATACAAATCAGTTTAAAAAATTGAAATGAAGTGTTATGTATTTTGGATTCATGTATATTTTTGAGTCATTCACTATGATTTTTGTCCATAATAAATCACCTAAAAACAGAACAGAAACGCATCACGTAACTGTAAGAGTAAAAATAATAATAATAATAAATAAAATAAAAATAACTACGCGCTTGTTTGTAAAAAGGTTGTGAATTAGTGTTCAATACTGTTACAAGTCACGTGACAAAGGAACGAAGGACTCAAACCCGAAGACTCGAGAGATGAACTCATTTCTGTTTCCGCTACTGACAGCATAGCCTCTATGGGACTGACAGGAAGAACGAAAGACTCGGACTCGAACCCGAAGACTCGAGACTCGAGAGATGAACTAATCATTTCTGTTTCCGTTACTGACAGCATAGCCTCTATGGGACTGACAGGAAGAACGAAAGACTCGGACTCGAACCCGAAGACTCGAGACTCGAGAGATGAACTAATCATTTCTGTTTCTGTTACTGACAGCATAGCCTTCTATGGGACTGACAGGAAGAACGAAAGACTCGGACCCGAACCCGAACTCGAGACTCGAAAGATGAACTAATCTTTTCTGTTTCCGGCCAAGCAGACAGATCAGAGTCAGACACTGACGAGTCACTGACCCATATGTTGCGTAATGCGCATGTGCGGTCACAAAATGAACGAATCATTCTCCGAGACAACTCGGTAGTCCCGAGTCATATTAAAGATTCGTTCAAAATGAACGAATCGTTCATGAACGACACATCACTACTTTTGGTTCGGTTTGGGTTTGTGTGAATACAACAGAGAGACAGACGGTAAGAATGGCGGAAAGAAGAGAAAGAAATGGGTGGGGCCGAAAAAATACGAATAGAAAAAGAAAAAATTACTGTCATTGGATTAATATTATAACTATTATTATGTAGTAGGTGTAATGTAAATAGACACTGTAACTAAAAGAGTTTTGAATTTTTCTTTGTTTAATTTGCACACTGGATATGGTTTGGAGCTTTTAATTTTGAACTTTCAAAGTGCACCAGATTGATGAATTTAACATTAAAATGCACAAAATTTTCTCACGGGGGGTCATGCCCCCGAACCCCCCTAGAAGGACCAAGGTCCACCCATCACAGTTTTACCAAAAATCCTGTAAGAAACACTTGTATTACTATGCCAATGCAGATTACAGCTTGTTTTAGTATTCAACACTGTGAAGTATAGTTGAACCGTATTAATAAATGTCACATTTTTACTTATTTCATCTGTTAACTCTCACTTGTTCCTATACTCACTCATTACATGGCATTAGTGGTTTTAATAAATAGGAGTTGGTATGCATATAATTAAGGGCGTGCAAAGATGGGTGGTGTTTATGATCATATAGTGGGCCGGTCTGGGCCAAAATGCCCGGGCCGATTTTTTGTCCCAGTCCAGCCCTGCGTCTGATGCATATGGTACACTTAACTGGAAACACTTCAGGAATGTCGAAGTCGTCATCTGATTGGTTGAATTTTATCGGATTTCCGGGGGCGCGAGTGTCACGTCTATTTTCGGTCCGCCGGGAAACAAAGCGCAGACGTGTGATTGCGGAAGAAAAACTGTTGTGTTTACATGAGTGACAATGAGCATTTATCAAGATCAGCTAAACGTAGGATTCTCAAAAGTATGCGAGGTTATACGTGCACGAACAGATCAATGACTTACTGCTTGTTTTCTTCTCCTTCTTTGATTTTCTATGCTGACTGACTTGTTGCACGCCAGTCTGTTGTTGTGGGGACATTTCCACGCCCCGAAACGTGACGCTGAACGAAACGAACTGTAATTGGTTGTTTGACATGTCGGTCAAACGGCCTTATGGGCGGGCCTTGGCCAAAGAAAGCTGCTATGAATTCCAGACCTTCAGACTGACGGCTGAAGGTCTGGCTACGCGAGACTAGAGGCCTGATAGATTAGAAATAGATTGAGATGAGCTCATAGTTGTGGTTTGGTTTCTTCTCTTTCAGATCAGTGACATCAACCAGTGTGGGAGGAACAGCATCTGTTCACCAGTTTCTGCTTCTTAACTCAAAGTTATAAATACAGCGAATACCATTATTACAATAAAGATCCATCAAAGTTATGATTCCTTTTCCATTAAACACAAGAACATTACTTCTCATAATGGCAAATTTATGCTGTTCACTTTGATATTGATTAAGTCCTGACAACATTTCAGTAGGAAACTTGTGTGACATTTTTGAAAATGAGTTACAAGATTATCAAAAGGTTTTCTGTAACACATGAGGCACATTTGTATGTCTTCTTTAATCTGTCATAATGTTCCTAAAGATCTGACTATGTATCAGGAAGTCTTGAGGCTTTAACTCAGTCTGTCTTTAACCGTCTGTCATTATTCAGTCAGTATGGAGCTCAGTCAACTTCCTCTTCTGCTCTGTGAGTATTATTTCTCTCAAAATAATTGCACTTGTATTATGAATAGGATTGTGTTCCTGGATTTTTTTTAATTTTTTTTTTTAATGCTCTCAGAGCTTCAAATCCAGCTCTAGCTCATGAGTGAAAGAAGGATCTGAGCAGTTAGTGCTGTTTGTGAGAGAGAAATGCACTCTGTTGTGTTTGGGTCAGTCAGTTTGTTCACTCACTCGGTTTAATGCTTTGTAATGGTGTTTGTGGAATCATTTCTGTTTGTTAGTTTTGTACAGTTTGCTGTCCATGATGCACTAGGTAGAAATTCACTAGTTAGTCTTTAGATGTTCACTAGTATGCAGTTAGTAAGAGTTTATATGAGTTAATTGTTATTATTGTCACTGTTTTCAGACTCTAGAAGTGTTGGTTTTTACAGAAACACTCATTCAGGAGCCACTAGATCTAGACAAATTAGAAGAAAGACTTAAACAGGGTCCCCGCGGATCCTTAAAAAGTCTTAAAAGGTCTTAAATTAGATTTTTTACATTTAAGGCCATAAAAAGTCTTAATTTTTTTTTTTTTTTTTTTTAAATGTCTTATTTTTACTTATGAAAGGTCTTAAATTTTAGATGACACTTTGACTTAGACTTATCTAAATGCTTTCGAAATTAAAACTATCTAATTAGCGTAGGCCTACGTATTATTTTTTTTAATTCTATGTTTGTGGATTTGCTTGTTCACGTGACAATTCGCGTCACTTACGGCAGCATATTAGCCTACATCTGTCTCCTGCACGCGAGAGGAGAGAAGAAAACGAGTAATGTCAGTTCAATTGCAAGTTCATTCTTCATGTGCTTAGGAGTGTGCGATATTGTCTATGAACTATGATGATATTGTAATCATTGTTTTAACTATGTACGAGGCACTGCGAGTGCGAGCTGGCATCGCGTTTGTCTCTCATGCTCAGTGCAGTTATAGATGTCCCCAAATGAGTTTTTGTCTTATATTTATATCATATTATGTTGTTATATTAGAATATCACATGAGCAAGAGTGCCGTTTTCCTGTGCACAATTGCAAATGTGCTATTTATTTTATTCAACAGTTAAATTAAAAATAAAGTTAACATTGTGAGCCGTTTGAACAAATCGGTTGAATAAATGACTCCAACAACTCGCTTATTAAGACAGTGACTTGCCGCCACCTACTGGTGGTTTTAGTTTCATATTTAAAGTATCCTTTAATTAAAACGTTAAAATTATAAATCATTTCATATTTAAATATTGAATAGCTTTATTTATGCAATTGTAAATGAAGTGTAAATATAGTAATGCCAGTTTTGATGCCGCTTCTGTGTCTCCTCTGCACTGCAAGGATGGATTTTAATTTAATGATTTAATTTGACATTGGTACTGTGTTATTCTAATATAATTTAATTTGAATGTTAGAATTTGACATAAAATGTGATGCATACCTCTAAATACATTTAGAAACAATGTCCATACCCAGACAGCAAGCCAACATTGAATAAACATTGTTTTTCCATCTGAATCATCATTATGGTTGATGTTGAAATTTCAATGCAAAATAAATGTTGAATCACTATTACCATATCGATGAAAACCTGATGTTATTGATGTTGATGGCAACAATATTGGAACAACATTGATCTATAGTTATCTTTATGATTGATTAAGCATTGATATTTGGTTTACCGGGCGATCGCTGAATGTGTTGAAAAGTCATTGATTTATAGTTGACCGGGAAACGACGCTGTTGTTGAAGAGTCATCAGCATATAGTTGACCGGGAAATATGATTGAAAATGCATCGATATATAGTTGACCGGGAAATATGATTGAAAATCCATCGATTTTTGTTTGACCGGGAGATAAACACCACGTACTGCACCGGACACAGCTCATTTATGGACCTTGGCACAAGCGTACAGGTGAGCTTGCTTAATGTTCGATATGAATGAATTGTACCAAATCAAATACTGTTAGGTTGATCGTTAACATGATGGTTAATGTAGTAACCGACGCAGTGCTGCAGTCACTGAAATAGATTTTTGTTTTACCATGTGTCAAAATCTGCCAAAAGTACTTTGTGGTTCTCTTCTAGGTTATAAAGTTAGCAAAACCTCATTGGTCCAGTCTATTTTTGTGACAGCTAGCTCAAAATGCATGTCTGTACCCATTGCTAGTGTCGTGAAATCTATTAACACAGCACCGCTATTTCTTCTGACCGCCGGAGAACACCGGCAGAACCAACGCTAGCATAGTGCTCCACCGAGCGCTACCGACAGCAGTGACCGCGGCGGGCCAGAATTACACAGAAGACTACCTTTACTTTATTCAATGCAGAACTGTCTCGAGTTGTAACGTTAACTGGAAATGCCGAGACCATCTCGTCGTAATAGCCTACAAATCCAAAATATGAATAATCCTCGAGCAGGGCTGCGATATGCGTGCGATACAGTTTTGTAACTCCATTGTGTTTGTTTTCAGAAATGATAACAGTCGTTTTATACTAGTGCTTATGCGATATCATGATTTTTGATGATCTTCTGCACCTTTTCCACGCGCGCACTGTTATTATACAGCGCCTGACAACCAGGCCTGGCGTCAAGGGGGGGCTTAGCCCCACATACTTCATTTAGAAACAATTAAAATGCCTCGTTAATTTTAAAGACATAGCCTTATTATTAGCCTGTTTTTGCGGTGAGATTTATGCATATTCCTCCATGCACTCAGTATTTAAGCAGAAATTAATGTGCAATTTAGTCAACCAGAAAAATATTTTGTCTATGGTAACTCTAATCAATACATTTACTATTTAATTAGTTATAAGTATCCAGTTATTTATATTTAATTTGTTGAGTTAACAATTAGTTCTGATTTAATAAAATAATAAACATGGTTTTTTACTTGTATTCTAGATGCCTCAACGTCTTACAACGGCAAACACTATGACTTCGCTCAAGCTGTACAGAAGTGGCTGCGCTACGCCTCAGACCGAGCGGGAGGAGCTGGAAGACGGAAGACAGACGCAGCAGGACTTAGCACGTTAAAAGAAAAAGAAAAAATGAAATAATACAATAAAAATGATTGTTTAATTTTTAAAGAATGCGTGGGGTGTCATTTGTGCTAGTCTAGGTTATAGCCTAAAGTATAGTTTCTATTTTCTATATTTTGCTAGCCCATCCTGGCTGTCGATAAAGCAGGATTATAGCTTAATAATAATGTTTTTAATATTATATTAAAATTACAGACCTTCAGATTAAACCTGTGGTATACTAAAACACCATTGAAGTTTTGTTGATATGCTGGGATTTCAACATTGTTTCAATATCCATTGTAATCGAAATACCATTGAAATTCTGTTGATCTCTAGGTATGATTTAAACGTTGTTTCAATGATAATAGAGGGTGCAACATGATGAAGAATCAACATCAGAGTTCGACGTTGATTCGATGACTTTATCGTTGACAGCGGGATGTTGATTTAACATCATTTCAATTACTATTTGCTATCTGGGTATATAGGTGAAAATGCCCCTGGAAATCAATTTAAGGTGGCAAATATTGCCCCTTAATAAAAATGTTAATTTCGGTCACTACTGTGAACTGACCACTGCATAGAATATAAATATAAAAAAATATGAATATCTTCATGGGTCAACTGTCAACAACAGGCCTAAACCAGCCAGGATACCAGTACAAAAACACAATCAGTAAAATATCATCTAATTATTATCAACAAAACTTTGAAAATATCTAGACATATTTTTGTCAATATTGCGCACCCCTAATGTACGGTATTCATTTTGATTTCTTCAGGTCTTAAAAAGGTCTTAAAAAGCCTTAAATTTGACTTTAAAAATTGTGCAGATACCCTGTTAAAGAGAAATTAAACATTTCTGTGTTGTGAAGCTGAGAAACGTCTGAGAGTGAAATTATGCTGTTTCACAAGCAAAGAAAGAATATGCATAAATGTTTAAAGTATAATAGAAAGTTGATCAGCTCCATGTTCACAGTGTAATAATTGTCAGATTATCCTGTGTTTGGCTGAACTGTCACTTTGGTGGCTTGCCAGTGTAGTCGATTTCTCTTATACATAAACTAAGTTCTTGTGGAGAGAAGCATTTACTGAAGGTATCAGAGCAGCACATTCTTCAGCAGTGATGTTAGTCTGTCTTCAGAGAGTCTGAACCCAAATATCTGTCTGTGGGACAGACCTTTATACCTAAAGCTAATTTACAAACACAAGACATCCAGAGACCCCTAAGAGAAACACAGCTGTTTACTTCACGGGAAGAACTTTGCAAATAAGATTACACAAAACAAAAATCTGGATAATCAACAGGTGAGTTTGATGATCTTTATTAGAAACAATTAAAATACACAATATTTCATGAGTTTTCTTTCTTTTTTGCTTTGTGTTTTCAGTGCTGATTTCAAACATCCACTCTGGACACACTCAAGGTGAGTGAATTTGATTAATAAATTTCATTACAAATGTGTGATTCTGTTACAAACCAGAGGCCGGATTCACAAAACAATCTTAGGAATAAAATTCTTCTTAACTGCTATTTTCTTCTTATTTTCTAACTTAAGGGAAAAAAAAGAAAAGATAAGAATATTTTTTTGTAAATTTGGAGTGCTGTCAGTACAGAGAACAACGACAGAAATCGGTGTTGCCTACATCATGTTATCCTCTTTTTAAAATTTGCACCCTGTTGACTTCAATGGGGCAAGTTTTAAACCTGCTTTTAGCCTCTTAACATCCTTGATGTGTCATTACAAGTGCACAGCCAATGTGAGTGATTCCTTCAGAGTAAACACGGGTGAATCTGACTGCAGTAGATGTGAAATATATGAATAAAAATGATGTTATTTCAGCCAGCGCACATACCTGTATTTACATCCTGTTTTCGGTCGAAGTCCACAGTAGTCGATTGTCGAGTTCACGCGCATAGGTTTAGTACGTATGATCACAGGCATAGGGGGGTCTTTACACCTTTGTGGTCTGCCTGTTTGTGAAATAAAAATGCACTAGTTTACCAGTGAGAGAATGAGATCTGCTGAAAAACGTTCACATCTCATGCTCCCACTGACTTTATATTGACAGATGTTCCCAAACCAACTCTGACTGTACGGCCACAGAGTTCAGTGTTCACTGGAGACTCAGTTACTCTGAGATGTGAGCTGGATCAGTCATGGGATGGATGGGAGTTTCTCTGGAGTAAAGACTCAAACACTGAATCTCCTGAAGCTGAAACTAAAACAATCAATCCTGTGAAAGTCTCTGATGGAGGAGAGTACAGATGCAGAGCAAGAAGAGGAGAATATAACACACATTACAGTGAACCAGTAGCAGTGACAATACATGGCAAGTGTTTTTCCTCTCATAATGAACTGCTCTTAAAACACAATATGAAAATGATTTATAAGACACTAAATAAACATAGAGAACAACACTTCAGTTTAACTTGATTTAGTGTTTTGTAACTGCTCGTACAATAAAAAACAGCACATTTTATTATTTGTATTTATTTTATTATATTATTTATCACATTATTTTCAATGTTTATTGTTGTTGTTCTACAGAAACACAAAAACCCAGAGTGACCATTACACCTGATCATCATCATGTATTCAGAGGAGAGACAGTCACTCTCAGATGTGACATATATGATGGAGGAGTCACTAGCTGGAGGTACAACTGGTATAAAGACGGTTCAACCAGTGTTTTCAGTGAACGACAGCAACACACATTCAGTTCTGTTACTGAGTCTGACGCAGGTAAATACTCCTGTTATGGGACAGAGACTGAAGGATCACGCAGATCACATCACAGTGATGGAGTTACACTGACAGTATCAGGTGAGTTTGATCATCTCTTCATAAACACACACAAGTTTAACATGTTCTTAATGAGTGATGTCTCTATTTCAGTTCCCAGAGCAGTTTTAAGTGTTTCTCCTCAGAAGTGGTTGACTGAAGGAGATCCAGTGACTCTGATCTGTGAGGTTAACGGCTCCTCTACAGGCTGGACATTCAGCTGGTTCACTGTAACTGTCTCAGGTCAGTTATAATCAGCTTCATCTGAATTAACTGGTTATACTGAAGTGAAATATATAATATAATATGTCTGAAACCAGACACAGAGTTGGTATTAACGGCAACACTTCCATGGGCACCAAGCAGTGAAACCTACTTTGAGATCCCAATCCCTCATTTACAGTCACTGCTCTGTAACAACATTAGAGCCATTGATCAAACCCTGAATAAAACAACCTAAACACAATGAGTAATTTGAGTTACACCAGTGTAAACCAGTGTATTCAGGTTCAAGTTTAGTTAAAAATGTAATTTATATTAAATCTACACATTCTCACTTTCTACAGGGAGCAGGAATGATTATGACCTCCTCTCAGACAGCAGCAGAGGAGCTGGAGGAAAACACACCGTCAGTTCTGCTGATCTAAAACACACAGGAGTGTATGTGTGCAGAGCAGAGAGAGATAAAACAGCCGTTAACACAACATACAGCAACACACAACCACTGTGGGTCACTGGTGAGTTCACATATATAGTTTAAATGATCTTTAATAAAGACAATTTCCAAATTATATCTGTAATTGTCTTGTCAGGCGTTTCTCCTCCAGTGTCTCTGATCATCAGTCCCAGCAAAACTCAACACTTCACATCTGACTCTCTCTCTCTGAGCTGTGAGGACCAGAGTAACTCTGATGGATGGACAGTGAGAAGATACACAGACCGCGGGCGGCTGGAAGATTGTTCATCATCAGTGTGGGGATCACAAACAGGATCTACATGTACAATCCACTCCACTGTCCCATCAGACACTGGAGTTTACTGGTGTCAGTCTGAATCTGGAGAGCACTATCATCCTGTTAATATCACTGTACACTGTGAGTCTGGGTTTCTGGTTGTATTCATTTCACTGGCAGTTTATAATCAAAGCTTACTAAAACAACTCCAAACATCCTCGTATTAATATATACATTTTTTAATTTTATTATTTCATCACGTTGTTGATATGTCTCCTGTGTTTCTGTAGTTGGTGTGATTCTGGAGAGTCCTGTTCATCCTGTGACTGAAGGAGATAATCTGGCTCTACGCTGTTTATATAAATATACAACCCTATCAAACCTCAATGCTGATTTCTATAAAGATGGATCACTCATCCAGAATCAAACTACAGAGATGATCATCCCTACTGTCTCAAAGTCACATGAGGGTTTCTACTACTGCAAACACCCAGAGAGAGGAGAGTCTCCCAAGAGCTGGATCTCAGTCAGAGGTGAGAGTAAGAACTATAAACATAGGTGAAATGTTCCTGTACAATTTACCCATAGATGTAAAATATATATGTATCTCAGTTTCTCCAGGATCTAATGGTCTCAATCTCGTGATAATTGGAGTGACTGCAGGACTGACTGTTGCAGTTTTGATTATTGTCTTCATTGTCCTCCTGTGGCGCTACAGAAACAACAAAGGTTCATCATCTGACATATTAAAATTCAGTGACAGATTTTCAGACACTAGCTTTGTTCATAACGCTTGTGAGCTGTCAAACATCAGTCTAAGCTGGTTTTCTGGTCCTCGCTGGTTTCCAAACCTGGTAAAGCTGGTATGTTTGCTGGTTTCAGAAGGTTTCTGGGCAGATTTCAGCTGGTCAGGGAAACCATAATTTGTTACTTCAATACTGAAAAGTATTGATAAATATTTATGTAATCTATATTGAAATCATTGAAACAGCAAGTCCTCCATCTTGTCCACAAGTTGTTTGATATACAGAGTTACTGCATGTGTAAAACTCTCCAAATTAGTCATTTATCAGGTTTTATTTTCTGCCTATGAAGACAGCAGGCAGTGAGGCAAATTAATGTTTTGGACACAACCATAATGTGAAAAAGAAATAAAAACTAAACACTTTGTCATTCTTAAACATGTATACATGAAAGAGATTATACACACATATTTTGTGTCTGACTAGGTGTAAGATCTGAGTCTCCGTCTCCTGTCAGTCGACAGCAGAACATCAGTCAGAAATCAGAGCAGAACCAGAGTGAAGCCGGAGACATGACACTGCTGTCTGGTCAGTCTTTACTCATTACCCATTAATACATACATCTTTACAAGCTGAGATAAAATACACTTAGGTGTAACTTTTAACTAACAGGACATATTTCACAACTAGATAATATTTCACTCTTCTAAAGTTTGAGATGATATTTTGGGTCTTACATATTCATATATTGAACTTGTCATTTGGTTTTATTTGACCAAAAACTGCATAACAAAATATATTTTAGTTTCTGTATGAAATATTATGTCTAGTTGTCACGGAATGGTCAAAAGTGATGCGAGGATACAAATGCGGAAAGAAGGATATTTATTAAGTAAATAAAAGGCAAAACCAAAACTACAAACAAAAACTACCCTGTGGGGGAAAACAAGAGAGATCTCAGGTGGGAACAGGAAACACGAGGGAAACATGGACAACAAACCAGCACAGGACTGCAAACACAGGGAGACTAAATAGGGAGCAAACAAAAGAGGGTAATGAACAAAGCAGGTGGGGAAGATTAATCAATTATCAGGTAACGAGATGGGAGGGGCTAGACAATTGACAGAAGAGCACATGGCACAAGGAATACAAGACAAGCCATGTGCTCACAATAAACCAAACTAAACATACACAGGACAAACTGGGAATGTCAGAACAATGTCAAACCTGACATTACCCCAACACAACAATGGACCAGACAGACAGATCAAAACACAAAGACAGGGAGGGGAGGGGAGGGGAGGGGAGGGGAGCCAGTCCAGTCAGTACCCGCCTAGCGGGACAGAAAGTCCTTGGTGACCAGGGAGGGACGGGAGGTTTGAGCCAGGGAGACTCAAGCAGGTCAAGATTCCTGGCTGTGAGAATGTCGGCCCAGACAGACTGTCCAGGGACAACATTCCCCCAGGAGAATGGTCCTTGCACCCTCAGACAGTCAAGTCACTGTGGCGCCTTTTCGGCAAAGCGGAAGTCGTCCTTTTTGCGTCAAAAGACAACGCTCATTGCCCGAGATTCCTCTCGAAGAGCGAGGACGCGCTGGCCCAAATCTGGCCCAGCTGCCCGCTGTACGCTTTCCCTCCGATCTCGCTGTTACCACAGGTAATCAAGAGGATCAGGGAAACACGCCACTCAGTGCTCCTCATAGCCCCGCGATGGGAGAACCAAACCTGGTATCCAGAGCTGGTGAGGCTGTCGCACGTAGCCCCATGGCCGATCCCGGTGAGGAAAGATCTTCTCTCTCAAGCCGGTGGATCGATTTGGCATCCCCATCCAGAGTGCTGGTCTCTGCATGCGTGGATAATCAACGGATACCCGTTGCCTTGCCAGAAGGGGTCGTGAACACGATCACGCAGTCTAGAGCTCCTTCTACGCGTCTAAATGGTCAGTGTTCTCCAAATGGTGCGCTACAAAGAGCCTGGACCCACGCACGTGTGGGGTTTCGTGGGTGCTTTCCTTCCTTCAAGAGCTGTTGGACAGGGGCAGGTCCCCTTCCACGCTCAAAGTGTATGTTGCGGCTATTGCAGCGTTTGCGGATTCGACGCGCAGCCGTGCGATAGGAAGGAACGAGCTCATCATCCGCTTCCTTAGAGGAGCCAGGAGGATGAATCCCCCGCGGCCCCCTTCGGTTCCTATTTGGGATCTTTCTTTGGTTCTAGAGGCCCTGAAAGTGTATCCCTTTGAACCGTTAGAATCCATGGACCTAAAATACCTCTCGCTCAAAACCATTTTTCTGATAGCTCTGTCATCAGTAAAACGCGTGGGGGATCTACATGCGCTATCTGTTAGCCCCGCATGTCTCGAGTTTGGACCAAATGACTCTAAAGTTATCCTCAAACCGAGACATGGTTACGTCCCCAAGACAATTGGCACTCCCTTTAGAGCGCAGATCATCTCCCTGTCGGCTCTGCCAGCATCCGATAGCGAGGACAGTGATAATCTCCTATGCCCCTTCAGGGCGCTGAGAGTTTACATCACGCGCTCCGCCACCTTCAGGCGTTCTGAGCAGCTCTTTGTTTCGTTTGGTGGACGCACCAAGGGTCTCGCTGCCTCGAAACATAGCCTGTCCAGGTGGATAGTGGACGCTATCGCAGCAGCATATGCGTCCAAACACCTGCAGTGCCCTATGGGTGTTAGAGCCCATTCCACTAGAGGCATGGCTTCGTCGTGGGCTTGGTCCAGCGGGATTTCTATTCACAACATTTGTATGGCGGCAGGCTGGGCCTCCCCCTCTATATTCTTGAGGTTTTATAACCTGGAAGTTCCCGCCTTGCAGGCTAAACTTTTATCAGTCGTGTATGTTCTGCCCAGTTGTTCATGTGCAGGCTACTCTCATGTAACTACTAGCTCTTCTGGTTGAGCTGCACAAAGGGGTGAGACTCTCTATACATAGACCGGCGGAGCCGCTCTGTATTCCCCTGTGATGCGCTTATGTACTTGTGTTGGCCCGCGTTGCTGGCCGCCTATTCTCCACACAGTTGCACAAGGGGGTGATACTCTCTATACATAGATCGGCGGAGCCGCTCTGTATTTCCCTATTATGTGCTTATGTACTTGTGCTGGCCCGCGTTGCTGGCCACCTATTCTCCACACGTTTATACATAGACCGGCAGAGCCGCTCTGTATTCCTATGAAGTGCTTATTACATGTGCTGGCCCGCGTTGCTGGCCACCTGTTCCCACATGTTTTATGTTCCCCGGGCTCCCCTGGGACTCATGCAGCGGATGCTCGGTGCGCACAGCGTTGACAAGGGGTTCCCGTAGCGTAAGCAACTTACGCAATACGAGAGAACCTCTCATAAGAGAACGTACTCGGTTACGTAACGTAACCTCGGTTCTCTCTAGAAGAGGGAACGAGTATTGCGTAACCTGCCGTGTCGCTTCAGCCAATGAGCACACTGATACAGCCTGCTATGGTCTGCTGGCTGCCGCACTGCGTTGACAATAAATACAAAATTAAAGATAATTTTTTGGCTTCAGATCTCGAGAAAAGATGACTTTACCCATAGCGTAAGCACAACTTGCGCAATACTCGTTCCCTCTTCTAGAGAGAACCGAGGTTACATTAGGTAACCGAGTACGATTTCATATATAAGATAATACAATTTAAAAATGTATGTATTATTGAAAATTAATTAATATATTCATTTATTACAGGAACTTCACATATTTATGACTCTGTTGATACAAATACTAATAAAGAAATAAGCACAGGTAATTAATGATGTTAAGGTATTTTATGTCATTATGATGAGGTCAGTATTCTTTTCTAAATAAATTGGAAATCAAATCCATCTTTTTTTGTATCACAGTCATTTTTTAGAGCAAATCGACTTAAACCAAGTGTCTTATTTCTTTCTCTGTTGTTCATTGCAGACTGTGTAAGTGTGCCGCCTGAGATCACATATGCTGAGATTGAACTCAAATCTACAAAGAAACAGGAGAAAAAGAAAGCAAACAAAGGTAAATTGAAATAAAAGTCTCTGCTCTTATGATTTTATGATGTGGTTTTGTTGCTGTGAAACAGATCTGATCCAAAAAGGACATTGCATGCAAATTGTGTATTTTGAGGTAATTTGGTCATTTTATTTTAAAATAAAATGATCCTCTCTGTAAAATTATGATAGAACACTAAATAATATGTGTTAATTAGCATGTTATAATGCCATATTTCATACCACTGATGGACATACAGTAAGCACTAGTGATATGAACTGTTGGCATCTTCTAGGCAATAACACTGAGAGTGACAACATTTACTCTAAACTGAAGCTGGAAACGGATTAAAAAGAGTGTCAAAATAAAAACAACCACTGAAAATGTACATGCATTATTGAGAATCTAAGAAAGTCATTTGAAAACTGTATATAAAAATTATGAATTTTGAATTCACTGATATATTTTCAGATGCTGGATCTAGTGATGTGACGTATGCTCAGGTTAAAAAAGATGGCCGGAGGAGAAACTTTCAATCCCAGGATTCTGATGAGTTTACTGTTGGTTGAGAAGTGAAAGACCAAGATCATCAAGACAGTGGATTTACCAGAACTTTTTGTAGCTTTAGTAAGCCTTCATGTGCTTCAGAGACTATGCATGTTAATATTTGAAAAGCATTGAGCTGATTAGTCATTAGAAATAAGCTAGTATTCTTTAGTACTGCACATGTGTTTTTATATTTGTTAATACCAGCAGCAGCAGCTTATCATTTGACAACTGAGGGAACATAATATTCAGTGTAAGGCTATTTCTTTTCTGACTGTTGAGTAAGGGACCGAGTTCCCTTTTTTATTTCTGTATCCTTTATTTTAAATGTATTTGTACAGATTCCCATGGTCATGGAAATATCACAGAATGTTAAAATTGTGATTTTCATGGCTGGACAAGTTGTCTTTAAACATAAATGTACATAGTGAAACTACTTTTTTTCTAGCTATGCTCGAAATATTTTATTGGATAGAAAAAGCTCTTTGTACATGCAGTCTTAAAAATTAGTATCCAGCAATCAAAAAATAAATAAAAATAAATAAAAATAAAAAGCGGTGGTCAAAAGGTTACGGCTTACTTTATGTCCTAGGCTATTTATGTTTTCAAAAAAAGGTTTTGAGAGTAGGCTTTTGGAAATTTGTTCTCAGTTTTGTATATAGCCTAGACTGCCATTCAAAAGTTTGTTTGTTTTTGCAGGTAGAATTTTACTTTTTATTGTAATAATATTTCACATTACTGCTTTTAATGTATTTTTGATCAAATAAATGTATTTGCCTGAAGAATAAGAGACTTCTTTCAAAAACGTTAAAAAAGCATCTTACCAACCACAAGTTTACTGAAATATTCTTATACAGAGCATTAATTAATAAATACTATCGAACATTCCGAGATATTCTCAATTAGCCCATGTTATTGTTATTATCATTTAAAAATATATAGTCTACTTTAATTCCAGACAGTTCTAATTATAGGTTGTAACTTGCAAAGTTTAATACTGATGCATCAGGATCGCGAAGACTTGGTCTAGGTGTTAATATGGAAGACCATAAGGGCCAAAACGTGGGAAACTGTCGTGTAAACACGTAATTACATGCTGGCACATTGGAAACTATCTTGCACAAGAACAAAGAACAGACAAATCCTGTATATTGCAGGATTAAATCTAAAATAAAAAAATGGACAATGAACATAAATAACATACAACATTATTTTATTATTTTTTGAAAATTGAGAATCACTGATTAGAAATTTGTCTTGGGCTCAAAATATAGCCACTGCATTACATAAAAATCATAACACCACACAACATTTAAAACAATACATATCCTAACAGAATAAAAAACCAAGCAACTGTAAACACAATTACATGAATCAGAAAGAGGGAGGGGGGATAATAGACCACTTACTGATAACTAATCTGCTTATCTAAATAAACGATGGATGTATTTAGACAACCAAGGAGATGTAATCTTTGTCGTTGTGATGAAGCGAGTGCCACTGCTCGCTTCCGGGGAAGGGAATAAAGGTAATTTGGGTTTGTGAGGATGTAAACAAAATGATGGCTTACTCGCAGAGCACTCTCGTGCAAGGTGTAATTTATTTACAATGCCAAAAAACAGACAGTCCACAGTGAAATATACATACAGGTGCACACAAAAACCTAAAAAGTACCAAAAATAAATAAAATAAAAATAAAGACGAAAAACTCTCCAAAACGTATCCACAGTAAAAAGGTTTGCTTGAGGCACCGCAGTTGCACTCTCGCTCTGACTTGGTTAACAAGTCCTAATTGTGAGTCTGGCCTCCCTTTGTATAGGACAGACTCCGCCTTCTTTGGAAACACCCATTGAGAGGTAAAGATATATATTTAAATTCTTACCAGTTACATTATATCCACCAAAATGTTCATCAATCAACATTAAACAATATTTCTCACTGGTAATTATCAAATAAATTCATTGTAATAATACATCATTATTAACAACACCGAAACACATAAATACCAAACACTTAATTCACATATAATCCCCCCTAATCACAAGACAATGGTTTCACCGGCTTTGGCGGCACTGCGCCGGCGCGACCCAACTATTATGTCATAAGTATCCGCTCTTCTTCTGCTCGGTTTGGCCGACGCAGCATTTACCCGCCGAAAGCCTGACTACTACAAGAAACAAACAAATGAACGAAGACACGCAAACAAAACACAAGACACGGACGATGTGTGTGTGTGTGAAATGATCGGGTATGCTACTGGACTGAAGGGAAATGTGGTGTGGAGAAATGTCCGTGAGCCATCGGACCGGCGTGTGCACCCGCGTTGCCGATGGCAAAACAACAGGTGAGGACGGGAATGGAGAGTGAATGGGGTATGTATGCAAGTGTGTTTGTGTGTGCGTGCCAGTGCTGCTCCCTCAGCGGTGACGATCAGACAGATTTGTCACATTACCTTCCCCCTCTTCCTACTGGCCGGAAACCTGGACAGATAGTCGGCAACCACGTTTAGCCTTCCAGGTCTGTGCCGGATCTTAAAGTTAAAGGGCTGCAGTGAAAGGTACCATCTCATGACTCTGGCATTGTGATCTTTCATAGAATGTATCCAGGTCAGGGCTCGGTGGTCTGTCTCCAGGTCAAACTCTCCTCCGAGGAGGTAATACCGTAAGCTTTCCAGGGCCCACTAAATAGCGAGGCACAAGGTAGTCCTTAAAGTCTGCAGGCAGTTTTCTCGGTATCTCCTCTTCGGGTATCCAAATCCTCGCTGAGCCGAGAAGGTTGCTCCATGTTTTTATGATTCTGCTGACCGTGGACTGATGGATACCGTACCGGTCAGCAAGGTCCCGTTGCTTGGACCCAAGGGCAAGGTAATTCAAAAATAGGAAAAACTCAACAATGGGCTGCAGAGAATGTGTTGTAGCATTTGACTCTGTGAGAGCTCCTCTTTGTGCTTGTCGAACAGTGACCATGGATGGTAGAGAGTTCGCAATCAAGCCCCAGAAACGCATCAGTAGATCATATGATGCAAACCTAAAGAAATGGAATACAGATACTCTATTAATAACTGTTCATAATTAACTACACAAAATCTACACACATAACTTTAATTAAATGTATCTGTGCAAAATTGTTTTGGAAGAAAACTAGTGGACTAGCTACCCAAATGGATGTCAAACTCTTGCCAGGACTTGCACCTGGAGTCTCCACCCATGGGTGGCAGTGTTACTATTACACCACAAGAGTTTTTCTGACTGAATACAAATACTGCAATCAAACCTCCTGGGACCCAGGAATATACTTTTGTCCTCTGTAAAAGGACATTATATTTTAGTGAATTTCTCTGACATCACACATGTCACAGTAAAGAGGACATTCAGGGCTTTGCACAGATACCAAATGTTTGGAGGTTTCACCATGGCAACAACTTCTCCTTGGTCTTTAAAAATGACTGACATTAATTTAGTGATTAAATGTTGCACTCTTATGGAAATATGATACATGATTTGTAATTATCATTTAAATCGGATTCATTTTAAAGTTGTTTGTTATAAATCAACATCTCAGGATAATGTTAGGGGTTTCTAATCAAAATATGATTTTCTGTTACAAAACAGGGCATTGATTTCTACATGTCCACTGTAGAGGACATAAGGACTTAAATCATGTTTATCAGGCATTTTGGGAGACAAAACAAGTGAATAGGCAAATAAATTACATATCAATACGTATAACTATTATTCAGTATTATTATGGAAATGTTGCCAATCATTATTACACTTCTTTTTTCCATCACATGTTGCACGAAGAACACATTAATATGCAAATTAGATACAGTGTATAGATACATTGTATTGAATGGCAAAACCCATGGATGGCCATTTTACACACATATTGCATAAAGTAAAATGGTATATCAATCCATTCCATTGTGTCTTTCATAACAGTTGAAAATCATCTTTAAACAAAGTTTGGTTAAAAAAAACCCTTAAACCTAATATCGATTGGTGAATTAAAAAATACCATTGTTTTTAACTATACATGTCATTTTATTTTTTAAACAAATTAGTTCTGGTGTCCTCTACAGAGGATACTGCATAAAATATGAATAAAATATAATTTTTCAAATGGTTTTTTATTTATTAATTCATTTGTTTCTTATGCTCTAAACGGTGTAATGGCGTAAAAAAAAATTTCTAAATTCCAAAAACTTTTTTCTGGGTCCCAGGAGGATGGGTGCTCCTAACTCACTGCTTCTTCCAATCGTTACAACCTCCTTGCCCTGATATTGCACTTTACAACCTCCTCCATCCCTCACAAACACACACACACACACACACACACTAGCCTACCTGTCTAGACTTATCTTGTAAAGAACCTGATATCCTTGTCCGAGGCACAAAGCGGTGAATGTCGAACCGCTGCCTCAGTGTAAGGCCCTCGATCTATTGGCGTAACAGGTGATTTTCCTCCCGGAGAGACGTATTTTCCTCCAACACCAAATCAATGACTGCAGGTTTTGACGCATAGTCGTGTTGCATGGGGACGGCGAATGTTATGTGGTCCGGTGTATCCTCCCTGTCATCCTCTGGCGGCGGTCTTTCCATCCTCTCCCAAACCCCCGGTCTTGTAGATGGAAGGGAGTGTTGTTCCACTCAAATAACACAGGAACCCGTTTCTGATGCTGGTTCATGGATGTCTTACATCTTAAAGTGCCTTCTACACACCCGGGTGTGAGGCGTTACAGTGAATTTGTCCCTGCGGATAGCGGCGATCCACTTACGCCTCAGCTCCTCATCGGCAGAAAAAGTAAAAAAACTAAGTATAATATTGTACTTTCCAGATGCATGGCACTGTAACACACAGCAGTGTTCGCCATTTGTGCCAGACACTCTCTGGTATTTAAACTTTACTTTTTTTATGTCAACTAGCGTATCAGCTACCTACCAGAACAAGAGGGACACTTAGGCTAACGGAAGTGTTCGCAGTGGCTGACATTTCAGCGGAAGTATGTCACAACAGCTGTTGGCATTGAGCCTATTCCAGTCATTTGTTATGGGCAATGGAACTAAGTACCATGCATCTGCTCCTTACCACACTGCAACGAATGGCCTGGCTGAACGCTTTATTCAGTCCCTGAAATGCTCCAGTCCATGGGAGAGGAGAGAGTACCACTGCAAGAAAAGATTGCAAACTTTCTCTTGGCCTATAGGAACTCAGCTCACTCAATGACATGTCAGTCTCCAGCCACACTCTTTATGTGAAGAAGTCTTCGCTCACACCACGTCCAAAATAAGAAACGATTTGCGCTCAGTACCCTGCAAGTTGGTCAAAATGTGCTTGCTAGAGATTATAGACAATCCCACCCAAAGTGGCATATCGGTACAATATTGTCTAAGACTGGACTTCTCACTTACACTGTACTAGTGGGTACTGACATGGTTTGGCGTAGACATATTGATCAGCTTTTGGATGCAACCGATACCACAAAATACCACACAGAGTGCAGTAACCTCATAGTGCTTGGACGAACATGCCGTCATGACACCAGAGGAAAAGAGACTGTTCTGTATACGAGTGTTCTTTGTGTTCAATGTAATTATGTGCTCCTTGAAGTAAGTACATTACGGCTGGAGGGGAGGAATTGTTGTGTAATGAGTCAGCAGTCTAAAAGTTACTCTGTATTGGTGCGCTCTAGTGGAGAGTGGTATAATTGCAGTTGTGCAGTAAAGACGTGTTCAAGCTAAGATCCGATCTGAGTGTCTGTCTTACTGTTTTGAAAGTGTACAAACATAACAGATGTTTTCGAATATTACAAAAGATTTCTATTTCAAATAAATGCTGTTCTTTTGAATCCTTAAATATAAAATGTAGCACGGTTTTGACAAAAATATGAAGCCGTTTTTAGCTGTGGATGCTTCAACTCCTTTCAACTGCAATTTTTTTATTTATTTTTTACAAAACCAAAATAATATTTTATGTACGTTAGTTAATTTTATGTTATACACTGATGCACACCTGAGCTTACACTTTGGATATTTTGGAAAATATTAATGGCAGTGCAAATTCTCTGATTAAGCTTCATCAATGGAAGTAATTAGACAATATTCTTTCATGAGGAAGTAGCAAGTGTCCACTTGTATAAAGCGTCATTTTCCCTGAAGATCACTAAATTATCATTATAAACTTTAAGATGTTGCAGAAAACAACCCTTAACAATTCTATTGGTTAAATGTCAAAGATTTCCCCCTCAGGTCTTAAGCGGTCAGATAAAGGATGATGATAACAGACTCAACATTCAGAAAGAAATGAAAATGAAAGCAGAAAATGTCTTCCTCTTTTTTTCTTTCAAACTAAAAGTTTTTTGTGATCTGCTCCCACCAACACATGAACAACAGAATGCTGTACATTACCCCAAAATTGCCAGATTTTCATACCATTAAAGTAAAAAATAAAAAGCCAGCTGAGACTATCAGTCTTCCTGACATTCAACACATAAACCAGTTTAATTTTACATGTATCCCAACATGCACTGCAGCTTACATTAAAAAACAATTAAAAAGCAGCAGCGCTACTGCAAACAGCTTCATCTCCATCAGGATAGTATGACTGGCCCAAAGACTTCTTATTCTTACGCAGCACATCCAGACCTTGTACAGTATGTGCTCTGATGGACTTTTAAAAATTAAGGTTTTTATTGGCATTAATGGTTCCATGAAGAACCTTTAATATCCATGGAACCTTTCAAATGCACAAAAGTGGTGAAATGTTTTTTAGATTATTAAAATGTTCTTAACTAAAAAAATAAATAAAAAATAAAATGCTGTTTTTAAGAACTGTTAGACTGGAAGGTTCATTA
This sequence comes from Abramis brama, assembly GCA_022829085.1. Classification (NCBI taxonomy): domain Eukaryota; kingdom Metazoa; phylum Chordata; class Actinopteri; order Cypriniformes; family Leuciscidae; genus Abramis; species Abramis brama. The sequence continues at coordinate 68,055,033 of CM040766.1, read as the reverse complement.
GGGACTCAAAATGGTTGTTCCGTGACACCCTTTTGAAAACTTTATTTTACATGACACCATTTTCAACAAATAAATGAAAACCTTTTATGCAATTTGGACATTAATTTACATGACAACGGTCTATAGGCATGAGTTAGTGATTTACCAAAACAACAACAATAGTTTCTTTACAAAGTCACATCATATCACATCATCACTATCTTGTCATGTACACAAAACTTTTCAAAACGCAAAGGAATAACGTTTCTAGCGCATTGTTGTCATGTAAATTTACCCTAAGAGTGGAAAGAGGAGAAGCCTTGTAGAGAATAAATGGATGGATGTTCACATACCGTAGCATCAAAATGGTAATTTACTGGTAATGTTACAACTTCTCATCCTACAAAATTCCAAGGACTGCTTAAAGCTGTAATTTACCGTAATATTCCACAAATCCCCTACTGACACAGAGAGACTAAACACCCACACCTTCAGTCTGGGAATCAAAGCAAATGCTGAAGTTTCGAGATGAATTGCGTTCCTTTCAAGAGTTTGCAGGAAATCCTCTTTTGATGAGGAAGAGCATGTGAGATTCCTAAGCACACTTCTGCAAGCACACACACTAAACTACTGCAAATAAAGCTTCCAAAAGGGTTCTTTTAATCGCAGCGATGCCATAGAAGAATTATTTTTGGTCTCCAGAAAAAGTTTTCAACAAAGTTTTTAATAGACCAATTTAAATTTCTAAAGAAGCTAGACATTGAATCTTTTGATTCCACAAAAGGGTCTTTATAGTGGAAAAAGGTTCTTTAGTTTTTATTTTTTACAAAGTTTTTTTCTTAGTGTAAAGAACAATCTTTTAAGAGCTGTTCACTGGAAGGTTCTTTGAAGAACCAAAAATGGTTCTTCTACCTTGAAAACATTATTTTTAAGGGGACGGTCACACAACACTGCTTTCAACTAAAAACTTGCAATTAAAAGACAACAGTGTTTTGGGGGCCTGGAAGCACAAACTTTTGAAAAATCGTTTCCAAGAGTTTTTGAAAACAATACCGCTATCGTCTTCATGAAAACTACATAAACATGATTTCCTGAGGTCATGCGAATGTGTATTACGTGTTCAGTCTATAGACATGAGTAAGTACTTGACAACTAAAACAACAATGGTGGACTACAGGACCGTATGTGTGCAGGTGTGTAGTTTTTATTTACAACGTCACAATGCCAACTAATGGCCTGGCATGCAGAATACAGGGATCATTTTGACAACATTCTCATATGTATGTAAAACCTGTGTTTCTAGCACATCTCCAGCAAACACAGAACGTTGGCACAACATACCCAACCTTCTAACAACGTTTTAACAGCATGGCCAAAAGGTTGCTATAACTGCGTTGTGTGGTGAAGGTTGTTACAGCGTTGTCACAATGTTGACATTGAACCACCGTTCAGGGACATTGCTTAAGGTTGTGCCGAGGGTGTCTGGACAACCACTGACGACACATGTACTCGTCACTGCCCTGAAGCGCGAAAATCAGCCTTTTAAATTTCAGCCGCCCGTTGGGCTCATCATGGTGTTGACTCGTTCTTCATCGAGCAAGGATATACGAGTATTGCGTTTAATTTACCACAGCTAAACAAGATACGTAATTATTCAAACACAACCTACAACTTCATTTTCTACTGTGACTAATGTAGCCTCGCTCGCACTGTTTAGTTTTTCATTTCATTTGTCTGCTATTTAGTGTCATTCGTTTCTTTGCTCCTCTGGATTTGTGGATGTTTCCTGGACTGATTCCGGTTATCGACCTTTATCGTCTGGCTCTCGACTACGCTCCCCTGTCTGCCACGTACAGAACCGGTTTTGTTCATTAAATGTTCTGATCTTTGCTTTTTATGTTTTATTTATTATACTTAAAAGAAATTTGTATATTCGTTTATTTAGTTTTTTTTTTTTTTCACAAATGTATGGCTTTTGGAAGTGCAATTTGATTACCACACATGCAGTTTTAATAAAGTTGAATTAACGTAACCTTCTGTCCTATTTACTCTTCAAAGTGTACACTTGCAGGTGTTGATTATAATTAGGCTAATTTACTGATAGCCCCATTAAATAATAATAAGGATAAACAATTTTTAAAAAGGAAATAATTATCTAACATCTGACTAATAAAAAAAATTAACCTCAAAACATAAAATTCTAAATGGGGGATATCTATAGACCTATCTAGCATTAAACAAAAAAGAGAACGTCGTCTCTCAGTTGCTGAATGTCGCGTCTTACAATTCTACGTTGTTTCAATGTTGCGAGCACGTAGACAGCGACGTTGCCATAGCAGAAATGCAACGTGCCACAGACGTTGCCGCAACGTAAATGTGTTTGCTGGGTCGTTGTCATGTAATTGCACCCTAAGAGTGGAAAGAGGAGAAGCGTTGTAGAGAATGGATGGATGGATGGATGGATGTTCAATGTTACAACATCTCATCATAGAAAATTCCAAGGACTGCTTAAAATTGTAATTTACCGTAATATTCCACAAATCCCCTACTGACACAGAGAGACTAAACACCCACACCTTCAGTCTGGGAATCAAAGTAAACGCTGAAGTTTCGAGATGAACTGAGTTCCTTTCTAGAGTTTGCAGGAAATCCTCTTTCAAGTAAGGAAGAACATGTGAATGCTGTAAACACACCAGTGCTGTGGTTTCAATCTTTTCAGGGAAATGACTTCAGAGATCTCTGATGCCAGAAATATTAGAATTTATTAACAAACAAAGCCGAACGCCTCCTCTGCAGAAAAGGCGCTCCAGTTCTGTGTCCAGTTTTTACATATATACCTACATCATTGTCCCAAATATGGTAATACATTCTATAGATTATTTTTGGGTGAGAGTTTGTACAACGTGACTTTACTGAAATAGCATTCTCTGCTGTGTCGGTATTCGGGCCTTAAAGGCTTCCAAAGTCAAACCAAAGACACACACACAGAGGAAATAAATAATAGTGTACAAATGTATAGCTAAATCACTTATTATCTAAATAATAAAATCTCCAACACCAGTGGCGGAGCTAGACTTTTATAAATGGGGTGGCCAAGGCTAATTCAGGGAGTCCATAGACCATGACAGAAAATCAGTGTATAACTCCAACCTGGCATTAAAAAGAAGATTAATACATTCTATTGCTGATTACTACACATTACCCCACAGTAGCTATAGCATACGGTAACTTCAAATGTTAGTCTATTTTTAACTTATTCCTCTTTTTTTAATATCTGATTAACCGACAATTGAAGTAAAATATCTATCATTAACTTAAAAAGTGATTTTTGTAAATGTTCTTAAACCTTTTGTAAACTTAAACCTACAACTTCAACTTCAAACAAGGCTGCCAACTTTTGAGATCAGCCTAGAGTGAGAATTGTTAGTGGGAATAATTATCAAGCTTGTGATTAAGTAGATATTATTATTATTTATTTATTTATTTATTTTACTAAAATATACAGGGAACCATATTAAGATTAAAAGTAACAACTGAATTGTTTTCAAGTTCATATTACACCATTTTTATACTAATGTTTGTAATATAAATATTTTATGCAATGGCATACATGTTCTCTCGATCGGATTAGAAAAGGAATAAACAGCCCCTTTCAATCGGATCGAAATTTCATTCGGATCGAACTCAATCGGATCGATTAAGGCGTTTACACGAAGGCTTTTCAGTCCGATTGAGCCGTCAATCCCATTACTAATGGATTATTTGGTTACATGTACACGTATACCCATTGAGATTTAAATGTACATGATTCTTTCTGTTAGCTGAGATTCTCTTGGTTGTTGTGGCCAGAGAACTCCTCGGCTGTGAATAAAAACTTCATTCCTGCACAGAGCAACTTGGGAGTTGTGTCAGATATATGAAAAACCACAGAGACAGTGATAGTGTTGAAGACTATAGAGCCGCGCTCGGGGTGAGGTAGTACTGATGATCCTGTGTCGGACCAGCGTACACCTGATAGGGACGTGAGTGTGTAGATGCTAAAGACCTGTGTGCTCATGTGTGATTGAGGTAGTGATAGTAGCTTCATGATGGGACGCAGTCACCATATTTCAGGGAAGTATTGTATTTTAAGTATTGAGGGGATTACCTCAAGTTACTGTATTATATAACAACCAATCCCCCCTACCCCCGGCTCCGCCTCTAGATCACACACACTACGCATCTCGCTTTTGGCTTTCACTTCCTGTTGTCCACCCGACTCTGTGTATATATAGGGAGGAGAGGTACTGACCGAGACACAACGACACTCCACCAAAGAGATTGAGAACTTGTGACTCACTAAAATGTCTAAAAAACAACAATTAAGCCAGGATGGAGATGATGAAAGTGGTAAGTGAATTTTAGTACGATTCAATTCACATTTATTTGTATAAGCTCTTTTCACAATATATATATATAGTTTCAATCTTCTTTACAGCAAATGCATGTGTCTACATTACAATTAAAGAGTGGTCTGTTATAGGAGGTAGTGTTAAATTTGTCAGCTATTTTCAATTTTAGTCCTAGTCTTAGTCCTGTGTTAAATGTCCTGGTAACACTTTACAATGCGGGTGCACTAATATGCTTTAATTCATACTTAATTAATGCACAGATAATCATGTGTTAATATATGACTCATGAAGAACTAAACCATTAATTAATGATTACTGCATCAGCAACTAATAAAGATTCTATATAGTTAATAGATTAAGTAATATATGAATTTCTATTAATTAAATGTGTTATCATGTATTCATTTCTTAATAACATATTTTATTAACTAAAAGTGTAAATTAATGATTTGACCACAGTTGGTCAAATGACAGCACGCAAGAAGCTCGCGATCCAAATTGTCTGTGTGTTGATTTGCGCCGAAAAGAAGGAAAAAAAAAAACAGATTCTGCAGGAGGAAATGTCTGGCGAGACACGGGGAGCAAGAAAAGTGTGTTCTGCAAAGAGAGCTGTGGGTCAAGCAAATGTTTGTGCTTTGTTTCTGTTTGATATAATTGTAAATATATCTATTAAAATACTGATATTCTGGTCCATAACTCTGAACATCCCACTGCCCTGTACCTTGCTCTCTCATTTGCTGTAGGTCATCGCCAATGTAGTTTTCAGTCAGAACACATTCACACAGCAGGATTTTGAATCGTCGACTGGTCCAGATATGCCAAATATCTCATGGGCGAATCTCTCAGATCGCGTCTTTGTTAATTCACACTGCGTGATTGTCATTCGCGTGAACTAGTACCGATTTGCCTATTTCAGGCATTTGGATAGCATGTTCCGGAGCCTAGTAATGTTTCTGAGGTGGAAGAAGGCTGTTTTAACATGTGAAATATGATTATCGGAAGACAAGTTGTCGTCTAATATAACTCCCAGGTCTTTAACTGTAGATGATGAAGTGAGAGTATAAATTGTATTCTAAGAGATTCTGTGTACAGGTTTTTGGTCCAATGAGTAATACCTCCGTCTTGGCTGAATTTAATAGGTCATCAAATATTTGATATTATAAACACACTCTGTCAGCTTAGATAGATTAGATTTTCATCTGGTCGTTATGAAATATATAACTGAGTATCATCAGCATAACAGTGGAAACTAATTCCAGGTTTTTTATAATATTACCAAGTGGCAGCATATATACTGAAAATAGCAGAGGGCTGTAAATAGACAAAACGGGGAACAATCTAAGATCAAGGATCTGTGTTAGGCCCTCTGCTATTTTCAACATATATGCTGCCACTAGGTAATATTAGAAGAAAACATGGAATTAGTTTCCACTGTTATGGCGATGATATATAAAGCTTGTTGTTTTCCACAACATCTTTGTCTATTTGAACTGCATTAAAGCTAATTTGTGTTATTTGCAGATGAAGAGTGTGATATACCCACTCCCGGATATTGTGAAAATGGTAAGTGTATTGCAATAGTTGGTCTATATTTACTAACACTGACTCTGTATAAAATCTACATTTTAGTTTGTTAATTTATGTATTTTATTTTGTGTATTTATTTACTTGTTCATTTTCACAATGTAGTTTGTTATATGTGTTTCTGAATATTGCCAAACATTCTCTGTATGAAATATATATATAATTGTAGTATTTAAAAAAGAAATCCAAAATATGTTTGTATTAAATGAAAAATATATTGTTAATATATTATATAAAAATATATTATTAGTAAAGTTTGTCATGGAAATGATCTATTTAGTAGTGAGACTGCAATAAAAAACAAACCCGCTTGCCTTTTAATTACTTTATTCTATTTTATTATTTCGCTGCGTCGAGACGGTGTGGGAACCCCATACCCACGCCGCTGTACTAACAAGTGCCTGTATGTGTGAGTCGTACTAGCACACTGGGCAAAAGCACTTTGGAACCTGGAGTGGAACCCACATCCAGGCTATAGAACCTGACATAGGTGAGCGGAGAGGACCAGCCTGCCGCATCACAGATGTCATTAAGGGAAGCTCCCGAGAGCTTTAGAAGCCGCCATACTCATAGGTGAGTGGGCCCGCACAGCCATAGGTGAAGGCTGACCAGCTGACTCGAGAGAGATAGCCTTAACTACACACTAACTCATCCTCTGCTTGGATGCTGGGCACCCCTTCCTGGGTGACCCAAACGAGATGAATAACTGATCGGACTTACGCCACAAGGCAGCTCTTTGGACGCGTCTAAGGCCCTAAATGGGCACAGTAGATTAAGTTTCTCCTGGTCTGGGGTTAGAAAAGGTGGAGGACATAGGCCTGCAGCGTAATAGGCCCCGCCATGTTTGTGGGGACCTTAGAAACATTCACAAGCTGTGATAAAAACACTCCCTAATAGTTTTTTAAATGCGGAGATTGAAATAAAAGATTCCATTTTCAATGAATTTTGTGGCACATTCCAATCATTTGGAGCAGCAAAACAAAAAGCAAAGGATAATCAAACGAATATGATTAGATGATCAGGTTGAATATCTCATTTCAGATAGTCTGGGATACGTTGTTAATATAAACTGAAAACAGGGTTGAGGCTAACACAGAGCCTTGAGGAACACCTTTGTTAATAGTTAGAGGCTCAATTTTTACATGCTGGGATCTACTAAATAGATAATTAGAGAACCAAGATAAAGTTAAGTTAGATGCGCCAATACTATCTAAGACATTATAAATACTGTTCATAACTTTTACAGCGGCTGTAATGCAAACGAAAACCGGATTGAGCATCAGATATGACATTAAATTTATTAAGAAATCATATTTGTTGCTTGTTTATTAATTTCTCCATTACATTTGCAACATAAGACAAAACTGAAATTGTCTTATATGAATTTGGATCCATTTTAGCACCCTTCTTATAAACAGGGGATACAATTTTCCAGGTTTTAGGCATCTCCGCTGTAGAAAACAATAGATTAAAAATATATGTTAGAGGTTCAGTTGTGATACAGTAGGTGCACCTACTTTAACAAAGAAGGGATCTAGGTTATCTAGACCAGCGGGGTTTTAATGGGTTAAGTTTATGTAATTTTAAGGGGGCCCCCAAGGGCTGATCATTCAAAAAATCAGGAATGTTAATATAAAAACAATAATATCTCTAGGCAATGAAGTTATATATTTTTTTAAAATCGAATCTAAAATGTATATATTATATATAAAACATAAATAAAATACGAATAAAAAAAGGGCCTCATTGATTAATTTTGCCTAGGGCCCCCACTCAGTGTTGGTTCGCCTCTATTTATGCCGAACAGGTTTTAAAGGGGCATATTTATTAATGATAGTACTAAAGGACTGGCAAAAATAAGACCAAGCTTCTTTAATAGTGGGGATTAGACTGACTTCATGTAAGTCTGCAGCAGCCAAATCATGCACAAAAGCTTGCTCATTACATTTTTAAAAGAACGTTTCAGTTGAGTTACAAATATAGAAAGGAGACATTTTAATTGTTTATCAATAAACTAGTGCTTTCTGTGTCAGTGTCGGCTGCAATAGTGATCTCGCCTGTAGAGAGAAATGCACATTTCATACGGAGTACATAACCAGAGAGTTGTCTGTTTCTTTTCGTTTTGATTTTTTTGTTTAAAAGTTGTCATTTCAAGCTTATACAGGCAGCTTAAGATACAATTAAGATAAAATTTTTACAAAACAAAACTTTATGAAGTGATCAAAATCAAGTCTGACCCACATGTCTCCCGATATATTGCTATATATCGCTTGTCAGACTGTACGAACATGATCCCCGATGTAGTCCATGTCACACTGTAAGATCCCAGTTGTCATTAATGTCAGACTGTAAGACAGTCAAGACGTGTTAAAAACGGATGAGTTTTTACATCATCAATCAATGACACGTTCGGTGATGTGAGCTGCGTTACATGCGGGATTGAAACAAAGAAATCTCTAACGTTAATTTTGGTCATGGCTTGTCTTGAAAAACGAAGATAATTTGACGGTCGTCGTAGGAGAATCACTGCAGAACTGGGAGTCAAATCTTCTGGCACTGCCAGAATTTCGTCGGAGGTAAAATTTTAGCGCAACGGTCATGAATCGGCTGTCTGTGAACATGTCAAACTAACGATCAAAGTCTTCTGATTTTAGCATAGGACAAGAGGAATTTTTTAGGATTTGCAAAATTTGTCTCAGGCGGCCAAATCGTAGCCAAAATCACACAGTATGTACCCCGCTAAAATCACAGCAAATACAGAAATAACAGTTTTCAAAGTTAAGTAACATTTCACCAATGTTCTAACGTTCAGTGAAAAATGGCAGCTACGACGAGGTAAATTCAAACAACACTTGTTATTTTTCTAAATGTCTGTCTATATTTGCACTGCATTAAAACAAATGTATTTTATTTTCAGATGAAGCATCCGATATAATTTATACCAGACCTCTACGTAAAGAAAAGCCCAAAGTCGCATTCAATGTTTCAAGTGAAATTAATAAGAAATTAGTCAAATCGAAAACATGGAAACCCAAAAAGCATACTTCAAAAAAGCCAAGTCTGCAAGTTGCCTCAGTTAATGCTTCAGGAAGCGGCATCATTGGAATGGTGGACACAATTGACAGACCACCAAATGCCACTGCAGAAGGCAGCTATGCTCGAAGTGGAGCATATGCGGAAGCTTTTGGAAAGGAACCGGGAATGAGAATTCCCAAGGCTGGAGTCTATGCAGAAGCAGGAGTTGGACGAGCTCGTGCTGAATTCAGTATATTTGAGGTAGAAGCCAGAGGTCCCAACGCCTCAGCTAGTGCTGAAGCCACTGTGGCTAGACTCGGGGCTGGAGCAATGGCTCAGGCTGAAATTGCCAGTGCATCAGCTACTGCCGGTCCAGTTGGTGCTAAATTGGGACTTGGAGTCGACACTGGTGGATATATTGGTTTGGGAGGGGTGGAGGTCAAAATACTGGGAACTGGATTCTCAATTGGTCCAAAAACCAGTATATCATTTCTTAATTCAGAACTGTCATTTTCATTCCTATAGTCATCTATCTATCTATCTATCTATCTATCTATCTATCTATCTATCTATCTATCTTTTGACTGTTCCCATTAGGGGTCGCCACAGCGGATCATCTGCATATCTATTTGAATACCCTTTTCTGGCACAAAACACATTGAAGTGCCCCTATTATGGTTTTTCAAATATTCCCTTTCATGCAGTGTGTATAATATAGCTGTTTGTGAATGTAAACGTTCTGCAAAGTTGTAAAGTCGAAAGTGCACAATGAATAAAGTTATTGTCTCCCAAAAGAAAGAATCACTCTGAACTGACTTTGAGTCATTTTTGTTTCGAAACTCACTGCTTTACAGTTCTACGTCACTAGAAGATACATTTGCATAATGCCCGCCTATGTTGTACGTTTTCCACCTGCGAACAAATTGACCAGCCCTCAAACGTCATTATACACAGCAAAATCCCCAATGTTAAATTAACACTGCTCAGTGTTTATATAATCCACACTCATAGAGACTTCAGAAGTCATTCGTGCGATGGAGGTTCGGGTTGAATAACTAGTTCTTACAATGTTTCGTCATCGGACTCGAGCTCAGATATGGTACAATTGACATCATTGCTCGTTACTGTCTTTATAGTGTGTGTGTGCAATCTCTGAGGACTGAGGAAGCTTTGTGAGCTGAAGTTCAATTATGGTAATGGCTCTTCGCTTGCGACTCGCACTGTAGACGGTACACCAATCATTAAGTTTAAACAGAGACAATCAATTACTTTGACCAGGAAAGTAAAGTTTCTCAATCAGGACATCTTGAATTGAGGAGATGTAGTAGGAAAGCCATGGGGCATTTCTCAATACCAAGTACACAAATTTTGGAATTTGCAGAATTACCGGACTTGTGTCCTCTCATCTTCGAGGATGCAAAAATGGAACCACAGCGTTCTTGTTGAGAGCTCTTCACTCAGCTCGCTCTGGCTACTCTGGTTATCTCTGTATGTATATTCTTGTCAACAATAAAACAAAATATGTTATAAAACACCACTCTGCCTCTTTTCATTTAAAAATAAAACATATTAATAGCCACACAAATGTGGTTCAGGTAATGCATACAAATGGACTGGTAAATGGACTGCATTTATATAGCGCTTTCACAGACCTATGGCCTCCAAAGCGCTTTACATAGCCTCACATTCACCCATTCACACACAGTCATAAAACATAAAAAAAGTTTTAACAGTCATAAAACTTATCTGATCATGGTCATGGTAATTAAGACCTTCTTGTCCTAGTTGGGGGGATGGGACCACAGATCCCAGAGTGAGTTTTAAATATTATTTGTTAAACTATAACAAATAATAAATAAAAATACAACCTCTACTTTACCTTCTTTCTACCTTTATAATAGGGATGTTAACCGATGACCGTTTGACCGATGGTTGACTGTATCAACGTTAACCGATCAAAGCTGTCGGTAGTCGGTTAAAAAAAATATATATATCTCTAAATTAGGCTATTATAAACAGTGGGCTAAACGCTACTACAGTTGCTATTTAGTTATTTAATATGTCACATGTTTGTAAAGTCAGCTAGCCTACACCCATACTATGCTCAAGCCTTACTTGACTGAATTATGTTTTTATATTTAATTTTCAGCTGCTGCCATGTTCTTTTAATGCCTGCAGGATTGCACCTACATGAAAATTACAATTAGGTTGAATAACATACTGTTCTTCCAGTTTCACCTCTGATATTATAACAGTTGGGCAAGTTACTTGTATTACTAACTACAAATGACATCTTCAACAGTGTAATTAGATTAATGTAATAATGACTATCTTTAGAAATTATTGGTCTACTTATTACTAATTACTAAATCCCACAAACAAACACTTGAACAATACAAGGAGAGACAAGAAACAGCACTTTTAATGCTTTCAAATAAACAATATACAATTGCATGAATTATTATTGAATTGACCAAAGTGTGTAGAGGGAGAAGGTTAAATTAAAAATATAACTTTTAAAAATGTATGTTAAATAGCCTATACAGAATTGTTCTAGTCTAATACAATTACATCAGATTTAACTTTAAATTACAGAAGAATTAAGAGTAATCCCTTTAATTAATTACAGTATTTAGATTACTTGGTAATTAATTACACCCATCACTGTATAACAGTAATTAAAATGTGAAGAACTATGAAAACCTCTTTTTGTCTGGCGCTGTTGCCATGGTGACTCGTAATATCTGTGCTCCATTGATAATGGCTTTTTATAGTTGTGGTGCACGCGCTTAACTCAGAGTCAGTCAACTCAGAGTTGATTGAACTAACTAATTTCAGCTGTTCTGAAACCAAAAACTCAGAGTTTCCCATCTCAGGGTAAGTCAACTCAGAGTTCAAGTTTTAACTCAGAGTTGGTTGAACCTCTTTATTGAAACAGGCCCCTGATCTGGATCCGGCCTAGATCCGGCTGACTTCAGTAAACCTCGGAATAAACAGAAAGACTAACATTAGCATTAGCTAATTAGATACCATTCTTCTTATGATGTAATGAGTACGTCAGGTGTTATAGGAAGTGTTCCTGGTTCTGAGTGACCTAATCTATGCAGCCTGTACGAGTTAGCTCAAAGGGGAAATATTAATAATAACTCATAACTTTTTATGATTAATTAATTGGATTAACTTAATGTAGCTAAATTAATATTACAATCAATTAATCAGTTCGTCCAACAAACTCTTTTGATTATTCATTTATTCTAAGAAAAGTGTATCTTTCATGGCCACCGAAAAATAATTATTTCTTAGCCTGTACAACGCTTAGAGCATGGTAACAAGATCAAGATCGTAAAATGGACTTTGTTGCAAGCAGAGAATCAGAACCAAAATACAGTTTTCTTAACTCACAAACATAACTAAAACTAAACAAACATACATACATACATGGGTAAAATGGTGAGTGATATGGAACCAGAAGCAGGAAATGACTGATTTATGTTCTAAGCGTGCTCATTTGCATGTGCAGCTGGATTGGTTTCTGATGACAAAACTAAGAAAGATTCTTGTAATACTAATATGTTGCGCAGCTATCGGCATGTCATGTACACGATCATTTCAATCTTCAAAGTACCAATTTATAGAGACCAAACATGGTATAGGTGAGGCTACATTGACCGTTGGTTCCATCATAAAATACACAGTATCAAAAAAATAATAGAATTAAAAACACGACACAAGACAGTAAATCATTCACACAATTTTCTGGGATGCATATTCATTTATAGATCAGATTAATGCAGCAAAGTCTGTTTTAAAGTCTGTTTCTGTCTTCCCCATTGTCTCTGTCTCGACCACGTGACCACATTTTTAACAGTCATAAAACTTATCTGATCATGGTCATAGTAATTAAGACCTTCTTGTCCTAGTTGGGGGGATGGGACCACAGATCCCAGAGTGAGTTTTAAATATTATTTGTTAAACTATAACAAATAATAAATAAAAATACAACCTCTACTTTACCTTCTTTCTACCTTTATAATAGGGATGTTAACCGATGACCGTTTGACCGATGGTTGACCGTATCAACGTTAACCGATCAAAGCTGTCGGTAGTCGGTTAAAAAAAAAAAAAAATCTCTAAATTAGGCTATTATAGACAGTGGACTAAACGCTACTACACTTCGCCATCTCATTCCAAGATCTTTTTGTGTGAAGTGAACAAATACCTCACACTCAATTTTTCACAACTCGCCTGTTTGTACTTAAACCAATAAAAACATTTGGTGCGAGGTCACAGCGTTTTGGTTCGCGCGCTCACAAGGTTTGCGAAAAGTAAAGGCTACAGGCTAAAACACTCGAGGTTCGAGCCAGGGCAGATGGGATGAAGGAAGCGTGCAACAAAAGTAGTGTGTGGGACCATTTCACCAAAAAGAATGACACAGATGTAAGTTGCAACTTGTGTGATACAGTGCTATCATCATCTTTCTTTATTATTGTTAGCACTACCTCAAACTAAAGGGGCGTCTCTTCGGAGCTGTCATTTTCTTGAATGAGCCGCAGCAATGTTTCAAATGAGCTTCTAACGCTAGACAAACGCCTTTATTTTCAACGCGATCATCTTGTACCCAAACCATTTTGAAACTAAGGAGCCATTTGTCCTCCGATTACATACAAGCTCCTCGGCGCCGCGTTTGCGGGACTCATGTTTCGCGCTGTAAGGGATTTTAAAAAAGTGACGTGAGTGGAAGGGCACGGGCAGTGTGTGTGTGTGTGTGTGTGAGCGGGAGGCAGAGCGGCAGAGAGATGCGACAGAGTTGCGAAATTGCAGGCGCTGCTCGAAATGGCTGTTATTTCAAATAGCATATTTTAAACTAACCGGTTAACCGGTTTCAACCGGTTAATGAGGCTCGGTGGTCGGTCAAGAAATTTTTTAGTTTTCACCATCCCTACTTTATAATAACTTCACCGATCAATTAAATCCTTTTCATTAAACCAGTTTCTCTCAAAAAGTTAAACAAAGCTCCCATTATCTGCTCTCCAATTTTAAAAAGATTTTTAAGGTTCAACATATTTTCCCCAAATTTCAGTAATTCCTCTTTTAATTTTATCCTTTGATTTTCATATTTGACACATTCACTAATCACATGTTCAGCTGATTCCTCTCCCCTTCCACAATCACACAAACCTGTAAGGTGCTTTTTCAATAAATACATAGTTTTATTTAATCCAGTATGTCCTAATCTCAACCTCGAAATAATGCTACTTTCTCTAGTACATCGATCTATAGATTTCCTTTTCCCTACTTCTTGCATAATATTGTATAAATGTCGCCCTTTCTTCCCTTCATCCCATTGTCTCTGCCATGTCTTCATAATATTTTCCTTTATTTTTACTTTAACTTCAGCTTTACTTAGTGCCACTTTTGTAATTCTGTCGAGTTTCAAAGCTTGCTTAGCCAACATATCTGCTGTCTCATTTCCCTCAATCCCCCTATGAGCCGGAATCCACAAAAATCTGACCGCTGCATTAATATGTTGCAGTCTATATACAGTCTCATATATTTCATACACAATATCAAATCTACTATTAGATGATAACGACTGAAGAGACATTAATGATGATAAACTATCAGAGCAAATTAAAACCTTGGTAATTTTGTTTTCCTCTACCCACTGTAATACCCTTAAAATAGCTAACATTTCCACAGTAAATACTGTCAAATGATCAGAGGTTCTTTCCTTAACATTTATCTTTAATTCTGGAATAGTGAATGCAAAACCAGTAACTCCACTCTTAGGATCTTTTGAGCCATCCGTAAATGCAGCTATAAATGAATTATATATAGACCTTATTCTGTCCTCCACTTTTTCTACCCAGTTTCCTTTCCCATTAAGTCTTTTTATTTCTCCTTGAATATAGAAGTCTATAATTAGTGGCGAAAACAACCAAGGCGGCGTACTTGAAAAAGGAACATTAGGACTGAACTTATTCTCCTGCAATTTCATTTCAATTGCCATTTTACTAGATGCCCAAGCAAAGTATTCTATCTTAGCCTTCCCACTTTCCCAACAAAGGATAAGACACTTAACTGTAGGATGCCATCTTTCATTATGACCTTTTAGATTAGTCCAATAGTTCATCATCAGTTGCTCAAATCTTAAACTTAATGGAAGCTCGCCCACCTCAACTTGCAATGCACAAGCCGGTGAGGACCTTATGGCTCCACAACAAATGCGCAGTGCTTGATTTTGTATAATTTCCAGTCTCTTTAATGATGTTTTCGACGCAGATCTAAACACTATACTTCCATATTCCATCACTGGTCTTATTAAAGCCACATACACCCCTCTTAAGGCTCCTTTACTAGAACCCCACTCTGTCCCAGTTAAGCACCTCATTATATTCAAAATCTTCTTACACTTTTCCTCTACTTTCCTTACCTGCTCTGTCCAAGTTAGTTTAGAGTCAAATGTTACCCCTAAAAACCGAAAGTAATTTACCTGCTCAATTTGATTCCCATACAATAACACCTTAGCATCTTTATCCCTCTTTTGAGTAAAAACCATCATCTTTGTCTTTTCCACTGAGAATTTAAAACCCCATGAATAAGACCATTCTTCAATTAAACCTACTGCTTCCTGTATCTTCTCCTGAACTAAAAATAAGCTCTTACCATTTTTCCAAAGGGCAGCGTCATCAGCAAATAATGACTTCCCAATATCATACTTTATTTAACTAAAAACATCATTGATCATAATAGAGAAAAGTAATGGGCTTATCACACTACCCTGCGGGGTCCCATTATCTACTTTGAATTTATTAGACACTGAAGCACCAATTTTAACCTGAATATACCTTTCAGATAAAAAACTTTTGACCCAATTAAAAGCTCTTCCCTTAATACCCATTTTATCTAATTTAATCAATAGTCCCTCTTTCCATACCATATCATAAGCTTTTTCCACATCCAAGAAAACTGCCATAACCGATTCCTTATTTATCATAGTTTTTCTAATTTCTGTTTCCAAGCTTTCCTAAAACCACTTTGATAAAGGGATAAAATATATTTACTTTCTATATAAAATGTCATTCTTTCTACAATCATCCGTTCCATAATTTTCCCAACATGTGACGTAAGGGCAATGGGCCTGTAGTTTGCTGGATTCGTTGAATCCTTACCTGGTTTTGCTATAGGTATAATAATAGCCTCTTTCCAACTTATTGGTAATCTCCCTTCTTCCCAGCTCTTATTATATAGACCTAAAAGTTCCCTTTCAAGGGAACTCGAGCTGCGTCGAGACGCGGTGGGAACGCCCTGCGTGATTGCGTCGTGAAGCACGTGTATAATCAGTCCAATGGAAAGACGAGACGTCATAGTGACGTCACCTACCAGGAAACTATAAGGCAGCCCCGCTGACACAGATCGCGTTAGCTTCTGTGCCTTCAGCAAGCGCTCTCTGTATATCTGTCCCTGTTATATTTATTGTTGTCTGTCAAGCTCAATATATATATCTATTTCAATGGCGAATAAGCAAGAATACAGGCGTTGTGTTGTTCCCTGCCCTCGTTACATCACGGGTGGGGACACACATCTGCTTTGTGTTTGTTGTTTGGGAGTGGAGCATGCCCAGTCAGTTCTCGAGGGAGCTGACTGTGAGCATTGCGTTAAGCTGTCCTTGCGGACGCTCCGCTCTCGCCGGGCGTTCTTTGAGGAGGACGGTTCGGTTCGCGCTCCCCGAGGTGCGGGTCCCGCTGCTGCCGAGGCACAGCGGAGGCTTTCATCTTGGGGTTCGCATATGGATTTAGTAGCGGGGTTTGAGACGGGCCCCGCCCTTTCTCAGCCCTTACCTGCTGAATCCGGTGCTTCAGCTCAGGAAGGAGCCCGCGCTGCGGCTTCTCCTTCCCAGGCTGAGGCACCAATGTTGCGGCTATCCAGTTCTGAGGAACTGGATGTCGTCAGTATTGAGCAAAATATTGATGAGTGTTCGCCAGCTCGTATTTCTGGGGATGAGGAGCTTATGGAGGTTTTAACTCGTGCTGTTGCCAAGTTAAATATTGAATGGCCATCTGATGAAATTTAAACTGTATCTAATAAAAGTCTTTTAGATGAACGTTTTTTGCCATCAAAATCACGACCTCCTCGTCGGGAATTGCCGTTTTTTCCTGATCTCCACACTGAGGTGTCGAGATCGTGGATTAAACCAGCTTCTTTCAGAGTGCACAATCCACAAACACATAACTATAGCAATATTAAAGATATTTCACACTATGGTTATTTGACAATGCCTCCGGCGGAAGAGACGCTTGCGAGCCATCTCTCCCCCGAGTCATCGTCATCACTGAAAGCCCCGACGTTACCCACCAAGCCATTAAAAGCTACATCTATGATGGTGGGTAAAGCATATTCGGCAGCAGGTCAGGCAGCGGCATGTTTACACACTATGTCGATTTTGCAAGCGTATCAGGCTGACCTGCTGAGGGACATGGATGATTGTGAGGAAGTTAGCGCTGACGCAATTCGAGAATTGCGTCGGGCGACAGATCTATCTCTCCGGGCCACCAAGGAGACGGCAAAATCTGTGGGCCGTTCTATGGCAGCCCTGGTGGTCACGGAGCGTCATTTATGGTTAAATTTATCTGATATAAAGGATAAAGATAGATCTGTTCTTTTGGATGCCCCGCTTTCGCCTTCAAGTTTATTCGGCGATGCTATAAATTGTGTTGTTGACAGATTCACTGAATCAAAGAAACAAGCGGCGGCATTTCAGAAGTTTCTTCCTCGCCGATCCAGTGTCCCAGAGACTGCTGGCCGTAATGTTAAGACCGAGCAGTCTCGGCCGTCTACGAGCTCCGCACAGCACAGAGTGCAACAAAAACAGAGCGTCGCCTCTCGGGCTCCTCCTCAGTCGGGGGAGTCCGGGGGGCGGGCGCAGTTTAAGCCGGTTAGAGGTAGACAAGATCTGAGGACTGTCCTCTCTAGGAAGGCTTGGGACAAAAAGAAGTCCTGACGCCACTGGTGTCAAAATGTTGAGGGTGGTCCCCTCAGGGGAGGGACGGTTTCGAGGAATCGTTCCTCCTCTGCGCCCGCTGGGGGGCGGCTCTCTGAGGAGAGTCGCAGCGCTGCCACATCGGTTGTTCCCTGCCGGTTCGCCGTTTCAGGGCACCGAGGTGTCAGCGTCCCCGTACGATCCTCCGAGGAGGGTCGTAGGACGGTCAGTTCGGTTGTTCCCTGCCGGTTCGCCGCTTCAGGGCACCGAAATGTCTGTTCAACTAAATCCAGAGACCAGTCTCGAGAGACTGGTTCCCTTAGCAGAATTTCTGGTAGCGTGGAAACTTCTACCAAATATTTCTCAATGGGTCCTGCATGTAGTGGAAAAGGGTTACAGAATTCAGTTCGGTTCTCGTCCGCCCAGATTTCAAGGGGTTCTGGCCACAGTGGTGGACTCCGAGCAGGCTCTGGTTATGGAGCAGGAAGTACTGACGCTTCTTCAAAAAGGAGCTATAGAAAGGGTTTCTCCTCCCAGCAGAGAGTCAGGGTTTTACAGCCGTTATTTCATTGTTCCAAAGAAGGATGGGGGGTTGCGTCCTATTCTAGATCTGCGGCAGTTGAACCGCAGAGTTCAGAAACTCAAGTTCAAGATGCTTACACTCAAACAGATTGTGTCACAGATTCAGTCCGAGGACTGGTTTGTCACAATAGACTTGAAGGACGCATACTTCCATATATCTATTCATCCTCATCACAGGAAGTTCCTGAGGTTTGCTTTCGGGGGCGAAGGGTACCAGTATCGGGTTCTTCCCTTCGGCCTAGGTTTATCACCCCGCACCTTTACAAAATGTGTGGATGCAGCTTTGGCTCCTCTAAGACTCCAGGGCATTCGCATATTAAACTATCTAGACGATTGGTTGATTCTAGCTCAGTCAGAGCAGATGGCAGTTCGGCACCGAGGTGTCGTTCTGTCTCATATAGAAAAGTTGGGGTTGCGGCTCAACGCCAAAAAGAGTGTGCTCCTTCCAGCTCAGAGGACCACTTTTCTAGGCGTAATTTGGGATTCAACAACAATGCAGGCACGTCTGTCTCCTGCACGTATATCAGCAATTCTCACAGCCGTAAGAGGAATAAAACTAGGCCAGTCACTCACTGTAAAACAGTTTCAAAAACTGTTGGGGCTCATGGCAGCGGCGTCCAACGTAATTACTTTTGGCCTTCTGTACATGAGACCTCTGCAGTGGTGGCTCAGGACCAAGGGGTTTTCTCCGAGGGGAAATCCGTTTCGCATGATCAAGGTCACGCGGCGATGCCTTCGTGCTTTGGTCATGTGGAAGAAACCTTGGTTCCTCGCCCAGGGCCCAGTGTTGGGGGCTTCTTGTCGACGCGTAACGCTTTCGACAGACGCTTCCCTCACGGGGTGGGGCGCAGTCATGAGCGGACGCTCAGTGTCAGGTCTTTGGCAGGACCATCAACTATCTTGGCACATAAACCGTTTAGAGATGATGGCCGTATTTCATGCAATAAAATACTTCCTGTCAGACCTGAGAGGCCATCACGTGTTGGTCCGCACGGACAACACATCGGTGGTCTCATACATCAACCATCAGGGGGGTCTGAGGTCTCGAATACTTTGCAATCTGGCTCATCAGATCCTCCTATGGGCCCGAGAAAAATTAATGTCACTAAGGGCAGTATATATTTCAGGGCATCTGAATGTAGGAGCAGATATCCTGTCAAGACAGGGGCTGAGGCCCGGGGAGTGGAGACTTCACCCCGAGGTGGTGGAGCTCCTATGGAAAATGTATGGTCGAGCTCAAGTAGACCTTTTCGCATCATCAGATTCGACCCATTGTCCGCTTTGGTTCTCTCTCACACATCCAGCTCCTCTCGGACTGGATGCAATGGTGCAGGTGTGGCCGAGGCTACACCTGTATGGATTTCCCCCCGTATCGATGCTCCCGGGAGTTCTGGAGAGGGTTCGCCGGGAAGGAGCTCATCTACTGTTAATAGCCCCATACTGGCCGACACGAGTCTGGTTCTCGGACCTAGTATCTCTTCTGGACGGCTCTCCGATGGAGATTCCCGTCAGGAGGGACTTGCTGTCCCAAGCAAGGGGCACGATATTTCACCCTCACCCAGAGTTATGGAAGTTGTGGGCTTGGCCTCTGAGGGGGCCCAGCTCATAGAATCCGGTCTCTCGACTGAGGTCGTTGAGACCATCCTTCAATCCAGAGCTCCCTCCACGAGGAAACTTTATGCTTTGAAATGGAAATTGTTTTCTACTTGGTGTGGAAATCGTAATTTGAATCCTGTTAACTGCCCTGTTGGTACAGTTCTCGTATTTCTACAAGACCGTTTCTCTGCTGGATTATCTCCTTCCACCTTAACCCTCTGAGGTCGACAAACGCGCCGACGCGTTTTGCCGGATTTTCTCCACATTGTAGCACTATAAACTTAAATTACTCCATCATTTATGGTCATACAGAAAAAAGAAATATAAAAAAAGAATCTGTGATATTTCTCCTTTTGTATGTGTCCACTTACAATCAAATCAAAACATTGTGCTTTTGTAAAATAAAGAAAATAAACAGGGTGTGCTTTCTGCCTCTCCGTCGCGGTGAACTTTTTTTTCTTGAGCACGTCTATAAACTGAAACAAAACTAAGCGAATACTTGTCACACATTTATGAGCCATATACCTTTATAAACATTTAAGTGTGTACTTTTAAATGATCGGATTCAAAACGAAAACAAATATTCTCTGTTTAAGTAATTTGTATAAAACCAACAAGATGTCCAGCTTCTCAAACGCTTGCTCATTACAGTTAATTTGGCCACGCCTACTCGCGCAAAAGATATTCACATGCAAATCTCCACATGGAACGCGAACGCGCTCGTTACCTCAACAACAAAACACTTCACTTCACTTTTCGTCGAGTTTGAAAGACGTGCCTGAGCTTACATTGGATTTAGGCTACCTCAGAAGAAGAAGAACGCGATTTGAAGACAAGAAAGATAAGGTAAGAAATTCTTACATAGCCTAGTTTGTTATTGTTGCATAAATGTCACGTTGCAGCTGAACTGTTGCTAGATATATGGGGAATATTATAATATTTAGACCCGTGTTTACTGTGTTTGTGGATATCTGCTCAAACATAGATATGTTTATGGTAACCATAATGTTTTATATTTGAGAGTGATCGCGTTTGAATGTATCATATTTTGCAAGCGATCGCGTTTGAATGTATCATATTTTGCAAGCGATCGCGTTTGAATGTATCATATTTTGCAAGCGATCGCGTTTGAATGTATCATATGTGTTTACTGTGTTTGTGGATATCTGCTCAAACATAGATATGTTTATGGTAACCATAATGTTTTATATTTGAGAGTGATCGCGTTTGAATGTATCATATTTTGCAAGCGATCGCGTTTGAATGTATCATATTTTGCAAGCGATCGCGTTTGAATGTATCATATTTTGGATGAAAGCAAAACGCACCAAACGGCTTCATGTTTTTATTATTATCTCATTTCATATCATCATAACGGATGGAAACATTTGAAGTAACATGATAATCAATATATTTTTCTCTAGCTTCTTTTGGAAGATTTATAGGCTGCTATAGGTTATTTATTGTTATTATTATTTTATCCGCACTGCGCATATACCTTATGCCTACAAGGCACAACAAACCTGGTGTTCATTATATTATATATCGTTGGAAACGTGTGTGTGTGTGTGTATTCTGTGAATTTTAAAAAGGAATTTTAAAAAGCAATTTTAACCAGAAAAATCTAATATTTATTTCCAAAATCGTGCAGGCCTTTCTCTTGATATCAGTATGTTCACTTTTTTTTTTTTCAGGTCCCAGATGCCACTGAGGACTTCAACATTCACATGAGTCTCAGTACGTGAACATGGTAAAGTGAAAATCTTGGAAATGAAAGGTATGTACAATGTTTTTAGGAATGGCACAAAGGTCTCTGTCTTTGAAGTGCTTTTTTGGCATTTGTTGTGTATCTTTGGATTATGTTGTGTTGTAAATAAATCCAAACAATTTAAAAGCCATTATTTTTTAAATCTCCTCATTTACAGTATTGTGCAAGGTTGCTCAGAATGATAGGGGCCTGATAGCTCCTAATAGGGCCGTTAGGGGAGGTTCTTTGTCTTTCTCAGGTGAGAAAAGCTTACATATTAATGAGCTCTCGCATAAGGCTTTTTCACACAAAACACGTCGTAAAATTTTTAAATCAATATATTGTCTTATCTGAACGAGCAGTCAGGGTGATTTTCACATAGTTTTGCAGCAAATATTCTAGGCTACGTCATACAATTTTCAAAAGTCTTGTGAAGAAATAATCAGTATGGGTTTCATGGCCTTATTTCAGTGAGAATTTTTTTTTGTATTTTCAAAAACCACGCATAAATGTCATTATCTCAAAACTACAAACTTTTACATACATGCTGCTGATATATTATTGTAGCAGAGTTTGTGCTGAATACAGTGTAATTAGACTTTAGCCATGAAAATGTCACAAGTAACAGAAATAACCAGAAATGTCAGAGCATGTCAGAACACCTCCAGGGCCCAGAAAACAGCTCAGACCTCAGAGGGTTAAAGGTGTATGTTGCTACTATATCTGCTTATCACACCCCTCTGGCGGGCACTTCAGTTGGGAGAGATCCTCTAATTGTTCGTTTTCTCCGTGGTACTTTGAGGTTGAGACCTGCATTGCACTCTAGAGCACCGGCATGGGATTTGGCCATTGTACTTGAGGGTCTGGCCTTGGCTCCCTTCGAACCCATTGAAGAGGTTTCAGAAAAGTTCCTCACTCTAAAAACTTTATTTCTTCTTGCTATTTCTTCTATCAAGAGAATTGGGGATTTACAAGCTTTGTCGGTGGCTCCATCATGTCTGGAATTTGCACCTGGTATGGTGAAAGCATTTCTTCACCCTAGACTAGGTTACATACCTAAGGTCCCTACTAATGTTGGGGGCCCAATAGTGCTGCAGGCCTTTCATCCTCCACCATTTATTACCCCAGACCAGGAAAACCTTAATCTGTTGTGCCCTGTACGGGCGTTGGATGCTTACGTCCACAGAGCTGCCCTGTGGCGTAAATCGGAACAATTATTTGTCTGCTTTGGTGCTCCTAAGAAAGGGTGCCCTGCATCTAAACAGATAATGAGCAAGTGGATAGTTGAGGCTATATCACTTGCATATGAAGCGGCCGGACAGCCTTCACCTTTGACTGTTCGGGCCCATTCTACGAGGAGTATGGCTGCCTCTACGGCTTTAATTTCGGGAGTTTCCCTTTTTGACATTTGTAATGCGGCAGGATGGTCTTCTCCGCATACATTTGTTAGATTTTATGACTTGGACCTCTCCACTCCTGGGGTCAAAGTGCTTGCTTCTTAGTATGCGCAGGGTACTTCATACAGAACAGGCACATCGTCATTATGGCATAGTGGGTATGGGG
Source organism: Abramis brama (assembly GCA_022829085.1). Taxonomy (NCBI): domain Eukaryota; kingdom Metazoa; phylum Chordata; class Actinopteri; order Cypriniformes; family Leuciscidae; genus Abramis; species Abramis brama. The sequence goes on along the minus strand of CM040766.1, from coordinate 68,031,596 downwards.
TTCCCACCGCGTCTCGACGCAGCTCGAGTTCCCTTGAAAGGGAACGTCTCAGGTTACGTATGTAACCCTGGTTCCCTGAGAGGGAACGAGACGCTGCGTCGCCTTGCCATACTTCCTGCATGCCCTGACCGACTTGCTTCAGGCTTTTTTAGAAGCTAACGCGATCTGTGTCAGCGGGGCTGCCTTATAGTTTCCTGGTAGGTGACGTCACTATGACGTCTCGTCTTTCCATTGGACTGATTATACACGTGCTTCACGACGCAATCACGCAGGGCGTTCCCACCGCGTCTCGACGCAGCGTCTCGTTCCCTCTCAGGGAACCAGGGTTACATACGTAACCTGAGACGTTTCATTTGCATTAAAATTCCAAACTGTTTCAGCATACTATAACTAATCTGATCTTTTCCTGGAGCAGTTACCTTAGCTTTATCTATTGCCCGTTTCATTTCGCTTAATGTAAAAGGGGAATCCATAGCATCCTCTGTACTTTCCTTTCTTATTAGTGCCTCTGGGTATGCATCTCTAGTCACTTCTCTTCCTCTTTTTCCAGCCTCTGACAGATTATTAGAACTATGAATTTCAACCAAGGCCTTAGCTATGATATCAGCTTTTTCCCTATTTGTTACTGCTATGGTTTCTCCTGCTTTTAAAACTGTAAACTGCCAGTCCTTTCTAATTCCCCTCATTTTCCTTATCATTCCCCACACATTTCCTAATGGAGTCGTTCTACCTATTTTATTACAATATTCTCTCCAACTGTCTCTTTTTGCCTTCTTTACTACTTTCCTAACTTGAGCTTGGGCCTTTTTGTATTCTATTAATCTTTGGAAGTTAAGATTATTCTTCAGCATTTTAAATGCCTTATTTCTTACTTTAATGCTTTTCCCACACTCTTCCGTCCACCATGGAACCGAAGCCTAGCGCAAGTTCTGCCAGGAAGACTTAATCGTTCTCGTCACTTATTACCTTCTTATCTATCCAATCATATCTTAATAGCCCATTATAAAAGGGTGGTACTTACTCATGTCTGAGTTCGCAGATGCTGTCGCTTCAACCACCTCCATCCTCCCCAACCACCACTAAGACGGGACCCTTCCTCAACCCACAACACCACCATGTTGGGTCCTCCCCTCCATCCTCTCCTACACCTCCAGACGGGCTCTCCCCTACATCCTGAAGATGCCAGGATGTCCTTTCCTCCTTCCACCCCACCACCACCAGATGGCCCCCTTCCCTACTTCGCAGGGGGTGGGCTGCGCCCCTGCCTTCGTCTTCAGGCAGGATATGCAGATTCCGTACCCTCGGAATGCGAGTTACGGACGGGGCCTACGCCAAAGTTTTTGATTGTTTGCTGAGCTCTAAATAAATGTTCATTGTCACAGTATTAATTCTCCCGAGTCTTTCTGGTAGAACTGGTTTCCTATTCATTTTTCCTTTGCTTTTTGGAATACATAAGTTAGCCACTCTAATCACTACTTCTTTAAATTTTCCATCAATTTCATCTATATCCTGGCTTAAATCAATTTCACTACACCTCCTCACATAAATATTTAAATTTACCCCACATAGCCTTATTTAATATCCATTTATCCTCTCTTCCTTCTTCCCTCTCATCCTTTCTCACACATAACTTACATAAAACAGGAAAATGATCACTACCCATAGTAGAGTCCTCCCATAACTCCCACTCACAAATACCTGCCACCTCTTTTGACACTAGTGTTAAATCAAGTGCTGAACTTTTACCTGTGTGAACATCTATTCTTGTGCTTCTCCCATCATTAATGCATACCAGATCAAACTCATCCAACAACTGTTCTATTATTAGACCATTTAAATCAGTTTTCCCCCCTCCCCATAATGAACTATGGGCATTAAAATCTCCACATAAAACAATGCGGTCACTTGCTAGTTCAACAATCTGATTTAATTTATCACCATCTAATCTTCTACATGGATTATAATTATTTACCACAGAAAACTTCTCTTGCTTAGTCCATATTTTAACAATAATATACTCTTCCTCCCTTCCTTTTGATATAACTTGATATGGAATATTCTTCTTGATAAATGTAGCACACCCACCCCCTACACCATCTTCCCTATCATTCCTTACACTAACATAATTATATATACTAAAATCTAATTTCCGTGATAACCATGTTTCTTGTATACAGATTACATCAGGTGTAGTTGGTAACGAACTGATAAAATACTTAAATTCCTGCCCATTTGCCACCAAGCTTCTTGCATTCCATTGCAGAATAAGAACCATAATATCAGCCAACAAATGAAGCTTCCTGACTGGCCTGAGCACTTAGCTCATTCCTCACCTCTTCCCAGGACAAATCATTCAGGCTAAGATGGTTCACTGCTGCCTTTACTATTATTTGTATCCTTTCCGTTTTTGACTTTGCCTCAGTTGTAGCATTGATGACCCCTGCTATAAAGATGACTAATTTCCTTAAATCAACCAGAACTTTACCCCCTTTTATCTGTTCATGTTGATCATTATTCAGATTCTCACTTGCCTCATTTACTACTCCTTCCTCCCTGTGATTCACCAGCCTAACGGCCTCTGCATATGATATTTTATTTTTCACTCTGACCTGCTGAATCTCAACCTGCCTTTTCATTACTTCACATCCCCCGTATGCCACACTGTGATTCCCTCCACAGTTACAGCATTTCGGTTGCACATCCCTTCTACATTTCTCATAATCATGGTCCTCACCACATCTAGCACACCTTCTTTTCCCTTTGCAATTCATGGCTGTTTGACCAAACCTCTGACATTTAAAACACCTCAAAGGTTTAGGAACGTATTCTCTAACATTATACATCATATACCCTTGGGATACTTTGTTAGGAAGCATTTCATCCTCAAATTCCAACAACACACTTTCACTTACTTGTCTCACCCCATTCTTAAAGCTGGTCAATCTTCGGACATCTTTCACTTTCCCTCCTTTTAAGTTTGTTTTTATTTCATCCACATTTACATCAACAGGAATCCCCCAAATCACCCCCCTATTCCACATGTTTCTCTTCTCCACGCGACTAACATTACTTACTTTAAACCTTCCTATCTCCTTCATTCTACAGGCCCTTTCTCTTTGATCTTCATTTTTGCATATTATTAGAAGGTTTCCATCCCTCAAAACTTTGGCCATTTTGACATCTACCACTTGGTTTTTTAAAATTGTAGTCAACTTCACTGGATTTATACCAAGCACTCCATTTTCTTCCCCAAATCTAAGTATTACTTTGCACTCATCATCTATCTTCAAATGATCATCCTTTCCATCAACTTTAGGCATCATCCCTTTAAATTTCTTTGACCCCTCTTTATCTCCTGGCTAAACTCCATATGATCTTCATTCTCAGTGTCATCCGAGTTAGCCCATTCTGGCCCATTTCCAGCACAGCTTTGCCTACCCGACATCGTTGTCACCCCTTTGTTACGTTTCCCCATTTCTTCCAATAAAGTTCCTTGTCTTCTCTTCATTAGGTGACAGCAACTCGAATAACTTTTATCATTGCTTCTTCAACTTTTCCTCCCGCGTAAACTTTCCGAAGGGTAACACAATGCCAACCAGCCTCGCCAAGCCCTCAGTGACCTGAACCCAGTCTCCAAGGCCTTCCTGCTCCTGCTGCAGCCTCCGCAGTGTCTGAGAGAAGTCGGTAGAGGCTTGTGTTGTGCTGCCCACTCCTCCACTCCCGACACAGGACAGAAAACATGAGGGGATTAAATAGGGAGCAAACTAATCAGGAACACAGGTGTAAGCGATGATATAATAATTACAAGATGAGATAACAAGGGGGCGGGGTAAGGTGACAAGACAACACAAGCACACAGCCCAAACAAATGGCCATGTGCTTACACATAAAACATGAGTCTGTCATGATCCTGCCTCAAGACAAGAGAAGATCTGGGACACGAAGGCAGAATCATGACAGAGAGAGAGCTGAGTATCATCAGCATAACAGTGAAAACTAATGCCATGCTTCCTAATGATATCTCCTAAGGGTAGCATGTAGTGAACAGCAGCGGTCCTAGCACTGAGCCTTGTGGTACACCATACTGAACTTGTGATCGATACGATATCTCCTCATTTACCGCTTGTGACAGAGGGACCTGTCCTTGTTGGTTAGCGCAGCACTTATACACACACACACACACACTTCATCTTACCTCGTTCCTCCATTCCCTGCTGGGGCGATGTGGGTGCACACACACGCCATTAGCACGCTGGTTTTCACACACGAAAACATATCCACTCCATTTCCATCCCTGACAGAAATCCCTGCTATGCATATACACACACATCTAAGTTGTCTTTTGTTTTTCGTTTAGTTTATTACTTTAACACTTGCATGTGTTCAAGTGTTTGTCAGCGTCTGCGTTACTGGTCTTTCATGCTGTGTTATGTCTATCGGCTGTCCAGTTACGAGCGCCACCCAGTGGCCTGGATAAATACCAGAAGTTGGCTCGTCCATTGTTTGTGTTAATGGGGGGGGGATTATGTAAATGTGGCGTTATTATTATGAGTTTATTATTTGTATTTGTTATTTTGTCTGCCTCTTTGTTTCTGCTTTTGTTAATGTATATATCTATATTGAAAAATGTACTTACTAAACTATATACTTACCTCATAAAGATTTGTAATGGTTTTAACTAAAGGGGTGGGGCTTGGACTATAAAAAGGAGCTCCAAACTCATGTAGGGTGTCAGTTAACCCTCTGGGGTCTGGGGTGTTTTTGGGGTCCTTGAGATGTTCTGACATGCCCTGACATTTGTGCTTTTTTCAGTTGCTTATAAACATATCAATGGCAAAAAAAAAATTACACTCTATTTAGCACAAACAGGACTACCATAATATGTGAACCACATGTATGTACATGTTTTCATTTTTGAGAGAATAATGTGTATGAATGGTTATTGAAAAAACTAAAAATGAAAGTTTCTGAAATAAGGCCACAAAACACATACTAAATATGTGTCAATAAGACTTTTGACTAATGGATGTCGTCGCCTAGAGACTATTTTTTCTTCAAAATGATGTGAAAATCATCCTGCCTAATCATTCACATAAAACGATACATTGATTTAAGTTTTGTGAAACACTTTTAGTTTGGAAAGGCAATATGCGGATGGGGCGTAAACGATCATGCATATTTAGTAGTTCACACCTGATGAGACAATGCCCCTGCATACTTAATGAGACATTCATTCAGGTGTGTCACCTATAGCTAACTTAAAGGAGTCATGACCTGTAATTTTCACTTTTCCACGAGAATCAATGTATGTTATGATTGCCTAACGATTATACACTGGCCGGGAAGCCGATATTTAAAAGTGAAGCGTTTGTTTACCCCTGGGTTCGTAAACCAGCCCACGTGCACGCACACTCAAATACGAGATTTTAATTTCTGCCTCGACTTGACATCAAGACGGGGCAGGATATACCATATATGGACACCGCAGACCTATGCTGCAGGAAGCCCGCCCTGCCCCTCTCCCCCTCATATTCAGTCTATGATTCAGTCGCGAAAGATGCAGAAACGTAGTGCACACGTTAGTTGCTCTGTTGTTGACTGCCAGAATCAACATGTAAATGTGTTTTCTCTCCCAAGAACGGACCAAGCTGTCAGGGACCAGTGGATTAAATTCATTTTTAATGACGCGGTTCCTACAACCCTTCCCACTGGCTTAACATTAGGTGTCTGTGCTAATCATTTTATTATAATTATAGAATTGTATATTATATAACTATGACAACATATAATTGTATTGATTTTTTTATAGAATAGATAAGGATAGATAAATAAAACAAACAGTCAAGTAATAATAAACATAAAGAAAAAGATCACGTTACATGTCTGTAGAAGAAAAATATTGAATGTCTAAAAAACCACAACGTGAAACAAGGCAAAAACACCACATGATAGCAAACGTTGATCTCAATAACCACTGTAAGCTGATAAAAAAAAAGTAGACTACATCTCCGTTAATGTAATCTACATTAAATAAAAGGTATGTATGTCTCAGTCAAAATGATTGTCTTTACCATTCAGAGACATCTTGCTGTAGACGTTCTTCCATCGACTCTACATCTTCCCTTTCCAGCTCAGGTTCAGAGTCTGGCTCATACATATACGGTTGAATTCCGTAGGTCGCGGCCAGGTCGGGTTCATTCACAACTTGCGCCATGATGTCATTTTGGAATGATATGATGAAGTTACCCCCCTCCTTCCTGCCACCAATCAACGCGCCCCTCATTTGCATTATTAAAATGACCGTCCACGACAGCCAAAATATCGCATCAGATCTCGCGAGACAATAATGCCTTCAGAAATAAGGGTCAGAGGAGCTCTGTGTTTATTTTTTTTCCACTTTTCTTTTTTAGAAGGGCCTGAAAGACTATAATAGAGCGTGGGTATCCAAGGTAATACTAGGTTATGACTCCTTTAAATATACAAGCTTCATAAAAATGATCATTCTAGAAGAAAATTTCAGATGGCATTGGCAATATGCCTAGTAATTGCTGACAACAACTAGCCTTTATAATCAATCTGGAATGTAAACAAAACATTTTCAAGGTACACATTTCAAAGAAGACTACTTGAATGAATATGAGGTGCTAGAAAAACAAAAAGCATCAGGCAGTATCCAATGATAGCCCCACCATGAGCCCAACACTTTTACTGTAGCTTTTCCATAGACAGCTTTTCAAAGCTGCCTCCAAAGGCTTCCGTTAATTCAAAGATTTTGCGCCAACGAATGGCTGTATCTAAAAAGCGCCAAAGCAGCAGCCTGCACTTTGCCTGTAGCCTACTCCTGGAAAGATGGACTCCAGTCTGTTGCCGTACTTTGAAGTAATCGGTAAAATGTTACATACTGTAGTGGCTGTACTGATGAGGACATTAGTAACCATCTTACATTTGAGTGCGGCTTGCAAAGAGGAGCGTCGGTAGCGAATATTCGTTGTTTTGCAAAGACAATGGCTTAAGAAGACCCCGAGTGATGGACAACGAAGTGCATGCTGCTGTCTTCAATTCCATAAAACAGGTAGGCCTAACTGCCTCTCCTACTATGAAGTTTCAAGTGTGCATGCTTTATTCAAGTTTTGTTTGTTGATGGTGAAAGGAGTAGGCTACACACTTCAGTTTTAACGTTAATGTGTGTTACTGGGTTCCACAATGTTGAGACCATGTTCAAATTGACTATTCTCCAGTGCATGCTTAAAACAGGGACTTAACAAATCCCAAATAGGCCTATAGCCTATTCTCAATTCAATAATAATTTTTGACTGGTATTAGGCTATCATTTGAAACCAAAAATGTGGCCGATTCCATATAGTAAAATAAGCAATTTTTGTAATCTGTAGGCCCATGTTTGTCATTTATAGGCTAGGCTATCTAGAGCCAAATTCACGGATGGCAGGTGAATTGTTGCGAACAATGGATTCCAGTGTTGAATTATTTGAAGTAATGTATTTGCTTGCTTTGGTAATATTGTTTTACATTCATGCCAGTAAAGCTAGACTGAATACTGAATAACTGTCATATTAGCAGACACTTTATCACAACTCACAGGTCTGTGTCTTTTGTTGTTGAAAACACACGGAAGGGCGCCTGCCCTGGCATTGTTTGAGGGTGAGCCTACAAGCACGCAGGAGACAGGGAAATGGAGATCGTGCTGGTAGCCTACATGAGGCCATCAGAAAGGGGAGACACCGCTGGTAGTAGCCTACCACCAGTTGGTCCAGGGGCTTCGTCTAATGATGGTCTGTTCAAGGCTTATTTTAGGATGAATCGGGAACAGTTGCAGTCTCCGGACAATCCAAGCAACTGTGACCCTCTGTCAGCACAACTGAGGGCCCGTCTCTCCATTCATTCGATTGGACAATGGAAAAAAACGCGAATGATGTCGGGCGCTTTTCTGCCCAAAGTTGAAGCGCTCAGAGCGCTCCTTCAAAAACGCAAGGCGCAGCAGGCGGCCACAACGCGAGGTGCCCAGGGCGCTTAAACAGTGCGCACAAGCTCACTGCAAAAAACACGTTCTGTTTGATCCGGGCCAAATGAACCAAGCTACAGATGTGAAAGCACGAGCCTCTATGGACTCTAACCGAACCAGCGCAGGATGATACAAAGTCTGGAAATGGAAATGTCCTTTGATTTTTAGGCGGGGACAACAAACATCCTAATTTCTACCTGTAGCCTATCATCATGGAGCTCTGTCGGGTTCATGTTGGTGGTGGTCTGCTTTAGAGGGCCACGCATATGAATGTAGCCGGTATTAAATAATGCAGCCATTTCAAGGAAGGAACATTGTATCAGACAGCCTTATCACAGATCATACCATGACGTGTTTGCAAACAAAGTTATTGTATTTTTTCTATTCTCTGTATTCATACTAAAATCAATATCAAGCCAGTGTTCTGCTCCACTAGAGGTTTTTGTCCTCCCTTAACCCCGGTATGACACCTGCGTTACCGTCTGAAAGGTGTAGCTACTGTCCCAGTCAAACTAGCAACCAACTGTTCCTGACATAATTTATAATTAATTTCTGATAACTTCTTATCTTTGACAGTGATATTTATACTCCATATAATACTCTGGAAATGGCTAACAGTCATGCATAATTAGTCAAACAATGTTTAAACTATGATTTTGTATACTACATTATAAAAATATCATACTTTTGTACAAAAAAAAAACTATGAAAGTAAGCTACTTTGATTGTTTGTAGCACGTCTTTGTGTAGGCAAACATGCACGTTGTGAACGGGGACTATACTGCTTCGACAAAATAAAATACAAGTAGACTCATTGACTAGTGGTTTCACACTTGATGACCCCACTGTATGTGTGTGTATTACATGTCTCTCCTAAATAGAAATTGAATCAACCTCCTTTTGTCTTTTCTTTACCTTAAGACTGGTCCTGCCTATGGCAGAAAAATGATGACGGGCTATCTTGCAGCTGCAGGAGTCCATGCATCCGAAGGTCGTGTGGGAGATGTCTTGCGCAACATTCACTTGCCTTATCACAGGGCACGATGTCACGTAGGTTTGATCTAATGTCAATAAAGGCCGGATTTACTAAAGGCTTATTAAATGTATTGATTATTTGGATTTTTAAGGTTGGGATTTCTTGGCATTGAGGTAAATGTGACAGTTTAATTGGTTATTTGAATAGTTTTATCAGTAATGATAATTGTACTAACATTACAAGTACACACTTAAGCTGTAGCAGTAGTAGTGCTCAGTACTATGAATAGTAGCAGTAAGTGTAGTGTATTGTAATAGTAGAATGTCTTGCAGTATTGGCTGTAAAAGTAGGTTGCAGGAGGGTTTAAATGTATTTGCTACAGTATACTAGGCGGTTATGTCTAAAGCTTTACATCAATGCGCTTTTTTCTTTGATTTCAGTATGGTTTACTATGATGTACTGATGTTCTTTTTTGTCTGTTTTTAAGGGAGCCAGGAACCTTAATCCTGTTCCATATAATGCAGGCTATGTGGGTCACAAAGTACACATAGACCAGAATGAAAAAATGGTTATGTTTGGTGTGACTCATGTGCTGGCGATCGATGGCTTCCCCAGCAAAACTGTTGGAAAATCAACAATGCCTGTGAAGAACAACCTCACCATATACAGTGACATTTACAGGTAATTTAAACCACCTTTTCAATGTCCCCAAAACACCAAAAGAACTTTGTCAAAATAAGAACCAGCTTCTGGAAATCATCCCCAATTCATGATTTGCTTAAACACTGTTTATGCAGATCCTTTAAAACCTTAAAATCAAATTGTCCAATTTTCAGGCCTTAAAATATCTGTGAATGTCAGGAATGCAGTTTTTATCTATACAAATAATTAATTGGATTATGAGGTTAGCATTATTTTTAAAAAGTAGTTTTAAAAGTTTACTATAATTAATTTATAATAAAAACAGCAAACCATTACAATTAAGATGCAGGAATTAGTGAAGGACTGAAATGTTTAATCGATTATCAAAGTAGTTTGTGGTTCATCTAATCAAATAATTGTTGCAGCTATACCGCCTTTTAAGCAGCCAGTCAACACTCAGATTACCTCCCCACTACCTGACAACATAAGACATACTATATATTTTTCAGCTAAAGGTGACACTAACAGACTCCATACTGCTGTCAAGGAATTGGCGATATTATCTTTTCTTGCAGAAGTGCAGTGATGGAGTATGGGATGTGGGACCAGGTAAGAGTGGACCATGGGAAGGAGTTCTTCCTTACTCTTTACATGCAGCCAGCCACCGCCACAACACAGAGAGGCCACCATATATGCAAACACCATCAACAAAGGGGACTCATTTGGAAAAATGAATTGCAATGAATACAGTTGAGCAAAATATGCATGCACACACCCTGATTGTAATTTGTAAGTTTCAATGATTTTAATGTCAGTCACCCTTTTAATTAATTCCTTGTGCTTGTATTTATTTGTAATGGAAAGCTAAAGGTTGGTGATAATTGTGTAGTGTTGAAATCAGCCATTGTTGGACAGTATTCTCTGTGTAAAGAATCTAAATAAGTGCTTTGACAGGATCACACTATTGAAAGAATTTGGCCTGAAATCAACAATAGGGTGAACTACCCTTTGAAAGTGGCATTGGTCCAACTGGTGGATCAGGAGGCGTTGGATACAGCATGTCCAAATTCTGTGCGTCATCCTTGACATGCCAGTCGGCTCGGCTTGGAGTTGACCGTGTTGTGCAAGCGTGGAATGCCCACAGGATTCCAGGTGTGTGTTGGGGTTTGTCTCAATCAAATTTGAGTCTGATTGCATGTCATCTCTAATTTTGAAAATACGTTATAAAATGTGTGATGCCTGCTCAAGCCTTTTTTATTAATGACAATGTCACGCGTTTTGTATACTATTTTAAGTGGTTTTCTGATGAACATATTTTTAAACTTGTTTAATAAAACACTAGGGGAAGCATGATGCAGATTATAAGTGAGTTCTGAGACCATCAAGCATCATTGAGCTGTGCACTGTAACATTAAGTTTTTATGCAACATTTATTTATTAAAAAACATTTTCATAGTGATTTTTGGTAAAGCAAATTCACATTTTACTATGCAAATCCTAAATGTTATGTTGTAGTAAATAAAATAATTATTTGCCTAATAATAACAACATAGTCATCCAAGTGCGTTTATATATTTTCTCTTTTGCTTTTGGTTGGGTATACCTGTACATTTGTGGAGTGCTGGGGCCATCAGAAGCTGCACAATTTGCATGTATTGCTTGTAATGAAAGCTTCTTCACTTTATATGAGTAACTGTTGTATGTTAGACTTCAGTGTTTGTAAGTATATGATTATTTGTTGTAATTAGTAAGTTATAGTCGTGTTGTTTGAAAGGCCTTTGCTGCTTTTGTAATGATGCCTTAGTTCTTATGTGTGACAGTTATAATGACACTGATATGTTGAGCACACCTTATCTGTGAGCTCTTAGCTTTCCAAGTAGGCCCAGCAGCAAAATCAGTCAGTTTTAGTTTTAGTGTTTTCTGAGCCTGTTAGCGCCAAATTGGGTGTAATTGGCGGGCAGGAGCAAAACTGTGCGCGTTTCCATTCAACACATAGACCACAGCTGCAAACTTATCTGCGGAAATTGTATTCTGTGTTTCCCAATACTTTCAACACTGGTAAATAATTATTAATCTTCACCGACCAAACGGCGACGTTATTATTTTCACTGTTTGGGGTGTCATTTTCATTACTTGAAATGTACAGTAAAATAAGTTTAGTTTAGCATTTCAATCGGAAGGGGGGAGGGTGGAGTCCTTCGGGTGGACGGAGGCACCCTGTATGTGACATGTATGGAGCGTGAGGCAAATGTGTCCACGATTGCTGAAAAGGTGAATCAGGACCTGGGCTCAGAGGAGGAGATTGTCCTCTGTGATGGTCAGGGAAACCGCCTCATCGAAGGCATTGGCACAACAGGTATGTTATTGTAAAATAAAATTAATTCCTACTTAATAGTAGTTCATTATTGTTAATTGACATCACATATCTTGAATATCACTTCTTTTTTCAATATTGTTTGATTAGCTTGTTTATTGAATGCATTTCACTTTTAATTTTGTAGTCTTTGTAACGTGTTTTGATATAAGCTGATAATTGTCCCACTCTTTTGCAACCTGTTGCACTCCTGGTTGCCAGCAATGGGCTCTCTCTGTGTTCTTTACCAAGATTTCTTACTTCCTTCATTAGGGAGTTAGTTGTGCCTTTCATCTGAACCACATTAAACTTGCCAAGGATTCTGTTCAAAATCAAAAAAAAGTACTGGAATTGAAATTGAAAATTTAATTTTATCCCCATCATCTTCTCTTTGGGAATGTCGTTCTGGAAGCAGAATGCTCGCAAGATTGTTGCCCTCTGTGGCAGTGCCTACCAGGAGCTGATGAGGAAGAGGAGGAGGGCAAGGTAACAGAAGCCTTCACCTATTACAGAATGCAAAACTAACTTCTTTCAACACAAAAGGCACTGCAGAGTAAATACTCCAGAGTCTCCACATGTACATTTCAATTTTGAATTTCAATTCAATGAGCCCTTTTCAACACAAGCAAATTCACAGAGACCAATAAATTCAGTCAAAAACCATCCAGCAATGGAGATGACTTTAAGTTGTTTAAGTTATTTTAAAGTATGCTGAATACAAATAAACTGGTTAAAAGGTGTGACTGCCCCGAGAGCTCTTGGTGTTGGAACTGCAGGCAATTAAGGAGATTGGGAGCACCTGGCTAGTAGCCCAACCTATTTAGGCCTGCCCACCAAGATGCCGGTGTCGGTGCTTGCGCCTGCCACGCTATTCTTTTGTTTTGTGTTGTTTTAAATAAATGTCTGCGGGGAGCAGTGGACAACCAACTCGCCCAAAATGCAGGGATGACAGTTTTCAGGAAATTGTTTTTGAACTTACAGGGATGGGGGAGGTTGTTACTGTTTGGAAGGACACCATAAGAAGTTAGGGGATTGTTGGTGTAGTTCGTTTTTATTTTAGGAGGGTGGTTGTTGGGGGGCCTGTTAAGTTGAGTTATGTTCATCTGTTATGTTATTTTATGCAAATAATAAATTAATAAATTGTTAATTTTTTTTCTATTATGTTCACTTGCAGAACAGTTAAGTTTACCTTAGGGCTTCACAGTAAATGTTCTGCAGCCATAGATTATACATGCAATGCCTTTGAAAGCATGTATGTGCTATATATGTTGAATAAATGTTTGTGCTATATATGTTGAATAAATGTTTAAGACTTGTATGGATTCTCTTCACTTGCATGACACAGTGGGAGTGTTGTATGTTAAACACACTGGAATGTGTATAGAGAAGAAAGATTCACACAGTATATAGCACACTGGTAAATCATTCTTTTGGCCAGATGGCCTACATTAGGACATTTCTGATGTGCGTTTGTTGTCTGAGCTGCTAAGAAGCTGATAGCAGTGTTAGAATCAGGTTAAAACAGAAGGGCATGCACGTTTGGATGCACTCTGGGATGATGATGATGATGATGATGATGATGATAACTAGGTTGCAAATAAAATCAAAATCAAAAACCAAATGAAATGAACAACAATAAATACATCTGTATTAGTAATCTTGATTTAAAACAGTTGCCAAAGACACAATACAGTCAGTCATTTAAATACTGCCACCTGCTGGTAGAAAGGGGGAACAGTTTGGTCCATTACGGTGAAAATCACATTAAATATTAATTTAATTATATAATATAGTGCTAACAGTAACAACTCTGCACACACAATAAGTTCTTAGGGTAACCTATATTACCAACTGTATTGAGCCAAACAATGCGCTCGTTAAACGTGACTGGTGTACGTGGATAGGCACGATATTAAATCACTGCAATAAACTACTGTTGCTAACATATTTCTTTCGGTCCAGGTTTATATAAGCCTATTTATTGATTGATTTTTTTCTTCTAACGTTACTCTGGTATAACGTTAGTGCTGCATATTATGACCGTTCTAAAAGCTTGCTTTTATTTTTATAGGCTATATTTACTATTACTTCCGGGTCACTTGGCCAACCTGTCTTTCTTTTAGTGTAGATCTTCAAACGGAGAAATGAAAAAACGGCTCTTTTATTACCGTTTCTTTGATTTTGGTTTGAAACGACAAACGAAAAAAAGGTGGTTTCTCGTTATTTTGTTTTGTGGTTCAAACGAAAAAACAAACTATCAAAACGTACACGGACCGTGATGCTGAACTATCATGTGAGTTTCTAAAGGTTTTTTTTATTATTTGCACAGTTATGAACATTGATATTTTATGTGCAACAATAGCATGCTCAGGCTCAGTGGCCTTACGCCTCAATTTAAATGTTTTTTTTTTTTTTTTCAAACAATGTGATTTAAATGGTTATGAATGTACTGATTTGATGCATTTTAAAAAAGATGGATGATAGATATTCTTCAATCTTTCTGACAAAGAACAAAAGATAATGTGAATCACAGTATGTACAATGTTTTTTTAATTTATTAATTGTAGTGCACAGTGTTTATTATAAGGTGGTAGAATCTGCAGCTTAGTACTCACTACTCACTACTCATGAGTACTTTGAAATAAAATACTTTTTTACTCTTACTCAAGTAGTTTTTTGGACAAGTACTTTTTAACGTTGGTGGTTCAATCCCCGGTTCCACCTGACCGAGTGTCGAGGAGCAAGACACCTAACCCCAGCTGCTCCCGACGAGCTGGATGGCGCCTTGCATGGCTGACACTGCTGTTGGTGTATGAAGGAGTGAGTGAATGGGTGAATGTGAAGCAATATGTAAAGTGCTTTGGTGGCCATAGGTCTGTGAAAGCGATATATAAAATGCAGTCCATTTACCATTTGGTGGCCATAACCCCACGTCCAGGTGTGAGCAATTAACATGGGCGGAGTACGCTCATAATTCTCTGCCATCGTCGTCCACTTGCCTTTCCCCATTTTTTTATTTTGCTGGGCTACCAGCCACCTCTGTTTCCCTCTCAGGAACCTGAAGCCGGCGTTCCCTCAGTCCAGGCCTTTATACTGAGTTCTTAGGCCCAAAGCGTAAAATGATGCTGTGAAAAGCCTTCAATGACGAGGTCTCATCTTTTACAATCCTCTTATTGGTCAAGGCCATCTCTACTTTGATGAAGGTCTCTCATGGTTGTAGGAAAAATTAACTGAGCTGGACGATGACATCACTGTTTTCTCCAAAACTGCTTTATAGATAAAATTAACTAATTTAAGAATTGATGATCTTTACAACGGAACTGAATCAACACTGAACTGACTTTAGCTGAACAACAGCCGAAATACATTATTGTCCTGTTATCTCTGTAAAGCTGCTTTGAAACAATCTGTGTTGTATAAAGCGCTGTATAAATAAAGATAACTTGACTTCACTTATTGTATTATAATCCCTGGATCACTGAATCTGCTTGATTTCTATCTTAAGCAAAAAAGATGATGTTGAATTAACAGTGCACTCATATGTACATCTTTACACCACAAGAGGGCAGTATTCACCAAAGTCTCATATGTACATCTTTACACCACAAGAGGGCAGTATTCACCAAAGTCTCATATGTACATCTTTACACCACAAGAGGGCAGTATTCACCAAAATACTGCAGTCTTCGTATCAGCTGTGTGTGTACACATGCAGTATAGTAGGCTAGACTCAGGTAAATGGACCAGAAGAGGTTAGAGTGTTAACTGTTCTTGACATTGTTAATAATTAGGGGTTCAAGCACGAAGTGCTGAAACCCTATTGTAATTGCCCTGATTTTTATTAGGGGTTCAAGCATGAAATGCTGAAACCCTATTGTAATTGTAAGGATTCGTAAAACGCATCGTGCAGGACAAACCGTAAGGCCTAGAGACGTGAAACCTGGCCAGATGGTAGGCCTCAATTTGGGGACAACCTATCAGAGTATGACCCCGAATGGCCCATAGGTGGCGCTACAGCAACCAAAAGTACAAAATCGCTCATAACTCTTAGGCCGTTTGTCCCAGGATCAAGTGTCTTATATCGTTGGAATCCTTGGCTCAAGGCGGACAAACGGCTATTTCAAGGCTATCTCCGATTTGGATGTAGGCAGGGAAAATTTTCTGCTATGTCGAATTTTGTCCAAAACCTACTTTTGCGAACTAGACCCTGGTTTTTCGCCCGATCGGAACCAAACCAGTCTAGGTCAATTCTCTGGACTCTCTAGATCAATAATTATCGGAAAAAAAAGTTGAACTTTTGCATTTGGGTGGCTGTAACAGGGTCATTTATAAAAGGGGCGTGGCAAAATACACTAAAAAGCCTATAAATCCCAAATGAAAACTCAGAACTTCACCAAAATTGATGAGCATATGTGTCAGAACATGGTGAGGAAGCATGCAGTTTCATGGAGATCGGACCATAGGTGGCGCTATAACTGGCAAAAAGCCTTCATTCTTATTAGGGGTTCAAGCATGAAATGCTGAAACCCTATTGTAATTGTAAGGATTCGTAAAACGCATCGTGCAGGACAAACCGTAAGGCCTAGAGACTTGAAACCTGGCCAGATGGTAGGCCTCAATTTGGGGACAACCTATCAGAGTATGACCCCGAATGGCCCATAGGTGGCGCTACAGCAACCAAAAGTACAAAATCGCTCATAACTCTTAGGCCGTTTGTCCCAGGATCAAGTGTCTTATATCGTTGGAATCCTTGGCTCAAGGCGGACAAACGGCTATTTCAAGGCTATCTCCGATTTGGATGTAGGCAGGGAAAATTTTCTGCTATGTCGAATTTTGTCCAAAACCTACTTTTGCGAACTAGACCCTGGTTTTTCGCCCGATCGGAACCAAACCAGTCTAGGTCAATTCTCTGGACTCTCTAGATCAATAATTATCGGAAAAAAAAGTTGAACTTTTGCATTTGGGTGGCTGTAACAGGGTCATTTATAAAAGGGGCGTGGCAAAATACACTAAAAAGCCTATAAATCCCAAATGAAAACTCAGAACTTCACCAAAATTGATGAGCATATGTGTCAGAACATGGTGAGGAAGCATGCAGTTTCATGGAGATCGGACCATAGGTGGCGCTATAACTGGCAAAAAGCCTTCATTCTTATTAGGGGTTCAAGCATGAAATGCTGAAACCCTATTGTAATTGTAAGGATTCGTAAAACGCATCGTGCAGGACAAACCGTAAGGCCTAGAGACTTGAAACCTGGCCAGATGGTAGGCCTCAATTTGTGGACAACCTATCAGAGTATGACCCCGAATGGCCCATAGGTGGCGCTACAGCAACCAAAAGTTAGAAATTGCTCATAACTCTTAGACCGTTTGTCCCAGGGTCAAGTGTCTTATATCGTTGGAATCCTTGGCTCAAGGCGGACAAAATGGCTATCTCTGATTTGATTTAGGCAGGGAAAATTTTCTGCTATGTCGAATTTTGTCCAAAACCTACTTTTGCAAACTAGTCCCTGGTTTTTCGCCCGATCGGAACCAAACCAGTCTAGGACAATTCTCTGGACTCTCTAGATCAATAATTATTGAAAAAAAAGTTGAACTTTTGCATTTGGGTGGCTGTAACAGGGTCATTTAGAAAAGGGGCGTGGCAAAATACACTAAAAAGCCTATAAATCCCAAATGAAAACTCAGAACTTCACCAAAATTGATGAGCATATGTGTCAGAACATGGTGAGGAAGCATGCAGAGTTTCATGGAGATCAGACCATAGGTGGCGCTATAACTGGCAAAAAGCCTTCATTCTTATTAGGGGTTCAAGCATGAAATGCTGAAACCCTATTGTACTTGTAAGGATTCGTAAAACGCATTGTGCAGGACAAACCGTAATGCCTAGAGACTTGAAACCTGGCCAGATGGTAGGCCTCAATTTGGGGACAACCTATCAGAGTATGGCCCGAATGGCCCATAGGTGGCGCTACAGCAACCAAAAGTTCAAAATTGCTCATAACTCTTAGACCGTTTGTCCTAGGATCAAGTGCCCCATATCGTTGGAAAAATGGCTATCTCCGATTTGCTCGCCCTTCAGGCGCCAATTTCGAGTAAATTGCATTTTTTTGAAAAAACTATTTTTGCGAACTTCTCCTTGGTTTTTCGCCCGATCGGAACCAAACCACTGCAAGAATATTCTCTGGAGTCTGACAATCAATAATCATCCAAAAATTTCTAACTGAAATCTTTGATGGCACCAGGGCCACTTTTACTAAAACGGTTATAAATTGTGAACGGAAAGAGATTTTTTTTGCTAAACTTGGTACACATCTTCCTGAGCTCAATCTGAGATCACTTGAAAAAAAAAAAAAAAAAAAATTGCAACAATTGGCCACTAGGTGGCACTATAAAACGGTTATAACTTGTGAACGGAAAGAGATATTTTCGCAAAACTTGGGACACATGTTCATGAGCTCATTCTGAGGTCACGTGAAAAAAAATCATGACAATTGGCCACTTGGTGGCGCTATAAAATGGTTATAACTTGTGAACGGAAAGAGATATTTTCACTAAACTTGGGACACATGTGCATAAGCTCAATCTGAGTTGACAGTTGACAAAATCGTGACAATTGGCCACTTGGTGGCGCTATAACAGTGAAAAAAATCATGAAAATAGCTATAAGCGCACCCAACCGTTAGTCTACTGAAAATTGGCACGCAGTGTCTTTGTCCAGGGTGCCATGATAGTCTATGAGAACATTGGTGTATCTAAAAAAACTCAGTATACGTCATTGGCACAATGCCTTGAAGGAGCCTTAGAAGTTTCAAGGAAGCCCGTGTTTTTTTCACAGGAGTGACCTCCTAAGAATCCTTGCCGAGTCCAACAATACCAAACATGCCAGGTTTCGCCTTATGGTTTTTGTAAGTGTCATTTAGAGCTTTAAAAAATTGTGGTTATCTTCAAAGCCGTTAGTCTGATCTAGACAACAACAAAAAAACAAAGGAAATTTGAAAACATAGGTAAATAGCTAAACAATAACGCCAAAATGTTACAATTATGATAGGAACTGACAAAAAAATAAATTAAATCCAATCAATTTCACCCATGGATCATTTTGATGCTCTCACATGTTTGAAACAAACAATGATGGATTGTGATGAAATTTGTTTTGAATTGGGACTGGCGAATCCCCGTCCATACTGTCAATGACCGGTCGCAAAGACCCGCCCACTTTAGTTACTGTTGCTATGTCTGACAAGCGACGCCACTCTCACACCACACCAAGTTCTCACGCAGTGAAAAATACATTGCGGATCAGAGAAAAGACTGCGCGCTGACAGACAAGTACTTTTGATATGAAACAAAGTCTCACCTTTCAAATGTAGTAATTTTTTAGAGACATTTAAACAATAAATACCGTTTTGTGACTCTTTAATGTGTCTGACAGATCGCTGTAGACTCGAGGCTCAGTTAAAGCTGCTTGTGAACCGATCATCTCTTCCTTCTAGTTAATTTATAGCATTAAAATAAACGTGAATGAACATAAAAGGAATGTTGTTTTAAAGTGCTAAGACTTCAGTACACTTTGTTTTTCAAATTTAAATCCTCCTATGTTAATCTACTAACTCTCCTGACTGCTTTGTTGGACAAAATGGCGGATTATGATTAGTCAGATCGCCTGTCAATCAAACTCCCTGCGAAGGGTCAATTGAGAATGCCTGTGCGCACAATCCTGATCTAATCGACAACTTTGCAGTTGCACATAGGAAAGCCCGGAAAATCCCGCTATAATGTAAGAGAGCATCTTTTTCATGTATTTGGACCTAGGCCTAACAATGTTTTATAGTGCGCTGTCCCCATTGTTTTTTTTTTGTTTTTGTTTTTGTTTTTGGTGAGCGTAGGCTACTCCTGATTTTGTTAGTCATCTCATCTCTTATATGCTGTGTATGATCATATCCTGCCCTATTCATGGTAGCCTACTCGCGGACATTGCGTCATCAATGTCATCAATTGCGTCATCAAGGGGCCCGCCTTGATAATCCTACTTAAGGGCCCGTGCCCGGTTGCATAAAGCACCTTAAGTTTTTGGTAACACTTTACGGTAAGGGTACATGAATTATCAAGGATTCATGTATAAATTCATGCATGAAATATGCATTCATTCATGCATTAATATCTCATGAATCATCAGGAACTAACACGAGTTCAACGTTTTTCATTCATGACTTCATGGATGAACAACACCTTAATTAAAACATTAACTAAGATGAGTACATCATCATGAATTATGATTTATTACGCATGATCATGATGTTTTCTTTGTTCACACAAAAAATTGGTCTTTACCACCCATTGTGGATAAAGCTATGGTTATGGTACATGAATCATCATGAATTCATGCATTAAAAAGTATTAATTCATGCATGCAAGACTACTCTTCGAATTATTAAAGGAATGTACAAAAATCCACATTATCTAATGCATGCATACAGGCTAGAACAGTATATCAATTAATGTGAGAACTTTTTTTCTGAATTATGATCTGAGTTTCCAAGCATGTTCATGTCTTCTTAGCCTGCAGGTAAATGGACAGAGCCCAAAATTGGCCAATCACAGCACATATTATACGAATTCTGTTGGCATTCAAATACTAGTCATCATTAACTAAGCATTATTTATCAATGACTTCATCATGTGTGTGGCCCCTCAACTAAAGTGGTGACTTGGTGCTTTGAAACACTGATGAACAATGTGGCATAACTGTGAAATGACATGAATATGAACATGAAAGTTCAAGCCTTTGCAAACAATGTACTGTGGACACAAATGGACTTTGATCTTAACTTTACTGCTTTATTCTTAAACGGTATAAACCAGTTAAAACCATAAAGCTGTTTAAAAAACAATGTTTCACAAACAGCTTGATCTCTTTTTGGGTAAAGGACACCTTTTAATGTATAAAGCTACTGGTGTGACTCCTCCATATCATGAAATTGTAAAACAGCTTTATGGTTTTGTAAAGAGTTTTCAGATATACAGGCACTTAAAATAAAGTTCATGGTGTATGTACTGAATTCCTTCTCAGCTCTTTCCAGCTGTTGATTTAACTGGTTTATACCGTTTGGTTTCAGAATAAAGCAGTAAAGTTGCATAACATTATTACGATTTTACAGCTAAAAAACGTACGTTAAACTATTTACGAATATTTCATATCATAAAGATATCTGTATAATTTCCCTTTTACCATTTAATAGATTATAAATGTAAGATCCCTTAACCCTAACTCCACACCTAAACATACCCATTTTATAGACAATATTAAAAGGATAAAACGTAATGGACAGATATGTGTAGGGAAATGGCAGTTTTATTAACAATGTAGCATTAAAAGATAGTTTGAGCAACTAATCCTACCCCTAAACCTAAACCTAACCATTTCTTAAAACTACGTAACTACAATTATAAATTAAAACAACAGACAGACAATCACAATCATGTATTTATTGAGAAAATGTCAAAACCGGTACCAAAAGTCGTTCACATGACGATGTGTCGCAGTCCTCTCTGGTAGTAATGTTATATAATAGTTTTGTATGAGGTAACGTTACAGAGCAGAATTTAAGTTATTAATCCATGAAAATGTTAATCCGGTTCGGTTTGCTGTTCGCTCTGTGAAGGCGCGCGCGCTTCTCCATTTCAAATGTAGTACACAACTTAAACACGGCATGTCGTAATCTGTGACGAAGCATGCGAGAGCCAATGAGCGTTTGATATCACTGCCGTAAAACATGTCGTAACGCTTCGGGCGCAATTTTTGAATTTGAATTCACCACGAGCGCGGGATTTGACGTTGGTCTCTGAGAGAAATGGAGATGAAGATCACTGGATAAAGGGCTGCATTTGGATCTGTTTCTTGCAAACAACGTATGGATTCAAAAGATTTGGATCACATTAAGCTAATAAAATTGATTTCTTTTGTGAATTTATGTTGTGTTTTAGTGTATTATGAGTCCAAACATTAATGCCACGATTTGAATATGCATAAGTTAAATAGGAATACGCCCAAATTTCTACGTCGTTGTTTGTATAAGTTGTTTATAAGTAAATAAATTACGTTTTTGTGCTGTCCACTGTCAGTATTATACCTTTCTGTGTGTATAAAAGAACTACACTTTATACACACATATTCTCATGAGATCACGTTGCAAGTTAAGATCAAAGTCCATTTGTGTCCACAGTACATTGTTTGCAAAGGCTTGAACTTTCATGTTCATATTCATGTCATTTCACAGTTATGCCACATTGTTCATCAGTGTTTCAAAGCACCAAGTCACCACTTTAGTTGAGGGGCCACACACATGATGAAGTCATTGATAAATAATGCTTAGTTAATGATGACTACTGTATTTGAACGCCAACAGAATTCGTATGTTATGTGCTGTGATTGGCCAATTTTGGGCTCTGTCCATTTACCTGCAGGCTATGAGAAAACATGAACATGCTTGGAAACTCAGATCATAATTCAGAAAAAAAGTTCTCACATTAATTGATATACTGTTCTAGCCTGTGTAGCAGAGCGGGCGTGGTTTGACTCAAATTGCTGTAATTTCTGACTACGCCACCTGGGGAATTTCACCCCAAGAATTTAATATAACCTCTAAGCTAAGGCACGCACAGGTCCCAATCACCGTTGAGTCAGAGACATAAGTAATCGTACAAAAGTATTTTATTTAAGCAACATTCATAGTTAAAAGAGGCATTGACCAGCAATCACACTCATCTCAATTGTTTAATTCTATCGTTGGCAGCAGAGGAACCTGGGCTTACCCGCAGAGGCAGTCTTGAGATATCACCCTTATGAAAATTACTCTATACACAGTGCACACACACTAATACACACTCAACGACTCATGTCAGAGAAGACCACGACACACAGTGAGGACGTCACCACCTAAATGGTCACTCGTCTGCCCCCGGGTGCCCAGGCCCTGCCAACAAACAAAAGAAAAAGACATCAAACAGTGATATGCAAAAAGAACAAAATGATATAACCATAAATCACTAATACAATAAATCAAACCAAAATAATATACAAATTCAAAAAGATAAATCAATTAAAGAAATAAACAGGAAAAAGCAAATCAAAAGAAACTCAAAGCATATCACTGAAAACAAAATTCACAGAAAACAGTGCACTGGAACAGTTCGCTCGAGACGGTTCACTCGAAACACTCGGGTCAGTTCACTCGAGTCGGTTCCCTCGAGACGGTTCACTCGAGACAGAACACTCGGAACAGAACACTCGGGTCAGTTCACTCGAGTCAGTTCACTCGAGTCGGTTCCCTCGAGACGGTTCACTCGAGACAGAACACTCGGAACAGAACACTCGGGTCAGTTCACTCGAGTCAGTTCCCTCGAGACGGTTCACTCGAGACAGAACACTCGGGTCAGTTCACTCGGGTCAGTTCACTCGAGTCAGTTCACTCGAAACAGAACACTCAAGACAGTTCACTCAGTCGAAACAGTTCACTCAAGACAGTTCACTTGAAAGTTCACTTAAAACAGAACACAAAACAGATAAAACAGAAAACAGGTAAAACAAAAAAACAGGTAAAACAGAATTCAAAACAGAACAGCAGCCGATGAGGAGCAGAGCAAACAGCAGTTTATGATGAAGCAGCGGGCAGATAATTCTCATGCAGGACGCCGCTACTGTCCTTAACGCGTGCCTAAAAACAAAACAAAAAGGTGTTACACCGCGATTCCCTCTCCCTTGGCTTCACGCTCGAACAGTATACTCACAAAACATGCTGTCCCGGGATTACTATCCCCGAACTATGCGGTAGATGGAGCCGAAGGTCTCCGACAAGCTCGTTGGCATGAAGCGCTGATAGATTGTACACTAAGCATACAGATCAGTCAGATTACCCGCTCAGCCAAAGCAAAACTTAATTTACAAAACACCGTCGCATACAAATGCTTCCCTTACCCGTCTCAAATGTCCATACTGAACTCTCCAGAAAGCACACAGACTGGCAAACAGCACTGACAGTGAATAAGCAGCTTCAGCGATCTTTTACGAGCAACACCTGACACAGCACTCCAGCAAAAAGCAGCAGGGCGCCTGGGTAACGTCACGGCCCCGGATAGTGACGCACACTAAGGAACCGGTAACCCATGCTCTTATACGCACCGGATTCCAGGCCATTGGCCAAACCATAACAAGTAGGAGGGGTCATAACCCTTCCTGCTACATATACATTTTTAAATTTAGATTTTTCTTCTGTTTTGTATTATTTCATCACGTTGTTGATATGTCTCCTGTGTTTCTGTAGTTGGTGTGATTCTGGAGAGTCCTGTTCATCCTGTGACTGAAGGAGATAATCTGGCTCTACGCTGTTTATATAAATATACAACCCTATCAAACCTCAATGCTGATTTCTATAAAGATGGATCACTCATCCAGAATCAAACTACAGAGATGATCATCCCTACTGTCTCAAAGTCACATGAGGGTTTCTACTACTGCAAACACCCAGAGAGAGCAGAGTCTCCCAAGAGCTGGATCTCAGTCAGAGGTGAGAGTCAATGAAACTGTGAGCTGATTTATTTCTTCATATGCCCTCGTTCAGATATAGTGCATGATAAAGTGCTTGTGTGTCTCTTTTTCAGGGTCTCATTCAGACTCTCAGATCTCTGTCCTCCACATACTCAGTTCTGTACTGGCAGCTTGTCCATATCTGATAGTGACGGTCGTGCTGATTTACAAATGCTGCAGAATGAGAGGGAAAACACCTGAGTGATTTATTAGAAGTCATTATTATAATTATTTTTAACTTACCAACAAATCAGTCAAAATAATCATTAATGTTATGTGATGTCACATTTGGCTCTGCTCAATGAGGGTTTGATCTTTGTAAAGTTGCTTTAAAAACACTGTTGTGAAATCTGCTTTACAAATACTGAACTGTCAAATCTTGTTAAATTAAATGCAGGAATGAATCCCCTTTATTATTGCTGTGTTTGTGTCTTATACAGAAGTCACTTCGTTTGTCATGTTACAGTTGTTAAAGTCATGTTACATGTTAAAGTTAATGTTAATTAATGTTAATAACATGTTTATTTATCCACCGGGAATTGATGGTAAAAGCAGTTTTAACTTTGGAATAGCTAAGAAAGGGTACATTTTGGTTTCAGATTGACTTTAACAAGGTACATGGATGTTATCCTGTTAACACGTTTGGTTTTTGCTGTTTTTGACCAATAAAATATTATTGTTAATATAGACCAAACCTTTAAGCTTTAGTATCACAAGTACATCCCTGCCCCACTCACAGTTTACTTCCCACAATCCCATTTGGCAACTTGTTTTCCTCTTTATATATTGCTTTTTTTTAAATAAAGTCTGACAAGACAGTGACTGTCTGTTTATATATTAGCTTACATTTCAGTAGCTTTTCAGTTTTTTTATTTTGTCCTGCTTTAATACATTGCAATTCTTTACAATGTAAGGCTTGTGTAATATTTGCATGTTTAACATTATAACCACACGAACACACTGTCATTTGTAAGCTATTCCTTATTTTAGTGTAAGTCTCCTGATTTGTATTGCTGCAATATTTCATATTTGATGTTTGTTTACTTTTTTAATAAAGAAACACAGCTTTATATTCTGGATCTTATGCTTTGTCTTGCAGTGTCACAATAAAAGCAGAAGAATTGTGACCTCTGACTATAATGAATCATGTTTTAATCTCTCAATAGTTTGGATTTTTCAGCCTAAAACTACTGTAATCTACAGAAATGATTACATTTATATGGAGAGAAAAGAACGTCTCGGGTTACTATTGTAATCCTCGTTCCCTGAGTAGGCATCGATACTCGCCGCTTTGGGGAATGCCTTCGGCATGAAGCTTCTGAAGTCAACTATGGAATTATTCCAATCTCGATTGGTGTAGCGTCATTGCGTCACTCGTGACGTCACATGTGACGGTGATCCGGAAGCTATAAAGGGTCACAGGAACCAGGAAATGTTAGCTTCCGATTGGTCAAAGCAAATCGTTCTCAGGAGCGTGAAAAGTGTGGCCGAGGGAAGCAGCGTCAGGGAATGAGGGTTACAATAGTAACCCGAGATGTTCCCTTTCGTAAGGGAACTGCCGCTGCATCGATACTCTACGCTTTGGGGAACGAATACCCACGCCGCCACACTGAGAGAAATACGCCCTGGTGTGAAGCATCTGGCACACTCACGGACAATAGGAATGAGTAGAGGGCAGATCCAACTAGCTTGTCATAAGATTTGGTGTAAGAAGGGGAGATCTGGAGCCGGAGGCTGAACTGACCTCATGGATGAGAACCCCAGACAGTAAAAAGTAATAGATAAGAGGTGAAGGCAAAGTGCACCTCGTACTTCAGATATGAGAGGTTTCTGCAGATAACCAACTGTCTAATTGATAAAGGGGAATAGCTCCTAACCCTTGATACATAACTAGATGGATAGACTCCTCCTAGCCTGAGGCCTAACATAGGAACCTCCAAGGCTAAGACCTTGACCATCTGACACATGCGATGGAGGATGGAATACCTGAAGAATCATGGTATTGCCTACAGGCACCTCAGTACCGGGGCAAAAAATAATGTAGAGTGGCTCCCACGCTAGCAAGTAAGAGGGGGCAGCACCACCACTCTTCCAGGGAGTAAGACGAGCAGGAAGCAGACTCAATAGATTCTTATATATCTCATCCACAGGACATGATGGGTGCCAGGGATAGCCCATCAGCCTGATGCCAATAGGCTGGATAACAGGATTCATCCTCCAATCTACAGGAACATGGAGTTTTAGTGGGAATGACCCTACATGCACACCCTTAGGGGCTTGCGGAGGTCACCGGGGCCGCCACAGAGGCCCTAAGCATGAACGGGAGATCCCGTTAGAGAACAGGATGGAACACCAGTACTGAAGCCAGTGGGCAGTAATTAACTGGGTTCAATGCCGTCCCTAACTTTAAAATATTTAGTTCCTAGTAGAGTGGGGTTCTAGAATGGACGACCTGACCACCTTGGTGGAAAGGGCAACCTATTTATGGGTTGATCCCCCTCAGGGGCCAGACCCATAGTCTCCATAACTCCGGCCGTGGATGAAATATTGTACCACCGGCCTGAGAAAGAAGATCTCTCCTAATAGGGATTTGCCATGGAGGACTCTCCAAGAGACTATGAGGTCCGAGAACCAAATTCGGGCCGGCCAGTACGGAGCTACAAGGAGTAATCTCACACCGTACCTCCTGACCCTTTCTAGAACCCCAGAGAGCAGAGCGATCAGGGAAAAGCGTACAGACGTGACCTCGGCCACATCTGTACCATGGCATCCAAGCCCAAAGGAGCTGGATGTGAGAGAGAGTACCAGAGCGGGCAATGAGAGTTCTCATGAGAAGCGAACAAGTCAACCTCCGCCCGTCCAAACTCTCTCCATATAAGCTCAACCACTTCAGGGTGGAGCCGACATTCCCCGGGCCTCAGCCCCTGCCTCTACAGGATGTCTGCTCCCAAATTATCAACCCCAGGAATATAAATGGATCTAACAGAGAGAAATTTATCCTGGGACCAAAGAAGAATCTGATACGCCAGTCTAGAAAGAGGGCGTCCTAATAAGAACATGATGGCCTCTGAGGCCTCAGGGCAAAAAATACAGCCAACATCTCCAAGTGATTAATATGCCATGAGAGATGATGGTCATTCCAAGTACCTCGGGTGTAACGGCCCTCCATAACCGCACCCCAGCCCATGAGGGACGCATCCATAGTCAAAGTCTTTCTCTGACATGGTGCTCCCAGAACCGGGCCTTGAGACCGGAAACATGGTTTCTTCCACATGATGAGAGAACGAAGGCATCTGCGTGTAACTCTGATCATGCAAAAGGGGTTCCCCAGCAGAGAAAACCCCTTGGTCCTGAGCCACCACTGCAAGGCCCTCATATGGAGCAGACCAAAAGGCACTACCGTGGAAGCTGCAGCCATAAGACCCAAAACTCTTTGAAAGTGTTTGACAGTGATGGCCTGGCCTAACCTAATACTCTTCATTGTGTTTAAGATAGTATTTATACGAGCAGGAGACAATTGTGCCCACATCGTGACTGAGTCCCACTCTACTCCCAGGAACGTAGTTCTCTGAAGAGGAGTTAAGGAACTTTTCTTCACATTGAGTCTCAACCCCAAGCACCTCAGATGACGCAAAACAACATCTCGATGTTGAATTGCCAGTTCTTTCGACTGAGCCAAAATGAGCCAGTCATCTATATAATTTAAGATACGGACCCCCTGAAGTCTCAATGGAGCAAGGGCCGCGTCCATACATTTAGTGAAGGTGCGAGGGGATAAGGCTAGGCCGAAAGGAAGAACCCTATATTGATAAGCTTTTCCCCCAAAAGCGAATCTAAGGAACCTCCTATGATGTGGGATGATGGAAATATGAAAATAAGCATCCTTAAGATCTATCATTACGAACCAGTCCTCGGATCTGATTAGTTTAACGATCATAGGTATAGTAAGCATTTTGAACTTGAATCTCCTCAAAGATTTGTTCAATACCCTAAGACAGGGGTTTTCAAATTGGGTGAATGTGAGCCTCCCCTTAGAGTAGGTATGGACAGCCGAGCCCCCCCTTCCCCAAAATCCCGTCCGCCTGCCCTAACCCACACACACCTCTGCAGTAAATGCCATCTTTTGTGTGTTCCAGGCAATGATGAGTTTCAGTAACAACTGATCAAATGTAAATATTATTTTATTTCCACAACTTTCTTAAAAGTGCATTCATAAACGATTCTTTGCAACAGCAAATAATTTCCAACTTCATGCAGGCCTAATTGAGGCTACTTTTAAAATCACTGAACATCAGTAGGCCTAACCACAAGTCAACATGCTTAACATGTGCAATCGGCGCCAAAGCTACCGGTTTTGCAATCCGTCCGCTCAGTTTATAAACAGTAGGCCTACTAACGAATTCTCAAACAGTTCCCTCGGTTTAACAAATTGTGCCCTCGGATTAATAAACCGTACCCACGAGTTTCTAATCCGCGCTCTCAGACTTGTAAACCGTGCCTTTAGTTTTTGCAATCCACAAATTCATAAACCGTGCCCACGCTTTCGCGATCCGTTCCCACGGGTTTGTAAACTGTACTCACGGATTTGTGGCTCGCCCTCATTTTAGAAGAACACCAGGAGATACGTTGTTAACGAATCTTATTGTATATTGTTTTATTGTGTATTAAGTGGAATACATCAAATTGTCTTAACTGTGTCTGCATGCTTAAAGTGATTCTCAATTGTAGCGGGTATGGGGTGGAATATATACGATTTAATATGAATGACGTGCATCAAAATCTTTTGTTTAGTTGTGATAATCTTAGCACTTTAGTATTGTTGTCTAACCTGTACTATGACTGATATTTGACAAATTGCTTTGTTCCTCTTTTTGTAAGTTTTTGACAAAAGCGTCTTCTAAATATGTAGCCTAAAATATAATAATAATAATAATAATAATTGGGGAATTTCTCCTTACGAAAGGGAACTATATTTTTAAACAATACTTGAACATGCTTTTTTTTTTTTGTACAGCCACTGATTTCACACATGATTATTTTAACTCATCCTGTGGTTATTGTGACTGTTGTGTAAAACTGTTGCATACTAATGTTCACATGAGAACTGCTGGTCATGTGACATTTTATGGTTTTTAACGCTACTGAACATGAACACTGGGTGTCAAGTGCGGATTATGTGTTTAAAGTTGAGAAACACAAGAACAGTGTTAATAGTTGTGATGAATCTTTTAGAAAATGGTGTTACATTGATGAAATTTGGCTAATATATTTGGCTAAGTAATTGAGAAAACCTGTAATAATGTTAGATATTTATGAAAAACCTTTGACCCAGAGTATGAGCAATGATCGACACTTAGCAAACACCACTAATTCAGATTCGTATGTGTTGAGTGTCATTCTGCATGAAGCACGAATAAAACAAGATCTGAAAACTACTGATGTGAGCTTCTCTTCACACCAGTTTATCTTTCTAGCACTTCCTCTTTCACTCTCAGTCTCTCTGTTAAATGTGTCATTCTACAATTTAGATGATTCTATATTCTACAATTAGTAATAATTTTCTTCAGATTATATTTTATTCATTAAGGGAAAGTATAATCTGACACAAATGTTTTGTGCATCACAGCTGTACAGCAGCTTTAAAAGAAAAGAGTGTCATTGTTCAGCTGAAGTTCCCTTTAAAAAGTGTTACAACAATCCCCTTACATTCAACTAAGAACAGTTTCTGTTTAATAATTGTACAGAATGATCAGTGGAAAATAAAGACAGTTAGAGCTGTGCCGGAGAGTGTTTTAAAAAAGAACTGATGAGGTTTCAAAGAAGGGCCGGTCAGTCAGATCAGTTGCGAAGAAGATGTTGAAAGCCAGTGGTGAAGTTTCTGACGCCTCAGTCAGTGAAATGTTTTGTGTTGTCTGTATGAAGCCATTTGGCAACTCAAAGCCAAACGAAGTGAATGTGAAATGTGTCTTGTGCAGTTTCTGTCTGAACTCCAGGGTTAAAACATTCATCTGTGTGTCTATGTGTGAATATTCTCAATCAGAGTCACAATGGAGACAAACTCAAACACACAATGACTGTTTTTTATTAGACCTACATGTTCTTTACACACATACACTGGAGGTGAGTGTATATTAAGCATAAATACCATTAAGGACGTTTTTTTCTAATATAATAATTTACACACATGCACACACTCCTGAGTCAAACAGAAAGTGGATTTGAGTTATGGTCAGTCACAGAGAGAGAGATTTTTAGGGATTTTTCTTTTGGATTGTTTCAATAAACCTATTTTTGAATCATCTTGCATGATGTTTTTGCTTCTTTTGTTTAATTGTTACATCTTATATTTGTCAGGACAGAAGAATGCAAACAAGTTAAGTTGTAAACAGGATTTATTGGACACAACATATTATTCAGCAGATGAGCAGGTGAGTGTTTGAAGATTAAAGTAGAGCTCTGTTGGCTGGGTTGACTGAGTCTCTTATCTGGTTTTGGTTGAAAATGATGAAGATCAGGACGGAAGACAGAAGACAGACGAAGGCGGACTGGATCAGAGCTTCGATAGAAGAATGGCATCAAGAGGTAAGTATTGTCGAAGGAAGAGTCAGGTAAGTCTTTCGGTGTGGAATGACGAGACCAGACAATGTAGTGGGTGTGGTGACTATATGGTGCTGTTGATGTTGACAATATTGTATTATATTTATATTGACTTTATATTCAATGTGAAAAATTATAATTATTATGAATACTATTTATTGCATAAATATGAATTAGTACCATGAAATTCTCTCAAAATACAAAATATTATTCAACAAAAATATATTTCATTGATTTTACTAAAAATTAAAAAAAAAATGCATTTCAGGTGTTCAGACGCTTTTGACCGTGAACAACAGAAGTGTGACCCCCAAATGAACAATAGCAGAGTGTTAAGTAAATCATACATTGTGATTAGTGCAGATTGATTCCCAAATGAATAACTCTAATGATCCGATTCTTTTTACTGAATCAAAATTATTGAGCGCAACCATTAAATAACGATTTCCAATCAGGTACTGAACCAAGAAAGACACTATGTTGCACATGTATTAATGTAATCTTGTATTGCACTTTTGTTTCTGCCATTGATGTGCTTATTGTTGTTGTTACTTTTCAAAAGTACTAACAAAATTGTTATTTGAATCGTACAGAAACTGAATTCACTAAATTAAGAGGAACAAGCATTAAAGTTGTTACCCCTTGTCTTGGTGTATGAATTTTCACATGTACAAATATATCAGTGCCAAACCCGACACCTTTATTGTTAGAGGCCTGATAGATTAGAAATAGATCGAGATAGTTAGCTTGATAGATAGCTCATAGTTGTGGTTTGGTTTCTTCTCTTTCAGATCAGTGACATCAACCAGTGTGGGAGGAACAGCATCTGTTCACCAGTTTCTGCTTCTTAACTTATAACGTTATAAATACATCGAATACCATTATTACAATAAAGATCCATCAAAGTTATGATTCCTTTTCCATTAAACACAAGAACATTACTTCTCATAATGGCAAATTTATGCTGATTAAGTCCTGACAACATTTCAGTCGGAAACTTGCGTGACATTTTTGAAAATGTGTTACAAGATTATCAAAAGGTTTTCTGTAACACATGAGGCACATTAGTATGTCTTCTTTAATCTGTCATATTGTTCCTAAAGATCTGACTATGTATCAGGAAGTCTTGAGGCTTTAACTCAGTCTGTCTTTAATCGTCTGTCATTATTCAGTCAGTATGGAGCTCAGTCAACTTCCTCTTCTGCTCTGTGAGTATTATTTCTCTCAAAATAATTGCACTTGTATTATGAATAGGATTGTGTTCCTGGTGTTTTTTTGTTGTTGTTTTTTTTATGCTCTCAGAGCCTCAAATCCAGCTCTAGCTCATGATATATGAGTGAAAGATGAGCTTGAGAGAAGTGTGCAGTTAATGGTGTTTGTGAGAGAGAAATGCACTCTGTTGTGTTTGGGTCAGTCTGTTTGTTCACTCACTCGGTTTAATGCTTTGTAATGGTGTTTGCTGAATCATTTCTGTTTGTTAGTTTTGTACAGGTTGCTGTTGAGATGCACTAGGTAGATATTCACTAGTTAGTCTTCAGTAGATGTTCACTATTATGCAGTTAGTAAGAGTTTAAATGAGTTAATTGTTATTAGTCACTGTTTTCAGACTCTAGAAAGGTTTTTACAGAAACACTCATTCAGGAGCCACTAGATCTAGACAAATTAGAAGAAAGACTTAAAGAGAAATTAAACATTTCTGTGTTGTGAAGCTGAGAAACATGCAAGAGTGACATTTTTATGTGTAAAGTATAATAGAAAGTTGATCAGCTCCATGTTCACAGTGTAATAATTGTCAGATTTTCCTGTGTTTGGCAGAACTGTCACTTTGGTGGCTTGCCAGTGTAGTCGATTTCTCTTATACATAAACTAAGTTCTTGTGGAGAGAAGCATTTACTGAAGGTATCAGAGCAGCACATTCTTCAGCAGTGATGTTAGTCTGTCTTCAGAGAGTCTGAACCCAAATATCTGTCTGTGGGACAGACCTTTATACCTAAACTTTGGAAATAAAATCCCACAGAAAAAAATAAATAAATAAATAAAATCAGGATAATCAACAGATGAGTTTGATGATCTTTATGGGAACATTTAAAATACACAATCTTTCATGAGTTTTCTTTCTTTTTTACTTTGTGTTTTCAGTGCTGATTTCAAACATCCACTCTGGACACACTCAAGGTGAGTGAATTTGATTAATAAATTTCATTACAAATGTGTGATTCTGTTACAAACCAGGGGCCGGATTCACAAAACAATCTTAGGAATAAAAATCTTCTTAACTACTATTTTCTTCTTATTTTCTAACTTAAGAATAAAATAAATAAAAAAGATAAGAATATTTTGTATTGCCAAAAACTTTTCTTAAGAATGTTCTTATCTTTCTTTTTACGATTGTTCTTAAGACAAAATTTTTAAGGTGTCATTGTTACAGTGTAATTATTATTAATAATTTGCATGTAATTATACATCATTTACTCTTATTACTCATCTTAAATAACTTCTTAAATAAATCATCTTAAATAACTTCTTAAAGTCAGGATAACCTCCAACCTGTCTTAAATCCCCAAAGGAAGATTTCGAACTTCTTGGAATTTATCTTAAGAACTTTATTAACTTCTTTTTTAAGAAGATTTTTGCTGATCCGGCCCCAGCTGTCACAGTCATCTGCACTCATTCACCTTTAGTCTCGTTTTCATGGACTTTTGTTTTTTTCATTCATCACGTTTGTTTTCTCCCTCCACTCATCAGTTACCATGGACATTCATTCATCACAGCTGTTCGTCATTTATTTCGTTACCTCTGTGTATTTAGTTCCTCTGTGTTCAGTCTTTAGTTGTCGGTTGATGTTTGTGTATGGTAGTGTTTGTTACGTTTATACTCCTCTGCACACTGTTACTCCTGCTTGCCTCCTTGTAATCAAAAACCTGTTTATATTTGATAACCTCGTCTTCAGTCCGTCTTCCCTCTTCTTCATCTTGTGACACCAGCAATGAAATGAGTGTCATGATTATAAATACAGCTTTTTAATTAAGTTATATAAATGATTCATGTGTTGTGAGTAACACCAAACAGACGGTTCTGAGGTGTGACAAAAACATTCACTCACATGAAAACGTTTTTATGCAGAATTTAGAAATATAAAATATGTTTTGACATTTGTCTACAGATTCCATAAAAATGATTAGAGTTGCTGGACCTGCAACAACAAAGTCATTTGAACAACAATGACAATTTGTAACTCTGTGGTAACTGATGTGTGTCTCTGGTGGATGCAGGTGGTGTGAAACCCTGCGTTGAGCTCAGGGCTACTAACCTAAAGGATGTGGGTTTGAACTCCACATAGGAGGGTCTTTACACCTTTGTGGTCTGCCTGTTTGTGAAATAAAAATGCACTAATTTACCAGTGAGAGAGTGAGATCTGCTGAAAAACGTTCACATCTCATGCTCCCACTGACTTTATATTGACAGATGTTCCCAAACCAACTCTGACTGTACGGCCACAGAGTTCAGTGTTCACTGGAGACTCAGTTACTCTGAGATGTGAGCTGGATCAGTCATGGGGTGGATGGGAGTTTCTCTGGAGTAAAGACTCAAACACTGAATCTCCTGAAGCTGAAACTAAAACAATCAATCCTGTGAAAGTCTCTGATGGAGGAGTGTACAGATGCAGAGCAAGAAGAGGAGGATATAACACACATTACAGTGAACCAGTAGCAGTGACAATACATGGCAAGTGTTTTTCCTCTCATAATGAACTGCTCTTAAAACACTATATGAAAATGATTTATAAGACACTAAATAAACATAGAGAACAACACTTCAGTTTAACTTGATTTAGTGTTTTGTAACTGCTCGTACAATAAAAAACAGCACATTTTATTATTTGTATTTATTTTATTATATTATTTATCACATTATTTTCAATGTTTATTGTTGTTGTTCTACAGAAAGACCAAAACCCAGAGTGACCATTACACCTGATCATCATCATGTATTCAGAGGAGAGACAGTCACTCTCAGATGTGACATATATGATGGAGGAGTCACTAGCTGGAGCTACAACTGGTATAAAGACGGTTCAACCAGTGTTTTCAGTAAACGACAGCAACACACATTCAGTTCTGTTACTGAGTCTGACGCAGGTAAATACTCCTGTTATGGGACAGAGACTGAAGGATCACGCAGATCACATCACAGTGATGAAGTTACACTGACAGTATCAGGTGAGTTTGATCATATCTTCATAAACACACACAAGTTTAACATGTTATTAATGAGTGATGTCCCTATTTCAGTTCCCAGAGCAGTTTTAAGTGTTTCTCCTCAGAAGTGGTTGACTGAAGGAGATCCAGTGACTCTGATCTGTGAGGTTAACGGCTCCTCTACAGGCTGGACATTCAGCTGGTTCACTGTAACTGTCTCAGGTCAGTTATAATCAGCTTCATCTGAATTAACTGGTTATACTGAAGTGAAATATATAATTTAATATGTCTGAAACCAGACACAGACTGGGTATTAAGGGCAACACTTCCATGGGCACCAAGCAGTGAAACCTACTTTGAGATCCCAATCCCTCATTTACAGTCACTGCTCTGTAACAACATTAGAGCCATTGATCAAACCCTGAATAAAACAACCTAAACACAGTGGGGTAATTTGGGTTACACCAATGTAAACCAGTGTATTCAGTTTAGTTAAAAATGTAATTTAAAGTGAAATCTACACATTCTCACTTTCTACAGGGAGCAGGAATGATTATGACCTCCTCTCAGACAGCAGCAGAGGAGATGGAGGAAAACACACCGTCAGTTCTGCTGATCTAAAACACACAGGAGTGTATGTGTGCAGAGCAGAGAGAGATAAAACAGCCGTTAACACAACATACAGCAACACACAACCACTGTGGGTCACTGGTGAGTTCACATATATAGTTTAAATGATCTTTAATAAAGACCATTTCCAAATTATAGCTGTAATTGTCTTGTCAGGCGTTTCTCCTCCAGTGTCTCTGATCATCAGTCCCAGCAGAACTCAACACTTCACATCTGACTCTCTCTCTCTGAGCTGTGGGGACCAGAGTAACTCTGATGGATGGACAGTGAGAAGATACACAGACCGCGGGCGGCTGGAAGATTGTTCATCATCAGTGTGGGGATCACAAACAGGATCTACATGTACAATCAACTCCACTATCCCATCAGACACTGGAGTTTACTGGTGTCAGTCTGAATCTGGAGAGCACTATCATCCTGTTAATATCACTGTACACTGTGAGTCTGGGTTTCTGGTTTTATTCATTTCACTGGCAGTTTATAATCAAAGCTTACTAAAACAACTCCAAACATCCTCGTATTAATATATACATTTTTAAATTTAGATTTTTCTTCTGTTTTTTATTATTTCATCACGTTGTTGATATGTCTCCTGTGTTTCTGTAGTTGGTGTGATTCTGGAGAGTCCTGTTCATCCTGTGACTGAAGGAGATAATCTGACTCTACACTGTTTATATAAATATTCAACCCTATCAAACCTCAATGCTGATTTCTATAAAGATGGATCACTCATCCAGAATCAAACTACAGAGATGATCATCCCTGCTGTCTCAAAGTCACATGAGGGTTTCTACTACTGCAAACACCCAGAGAGAGGAGAGTCTCCCAAGAGCTGGATCTCAGTCAGAGGTGAGAGTCAATGAAACTGTGAGCTGATGTATTTCTTCATATGCCCTCGTTCAGATATAGTGCATGATAAAGTGCTTGTGTGTCTCTTTTTCAGGGTCTCATTCAGACTCTCAGATCTCTGTCCTCCACATACTCAGTTCTGTACTGGCAGCTTGTCCATATCTGATAGTGACGGTCGTGCTGATTTACAAATGCTGCAGAATGAGAGGGAAAACACCTGAGTGATTTATTAGAAGTCATTATTATCATTATTTTTAACTGACCAACAAATCAGTCAAAATAATCATTAATGTTATGTGATGTCACATTTGGCTTTGCTCAATGAGGGTTTGATCTTTGTAAAGTTGCTTTAAAAACACTGTTGTGAAATCTGCTTTACAAATACTGAACTGTCAAATTTGGTTAAATTAAATGCAGGAATGAATCCCCTTTATTATTGCTGTGTTTGTGTCTTATACAGAAGTCACTTCGTTTGTCATGTTACAGTTGTTAAAGTCATGTTACATGTTAAAGTCAACATGGTTTTAACATGTATAATTTATCCACCAGGAATTGATGGTGAAAGCAGTTTTAACTTTGGAATAGCTAAGAAAGGGTAAATTTTGGTTTCAGATTGACATTAACAAGGTACATGGATGTTATCCTGTTAACACGTTTGGTTTTTGCTGTTTTTGACCAATAAAATATTATTGTTAATATAGACCAAACCTTTAAGCTTTAGTATCACAAGTACATCCCTGTCCCACTCACAGTTTACTTCCCACAATCCCATTTGGCAACTTATTTTCCTCTTTATATATTGCTTTATTTAAAATAAGGCCTGACAAGACAGTGACTGTCTGTTTATAAAGTTTTTTATATATTAGCTTACATTTCAGTAGCTTTTCAATTTTTATTTATAAGTGAAAGTTTAATGTTTTATTTTGTCCTGCTTTAATACATTGCAATTCTTTACAATGTAAGGCTTGTGTGATATTTGCATGTTTCACATTATAACCACACGAACACACTGTCATTTGTAAGCTATTCCTTATTTTAGTGTAAGTCTCCTGATTTGTATTGCTGCAATATTTCATATTTGATGTTTTACTTTTTTTAAATAAAGAAACAGCTTTATATTCTGGATCTTATGCTTTGTCTTGCAGTGTCACAATAAAAGCAGAAGAATCGTGATCTCTGACTATAATGAATCATGTTTTAATCTCTCAATAGTTTGGATTTTTCAGCCTAAAACTACTGTAATCTACAGAAATGATTACATTTATACGGAGAGAAAAGAACGTCTCGGGTTACTATTATAATCCTCGTTCCCTGAGTAGGCATCGATACTCAACGCTTTGGGGAATGCCTTCGGCAGAAAGCTTCTGAAGTCAACTATGGAATTATTCCAATCTCGATTGGTGTAGCGTCATTGCGTCACTCGTGAGCTATAAAGGGTCACAGGAACCAGGAAATGTTAGCTTCTGATTGGTCAAAGCAAATCGTTCTCAGGAGCGTGAAAAGTGTGGCTGAGGGAAGCAGCGTCAGGGAACGAGGGTTACAAGAGTAACCCTTTCGTAAGGGAACTGCCGCTGCATCGATACTCTACGCTTTGGGGAACGAATACCCACGCCGCCACACTGAGAGAAATACGCCCTGGTGTGAAGCATCTGGCACACTCACGGACGATAGGAATGGGTAGAGGGCAGATCCAACCTAGCTTGTCATAAGATTTGGTGTAAGAAGGGGAGGTCTGGAGCCGGAGGCTCAACTGACCTCATGGATGAGAACCACAGACAGTAAAAAGTAATAGATAAGAGGTGAAGGCAAAAGTGCACCTCGTACTTCAGATATGAGAGGTTTCTGCAGATAACCAACTGTCTAATTGATAAAGGAGAATAGCTCCTAACCCTTGATACATATCTAGATGGATAGACTCCTCCTAGCCTGAGGCCTAACATAGGAACCTCCAAGGCTAAGACCTTGACCATCCGACACATGCGATGGAGGATGGAATACCTGAAGAATCATGATATTGCCTACAGGCACCTCAGTACCGGGGCAAAAAATAATGTAGAGTGGCTCCCACGCTAGCAAGTAAGAGGGGGCAGCACCACCACTCTTCCAGGGAGTAAGACGAGCAGGAAGAAGACTCAATAGATTCTTATATATCTCATCCACAGGGCATGATGGGTGCCAGGGATAGCCCATCAGCCTGATGCCAATAGGCTGGATAACAGGATTCATCCTCCAATCTACAGGAACATGGAGTTTTAGTGGGAATGTCCCTACGTGCACACCCTTAGGGGCTTGCGGAGGTCACCGGGGCCGCCACAGAGGCCCTAAGCATGAACGGGAGATCCCGTTAGAGAACAGGATGGAACGCCGGATGGGCAGTAATTAACTGGGTTCAATGCCGTCCCTAACTTTAAAATATTTAGTTCCTAGTAGAGTGGGGTTCTAGAATGGACGACCTGACCACCTCGGTGGAAAGGGCAACCTATTTATGGGTTGATCCCCCTCAGGGGCCAGACCCATAGTCTCCATAACTCCGGCCGTGGATGAAATATTGTACCACTGGCCTGAGAAAGAAGATCTCTCCTAATAGGGATTTGCCATGGAGGACTCTCCAAGAGACTAATAAAGTCCGAGAACCAAATTCGGGCCGGCCAGTACGGAGCTACAAGGAGTAATCTCACACCGTACCTCCTGACCCTTTCTAGAACCCCAGGGAGGAGAGCGATCAGGGGAAAAGCGTACAGACGTGACCTCGGCCACATCTGTACCATGGCATCCAAGCCCAAAGGAGCTGGATGTGAGAGAGAGTACCAGAGCGGGCAATGAGAGTTCTCATGAGAAGCGAACAAGTCAACCTCCGCCCGGCCAAACTCCATATAAGCTCAACCACTTCAGGGTGGAGCCGCCATTCCCCGGGCCTCAGCCCCTGCCTCTACAGGATGTCTGCTCCCAAATTATCAACCCCAGGAATATAAATGGATCTAACAGAGAGAAATTTATCCTGGGACCAAAGAAGAATCTGATACGCCAGTCTAGAAAGAGGGCGTCCTAATAAGAACATGATGGCCTCTGAGTTCTACAAGGAAGTGCCTCAGGGCAAAAAATACAGCCAACATCTCCAAGCGATTAATATGCCATGAGAGATGATGGTCATTCCAAGTACCTCGGGTGTAACGGCCCTCCATAACCGCACCCCAGCCCATGAGGGACGCATCCATAGTCAAAGTCTTTCTCTGACATGGTGCTCCCAGAACCGGGCCTTGAGACAGGAACCATGGTTTCTTCCACATGACGAGAGAACGAAGGCATCTGCGTGTAACTCTGATCATGCAAAAGGGGTTCCCCAGCAGAGAAAACCCCTTGGTCCTGAGCCACCACTGCAAGGCCCTCATATGGAGCAGACCAAAAGGCACTACCATGGAAGCTGCAGCCATAAGACCCAAAACTCTTTGAAAGTGTTTGACAGTGATGGCCTGGCCTAACCTAATACTCTTCATTGTGTTTAAGATAGTATTTATACGAGCAGGAGACAATTGTGCCTGCATCGTGACTGAGTCCCACTCTACTCCCAGGAACGTAGTTCTCTAAAGAAGAGTTAAGGAACTTTTCTTCACATTGAGTCTCAACCCCAAGCACCTCAGATGACGCAAAACAACATCTCGATGTTGAATTGCCAGTTCTTTCGACTGAGCCAAAATGAGCCAGTCATCTATGTAATTTAAGATACGGACCTCCTGAAGTCTCAATGGAGCAAGGGCCGCGTCCATACATTTAGTGAAGGTGCGAGGGGATAAGGCTAGGCCGAAAGGAAGAACCCTATATTGATAAGCTTTTCCCCCAAAAGCGAATCTAAGGAACCTCCTATGATGTGGGATGATGGAAATATGAAAATATGCATCCTTAAGATCTATCATTACGAACCAGTCCTCGGATCTGATTAGTTTAACGATCATAGGTATAGTAAGCATTTTGAACTTGAATCTCCTCAAAGATTTGTTCAATACCCTAAGACAGGGGTTTTCAAATTGGGTGAATGTGAGCCTCCCCTTAGAGTAGGTAAAGACAGCCGAGCCCCCCCTTCCCCAAAATCCCGTCCGCCTGCCCTAACCCACACACACCTCTGCAGTAAATGTGTACTAAATGCACTAAACAAAAATCTTTTGTGTGTTCCAGGCAATGATGAGTTTCAGTAA
The DNA here is from genome assembly GCA_022829085.1 of Abramis brama. Lineage (NCBI taxonomy): Eukaryota > Metazoa > Chordata > Actinopteri > Cypriniformes > Leuciscidae > Abramis > Abramis brama. The sequence goes on along the minus strand of CM040766.1, from coordinate 67,990,554 downwards.
CAACTGATCAAATGCAAATATTATTTTATTTCCACAACTTTCTTAAAAGTGCATTCATAAACAATTCTTTGCAACAGCAAATAATTTCCAACTTCATGCAGGCCTAATTGAGGCTACTTTTAAAATCACTGAACATCAGTAGGCCTAACCACAAGTCAACAAAACATGCTTAACATGTGCAATCGGCGCCAAAGCTACCGCTGACGACACCTGACGGCTGAAATCGGCACGGTGTGTCTGGGCTTTAATACACATTTGAAGGAGATGCACATCATCTCGAACAAAATCAGCACAATGGACAGCTCTCTGATCAATGAACAACAACGCTGTTTGTTCACGGAACACATAACATTTAACAGTCAACTGCATTGAAGGCATGTTATCAGATCGAACAGATTCTTTTTTACGAACAAATTTTTTTAACGATTTCAGCCACATAAAACCTTTATTAATACGGAGCCCGGGAAGTCACCTGTGAGAGAAAAAAATCAATCAGTGGCGACGGTTTTGCAATCCGTCCGCTCAGTTTATAAACCGTAGCCTACTAACGAATTCTCAAACTGTTCCCTCGGTTTAACAAATCGTGCCCTCGGATTAATAAACCGTACCCATGAGTTTCTAATCCACGCTCTCAGACTTGTAAACCGTGCCTTCAGTTTTTGCAATCCACAAATTCATAAACCGTGCCCACGCTTTCGCAATCCGTTCCCACGGGTTTGTAAACTGTACTCACGGATTTGTGGCTCGCCCTCATTTTAGAAGAACACCAGGAGGTACGTTGTTAACGAATCTTATTGTTTTATTGTGTATTAAGAGCATCAAATTGTCTTAACTGCGTCTGCATGCTTAAAGTGATTCTCAATTGTAGCGGTTATGGTGTGGAATATACGATTTAATATGAATGACATGCATCAAAATCTTTTGTTTATTTGTGATAATTTTAGCACTTAAAAAAAAAAAGATAATCTTAGCACTTTAGTATTATTGTCTAACCTGTACTGTGACTGATATTTGACGAATTGCTTTGTTCCTTTTTTTGTAAGTTTTGGACAAAAGCGTCTTCTAAATAAGTAGCCTAAAATGTAATAATTATTATTATTATAATTAATTATTATTATTATTATTATTATTACATTTTAGGCTGCAGGTTTCGACTCACAACAGCCATGTGCTCACTCAGGAGAGAGAGGACTCTCTCAACCACAACAGCGTCGAAACCACCAGGCAAGTTCATCATATTGTTAGGAGTTTGTGTGTCATTCTGCCCTCTGGTGTTCCTTCTGGGTATTTGCTTGCTTTTCAGATGGGTGTTCCTCCAGATAATTCACCGGACGCGGCGATTGGTTCGTCTCTACAACCAACCAGGATAAAAGGACCACCCCAGACACCTTCCAGAGGCCCTTTGTGCCACCGCGTGCTTGCGTCGCTGCCTTTTAAGTCGCTCTTCGTAGGATTGAGTATCTTGCCAGAGAGAAAGAGTTCGTCTAATGCTATGTCTTGCTGTTGATATGAATTTGTATTGTTTAAATTACCTTATGTAAATATTGGGTGATTTGTACTGCAAACGTATTAAGGGCTGTAGGAGGTTTGACGCCATTTCTTTTGATGTACATATTTTGCACTCTGTTTTTTTTATGTAGGGAGTTAGGGAAGGATTGTGTATTTCATTTTCTTTTCTTTTGGTTTAGGAATTTAGTTCATCTAACACGAAGGGGATTTTGTTTATTATTTTGGCCTTGTCATCCTCTGAAGTTGGAATTTGTTTCCTTTTGCCCGTAAATAAAAGTAAATACGTTTTCCTAATCTCTCTGGTAGTGAGACTCATTTCACTTTTTTTTTTAGTTACGACACAGACCCCTATACGGTCGTAACAAATTGGGGGCTCGTCCTATCTTCTTTTAAGGGAAGAGAAAACTAATGAAGTTGGCTTTGTATGTTTGCGTTTCCCTAGTGGTTTTCATTTTAAGGAGGAGGGAATTGGAAATGACTTCTAAATTCGAATTAGATCACTTTGCCATTCAGCCATCAGCACAGCAATTAGATATTTGTCGCAAAGATGATTTGTTGGCTATTGCGGATTTGTATCAGATTCAGGTTATTCGTGGTGCGAGGAAGGCAGAAATGAAAGGAGTGATTCATAAGCATTTGATGGAGCAGGGGGGTTTATCTCAGGAACGTGAAGCAGGTGTTGCATTTGACATGTCGGCTTCCGGGGGCGAGGGGGCGGAGGAACCCAAACCCACGGAGCTGATTAGCATAGATCCTGCTAATTTTCCGTCTCCTAGAGATCCTTTGCTGGCAATCAGATTGAAAGAGCTGGAGATAGAGCTGAGTAGACAACAGTATCAGAATCAGCTGTTGCAGGTGCGGGCAGTTGAAATTGAGACTCAGCGAGCAATCAGGCTCAAGGAGCTAGATCTGGATCTAAAAGCCCAACAACAACCAGCTCACTTCCCCGCTGATGGGGCGCCCAGCGTGAATGTGCCAGTTTCAGCTCCTGTTGATGCTTCCACTCCGAGTTCCGTTCCTGCACCACGATCGCCTTTTCAAGTAAGTGAATTTGATATTAGTAGACAAATTGCTTTAGTCCCGTTGTTCCGTGAGAGCGAGGTTGATACATATTTTAATGTATTTGAGCGTATCGCAGCTACGTTGAAATGGCCGCGTACTGTCTGGCCACTTTTGTTACAATGTAAATTGGTTGGAAAAGCGCAAGAAGTCTGTTCTGCTTTAACGCTCGAACAGAGTTTAAATTATGATGAGATGAAGAATGCTGTCTTACGCGCTTATGAGTTGGTGCCTGAAGCCTACCGGCAGAGATTTCGTCATGAAGTGAAAACCACTAGTCAAACGTTTGTAGAATTCGCACGTGATAAAGCAAATTTGTTCGAGAAGTGGTGCGCAGCGAGCAAAGTTACTACGTTTGAACAGTTAAAGGAATTGATGCTGTTGGAAGAGTTTAAGAATTGTCTTCCCGAGAAAATCGTGATTTACCTAAATGAGCAGAAAGTTTCTTTTCTTTCTGAAGCAGCGGTGTTTGCGGATGAGTTTGTGCTGACTCATAGAGTCGTGTATTCGTCTCCCACGAGACGAAATGTTTCCGATCGTGTTCGTAACGTTAGTCCTAAAGATACCACAGCTGTGTCAAAAAAGGGGTTAGGGGCTGTTAATGATGAAATTTGTGAGTGTTTTTACTGTCATGAAGTGGGACATCTCATCGCGGTCTGTCCCTCTCTCAAGCGTAAAGCGGGCAGGAAAACACACGCGCCGAAGGGCGTTGCTTTGGTTGAATGTTCTCTAGTTACTATTGGGTCAGCAGATACTGATGCAGGGTTTGAGCCGTTTATTGTTGACGGTGTTGTGTCACTTACGGAGGACTCGGAAATGAGAAATGTTTGTATCCTCCGTGATACTGGTGCGAGCCAATCCTTAATCTTAGAAAGTGTGTTACCGTTTTCAGAGCAGTCAAGCTGCGGTTCGAGTGTATTGCTGCAAGGTCTTGGTTTGTCAGTCGTTAGAGTTCCTCTGCACCATGTACATATGCGCTCTGGTATTGTGTCGGGGAAAGTTAAACTGGCTGTGCGTGCAGAGTTACCAGTTAAAGGTGTATCGCTCATATTAGGAAATGACTTGGCGGGTGACAAAGTTTTTTGTTTACCAGAAGTGGTAGATGTTCCGGTTGCGTACGATGATGATGACGATTTGCAGGAAGAATTTCCGAATGTGTTTAGCACATGTGTAGTGACATTGTTGACCTGTCGGAAACCTTTTTGAGTGAGGATAATTCCGAGGAATCTGATGTAGTAGAGCTGAAAATGTACGCAATTCCTAATGTTGATTTACCGTGTGAGCAGGCTACGTTAATTGAGGCACAATGTACCAATCAAACTCTTTCTCACTGTTTTGCAGCAGCTGTCGAGCAGTCCGTTTTGCCAGAACACCCCATTGCCTATTTTGTTGAAGAAGGCGTGCTGATGCGAAAGTGGTCACCAAATCGTGTCAGAGATGACTGGGGCACTGTTTTTCAGGTGGTGATTCCAGGAACTTTTAGAGAACAGGTGTTGAGTGTGGCACATGACCATGAACTGTCCGGCCACCTAGGTATTCGAAAGACCTATGATTATCTATTGAAGTATTTCTTTTGGCCATCAATGAAATCGGACGTAGCAAAATTCTGTAAATCGTGCCATGCCTGTCAAATGGCTGGCAAGCCCAACCAGGTGATTCCCCCAGCCCCATTGAAACCGATACCAGTGATTGGTGAACCGTTTGAGCGGATTATAATCGACTGTGTTGGGCCATTGCCTAAAACAAAATCCGGAAATGTGAATCTGTTAACTTTAATGTGTGCATCGACTAGATATCCTGAGGCGATTCCTCTCCGTTCACTGAAGGCTCATGCAGTTGTTAAGGCAATTATTAAATTCTTTATGACTTTTGGGGTACCTAAATGTATTCAGTCGGACCAAGGAACCAACTTCATGTCTAAAGTGTTCGCTAAGGCAATAAAAAAGTTGAACATCAGGCATCAGGTATCTAGTGTATTTCATCCACAGTCGCAAGGTGCTCTTGAAAGGTTTCACCAAACACTTAAGTCTATGCTCCGAACCTTTTGCGTTGAACAACCAAAGGAATGGGATGAGGAAATTCCCCTTTTGTTGTTTGCCATTCGAACTACAACTCAAGCGTCGCTCAGATTTAGTCCGTCAGAGCTGATCTTTGGACACACGGTGCGCGGTCCTTTGAAAATTTTGCAGGAGCAGTTTTTGTCTCCTACTCTCCAAGCCCCCGTGAAAAATGTCCCAGAATATGTCAGTTCCTTTCGCGAAAAGCTACACGAGATGTGGAAGCTGGCAAAACGATCGCTTGACTCGGCACAAGACCACATGAAGTGTCGTTATGATCAAAAAGCTGTCCAACGTTCATTTTGTGTCGGAGATAAAGTTTTAGTCTTACTACCTGTGCCTGGTGCAGTACTGAGAGCTAAATTCACTGGTCCCTATGAAATTAGCGAAAAATTGAGTGATACTAACTATGTTGTTTCCACTCCTGAGCGTAGGAAGAAGTCATGGGTTTGTCATGTCAATATGCTTAAAACATATGTGACCCGGCATGATTCTGTGAAAAAGTCTCCTGTTGTCACTGTTGCACCAGCAGTGGAGTCCCTTGCAGAATACTCTCCAGAAAGTGATGATTTGATGATGAATAGCGCCGCTTTCACTACTGCCCATTTGTCTAACTCAGAAACCTTGTCGAATCTTTCTTCTAAGTTATCTCACTTATCAGTTTCTAACCAAGCTGATATTAGAACCTTGATTCAGAGTTATCAAACCTTGTTCGGTGATTTTCCTTCGATGACACAAGTGTTAACGCATGACATTGATGTCAGTTCACATGCGCCTATTAAACAAAATGCTTATCGGGTAAATCCAGTTAAGAGGGAACTTATGAGACAAGAAACACGGTATTTACTTGAACATAGTTTGGCTGTCCCAAGTTCTAGTCCTTGGTGTTCTCCATGTCTTATAGTGCCCAAATCAGACGGGTCGTCACGTTTTTGTACCGATTACAGGAAGGTAAATTCGGTGACAAAAGCTGATTCTTTCCCCATGCCACGCATGGAAGATTGTGTTGACCGTGTCGGGAACGCAAAGTTTGTGGCGAAATTAGACTTGCTAAAAGGATATTGGCAGGTGCCCCTTTCGGCGCGTGCATCTGAGATTTCGGCGTTCGCCACCCCTGATGTGTTCTTACAATATCGGGTAATGCCTTTCGGACTTCGAAACTCGGGTGCCACTTTTCAACGGCTTATGTCTGTCGTGTTGTCCAACATGTCTAATTGTGAGGCTTATTTAGACGATGTTGTGTGTTATGGAAATACATGGGAAGATCATCTGAAAACCTTGCGTGGAGTCTTTGAGCGACTTAAAGCTGCTAACCTCACTCTAAACTTAGCCAAGTGTGAATTTGGATGTGCTACCGTCACCTATTTAGGGAAAGAGGTTGGAAGTGGTAAAGTTCATCCTTTGAATTCGAAGGTTGAAGCAATCCTTCATTTCCCGGTTCCTGAGAACAAAAGAGAGCTGCGACGATTTCTAGGAATGATCGGGTATTACCGCTATTTCTGTAGGAATTTCTCCATAGTTGCGGGTCCCCTAACAGGACTACTCCGGAAAGCAGTCTCATTTAAATGGTCTGCTGAATGTGAAGCTGCATTTAACGCTCTAAAAATGTTGCTGTGTGCAAAACCTGTGCTTATTACCCCTGATTTTGAAAAACCATTTTTGTTGGAAGTTGACGCTAGTGGTAGTGGTGCTGGTGCTGTATTATTACAGGTTGGGAATGATGGTCTAAATCATCCTATTAGTTTTTTTTCAAAGAAGTTCCTAAAACATCAGCTAAGCTACAGTACCATTGAAAAGGAGGCCCTTGCTTTAATTTTTGCTTTGCAACACTTTGAGGTGTACATCGGTTCCACTGTACAACCAGTGAATGTTTACACTGACCATAACCCATTAATATTTCTCCAACGCCAACCATCGTCTCATGCGCTGGTCGTTAATTTGTCAAGGTTACAGTTTGAACATTTGTCATAAAAAGGGTACCGACAATGTGATAGCTGATTCTCTATCCCGTGTTAATTAGCATTTAAAACATGTTTTATTTTATGGATGGGGGTGTTCGGAGTTTGTGTGTCATTCTGCCCTCTGGTGTTCCTTCTGGGTATTTGCTTGCTTTTCAGATGGGTGTTCCTCCAGATAATTCACCGGACGCGGCGATTGGTTCGTCTCTACAACCAACCAGGATAAAAGGACCACCCCAGACACCTTCCAGAGGCCCTTTGTGCCACCGCGTGCTTGCGTCGCTGCCTTTTAAGTCGCTCTTCGTAGGATTGCGTATCTTGCCAGAGAGAAAGAGTTCGTCTAATGCTATGTCTTGCTGTTGATATGAATTTGTATTGTTTAAATTACCTTATGTAAATATTGGGTGATCTGTACTGCAAACGTATTAAGGGCTGTAGGAGGTTTGACGCCATTTCTTTTGATGTACATATTTTGCACTCTGTTTTTTTATTTAGGGAGTTAGGGAAGGAAGGATTGTGTATTTCATTTTCTTTTCTTTTGGTTTAGGAATTTAGTTCATCTAACACGAAGGGGATTTTGTTTATTATTTTGGCCTTGTCATCCTCTGAAGTTGGAATTTGTTTCCTTTTGCCCGTAAATAAAAGTAAATACGTTTTCCTAATCTCTCTGGTAGTGAGACTCATTTCACTTTTTTTTTTAGTTACGACACAGACCCCTAGACGGTCGTAACAATATCTTCTCCATCCAGCAGAGAAGAAAATGATTGCAACTTCTACAGTGACATTTGACTCTCACGGACACATCAACGAACTCAATTTTCAACCACTTCAAGAATAGTGGCCACTGCACAGACCATGCAAATATCAATTTAATGAGGTGCTCTGAAAATGATCAGCTGATGGTACTTTTCATAGTTAAATAGACCTTTTCCATAGTTCCCTTTCCTGCTTCCAGTTCCATTCTATCACTCACCATTTTACCTATGCATGTGTGTATGTATGTAAGTTTGTTTAGTTTAGTTATGTTTGTGATTTAGTTAATAAAACTTGTGCACAATATGTAGTTGGTTCTGATTCTCTGCTTGCAACAAAATCCCTTTTACGATCTTGATCTTGTTACATGCTCTAAGCGCTGTGCATGCTAAGAAATAATTATCTTTCGGTGGCCATGAAAGATACGCTTTTCTTAGAATAAATGAATAATCAAAAGAGTTCGTTGGAACTGATTAATTGATTGTAATATTAATTTAGATACCTCAAGTTAATCCAATTAACCGACCCAAATATTAATAATTAATCATAACTGATAATTATGAGTTATTATTAATATTTCCCATTTGAGCTAACTTATTACATTTGTTTGCGTTCATAGCCTGTCTTACAAATTTCAGTCTTCCGTTTTCCACCATATGGAAAATGTACAAATGACAATAAGACTTATGACCTTTGGCAAGAATTGAAATGACTGCTGAGGACAGTAAGACAAGAATTATATATATATATATATATTTTTTTTTTTCAAAAGTTACTTTCTCAAAAGTACTAACGAAATTGTTATTTGAATCATACAGAAGCTGAATTCACTAAATTAAGAGGAACAAGCATTAAAGTTGTTACCCCTTGTCTTGGTGTATGAATATTAAACTTGTCCATATCAGTGCCAAACTCGACACCTTTATTGTTAGAGGCCTGATAGCTTAGAAATAGATCGAGATGAGCTCATAGTTGTGGTTTGGTTTCTTCTCTTTCAGATCAGTGACATCAACCAGTGTGGGAGGAACAGCATCTGTTCACCAGTTTCTGCTTCTTAACTTATAAAGTTATAAATACAGCGAATACCATTATTACAATAAAGATCCATCAAAGGGTAACACTTTAGAATACTGTTCCTTCATTAATGAATAACTACACATGAACAAATGAGTAATGCACTATTAACATTGTAGTAACTACTATTAACTAACAAGAAACTCTGATTACTGATTAACTGATTAGCTAATCAGTAACTACTGTTTTTCATACCTCACTGAAGACTACTAAGAACTACTATACAGGTTCATAATTAATATTAATAATGCATAATATATAATAAGGTAATGGTAACTCATTAGTAATTAATCAAGTGTTACTACATCCTTCTAAAGGAACTACTAATAATTTGGATCAGTATTCTAAAGTGAAGATCATGATAAATACCTAATATTAACTGAAGTCATTGTAAGCTTTTAAGGCTTTTGTAAGGTTTTTGATAGTAATTAATCAAGTGTTACTACATCCTTCTAAAGGAACTACTAATTATTTGGATCAGTATTCTAAAGTGAAGATCATGGGAACACACTAGTAATGACTGAAGTGTTACCCCAAATCCATTGGAAGGAATTACTATTCAAAATCTTACAAAAATCTCAAAAGCTTACAATGACTTCAGTCAATATTAGGTAGTTATCATGTTTTTCACTTTAGAATACTGATCCAAATAATTAGTAGTACCTTTAAAATGATGTAGTAATACTTGAGTCATTACTAGTGGGTTACCATTACCTTTTATTATAAATTATGCATTATTCATGTTAATTATGAACCTGTAGATAGTAGTTCTCTGGGAGGTATGAAAAAAATAGTAGTTATTGATTAGCTAATAATGAACTACTACATTCATCTGAGCGCGATTACTTACTAATTTGTTAATCAGAGTTTCTTGTTAGTTAATAGTAGTTACTAGAATGTTAATAATGCGTTACTTGTTTGTTCCTGTGTAATTATTCATTAATGAAGGAACAGTATTCTAAAGTGTTACCCATCAAAGTTATGATTCCTTTTCCATTAAACACAAGAACATTACTTCTCATAATGGCAAATTTATGCTGTTCACGTTGATATTGATTAAGTGCTGACAACATTTCAGTAGGAAACTTGCGTGACATTTTTGAAAATAGGTTACAAGATTATCAAAAGGTTTTCTGTAACACATGAGGCACATTAGTATGTCTTCTTTAATCTGTCATTATGTTCCTAAAGATCTGACTATGTATCAGGAAGTCTTGAGGCTTTAACTCAGTCTGTCTTTAACCGTCTGTCATTATTCAGTCAGTATGAAGCTCAGTCAACTTCCTCTTCTGCTCTGTGAGTATTATTTCTCTCAAAATAATTGCACTTGTATTATGAATAGGATTTGTGTTCCTGGTGTTTTTTTGTTGTTGTTTTTTTATGCTCTCAGAGCTTCAAATCCAGCTCTAGCTCATGATATATGAGTGAAAGATGAGCTTGAGAGAAGTGAGCAGTTAATGGTGTTTGTGAGAGAGAAATGCACTCTGTTGTGTTTGGGTCAGTCTGTTTGTTCACTCACTCGGTTTAATGCTTTGTAATGGTGTTTGCTGAATCATTTCTGTTTGTTAGTTTTGTACAGGTTGCTGTTGAGATGCACTAGGTAGATATTCACTAGTTAGTCTTTAGATGTTCACTAGTATGCAGTTAGTAAGAGTTTATATGAGTTAATTGTTATTATTGTCACTGTTTTCAGACTCTAGAAAGGTATTTACAGAAACACTCATTCAGGAGCCACTAGATCTAGACAAATTAGAAGAAAGACTTAAAGAGAAATTAAACAATTCTGTGTTGTGAAGCTGAGAAACGTCTGAGAGTGAAATTATGCTGTTTCACAAGCAAAGAAAGAATATGCATAAATGTTTAAAGTATAATAGAAAGTTGATCAGCTCCATGTTCACAGTGTAATAATTGTCAGATTTTCCTGTGTTTGGCTGAACTGTCACTTTGGTGGCTTGCCAGTGTAGTCGATTTATCTTATACATAAACTAAGTTCTTGTGGAGAGAAGCATTTACTGAAGGTATCAGAGCAGCACATTCTTCAGCAGTGATGTTAGTCTGTCTTCAGAGAGTCTGAACCCAAATATCTGTCTGTGGGACAGACCTTTATACCTAAAGCTAATTTACAAACACAAGACATCCAGAGACCCCTAAGAGAAACACAGCCGTTTACTTCACGGGAAGAACTTTGGAAATAAAATCCCACAGAAAAAAAATCAAAAGAAATCTGGATAATCAACGGATGAGTTTGATGATCTTTACTAGAAACAATTAAAATACACAATCTTTCATGAGTTTTCTTTCTTTTGTACTTTGTGTTTTCAGTGCTGATTTCAAACATCCACTCTGGACACACTCAAGGTGAGTGAATTTGATTAATACATGTCATTACAAATGTGTGATTCTGTTATAAACCAGGGGCCGGATTCACAAAACATTCTTAGGAATACAAATCTTCTTAACTGCTATTTTCTTCTTATTTTCTAACTTAAGAAAAAAAAAGAAAAAAAAAAGATAAGAATATTTTGTATTGCCAAAAACTTTTCTTAAGAATGTTCTTATCTTTCTTTTTACGATTGTTCTTAAAACAAAATTTTAAGGTGTCATTTTTACAGTGTAATTATTATTAATAATTTGCATGCAATTATACATAATTTACTGTTATTACTATAGAAAGCACATGCCGTAACATGTAACTACGTCACCTTAAAATAAAGTGTTTAATAATTTAATAATTATCCTATTCATATTCCTGAATATATATATATATAACTTCTTAAAGTCAGGATAACCTCCAACCTGTCTTAAATCCCCAAAGGAAGATTTCAAACTTCTTGGAATTTATCTTAAGAACTTTCTTAACTTCTTTTTTAAGAAGACTTCTGTGGATCCGGCCCCAGCTGTCACAGTAATCTGCACTCATTCACCTTTAGTCTCGGTTTCATGGACTTTCAGTTTTTTTCATTCATCACGTTTGTTTTCTCCCTCCACTCATCAGTTACCGTGGACATTCATTCATCACAGCTGTTCGTCATTTATTTTGTTACCTCTGTGTATTTAGTTCCTCTGTGTTCAGTCTTTAGTTGTCGGTTGATGTTTGTGTATGGTAGTGTTTGTTACGTTTATACTCCTCTGCACACTGTTACTCCTGCTTGCCTCCTTGTAATCAAAAACCTGTTTATATTTGATAACCTCGTCTTCAGTCCGTCTTCCCTCTTCTTCATCTTGTGACACCAGCAATGAAATGAGTGTCATGATTATAAATACAGCTTTTTAAATAAGTTATATAAATGATTCATGTGTTGTGAGTAAACAGACGGTTCTGAGGTGTGACAAAAACATTCACTCGTATGAAAACGTTTTTATGCAGAATTTAGAAATATAAAATATGTTTTGACATTTGTCTACAGATTTAATAAAAATGATTAGAGTTGCTGGACCTGCAACAACAAAGTCATTTGAACAACAATGCCAGTTTGTAACCCTGTGGTAACTGATGTGTGTCTCTGACTGCTGGTGTGGATGCAGGTGGTGTGAAACCCTGTGTTGAGCTCAGGGCTACTAACTAAAGGATGTGGGTTTGAACTCCACATAGGAGGGTCTTTACACCTTTGTGGTCTGCCTGTTTGTGAAATAAAAATGCACTAGTTTATCAGTGAGAGAATGAGATCTGCTGAAAAACGTTCACATCTCATGCTCCCACTGACTTTATATTGACAGATGTTCCCAAACCAACTCTGACTGTACGGCCACAGAGTTCAGTGTTCACTGGAGACTCAGTTACTCTGAGATGTAAGCTGGATCAGCCATGGGGTGGATGGGGTGGATGGGAGTTTCTCTGGAGGAAAGACTCAAACACTGAATCTCCTGAAGATGAAACTAAAACAATAGATTCTGTCTCTGATGGAGGAGTGTACAGATGCAGAGCAAGAAGAGGAGGATATTACACACATTACAGTGAACCAGTAGCAGTGACAATACATGGCAAGTGTTTTTCCTCTCATAATGACCTACTCTTAAACACTATATGAAAATGATTTATAAGACACTAAATAAACATAGAGAACAACACTTCAGTTTAACTTGATTTAGTGTTTTGTAACTGCTCGTACAATAAAAAACAGCACATTTGATTATTTGTATTTATTTTATTATATTATTAATCACATTATTTTCAATGTTTATTGTTGTCTTTGTACAGAAAGACCAAAACCCATAGTGACCATTACACCTGATCATCATCATGTATTCAGAGGAGAGACGGTCACTCTCAGATGTGCCATATATGATGGAGGAGTCACTAGCTGGAGGTACAACTGGTATAAAGACGGTTCAACCAGTGTTTTCAGTGAAGGACAGCAACACACATTCAGTTCTGTTACTGAGTCTGACACAGGTAAATACTCCTGTTATGGGACAGAGACTGAAGGATCACGCACATCACATCACAGTGATGGAGTTACACTGACAGTATCAGGTGAGTTTGATCATCTCTTCATAAACACACACAAGTTTAACATGTTATTAATGAGTGATTTCTTTTCAGAGCAGTTTTAAGTGTTTCTCCTCCACATAAGTGGTTGATTATGACACAGAAGTGTTCAGATTTTACAAGCAAACATGTGTGGCTCCAGTTCTCTTACGAGAGTTCTCTCGTACTGCGTTTGAAAAACGCTGCGGGAAAAGTCTCTTTTCACGAAACACTGAAGCAAAAATTATCCTTTAATTTTTCATATATGTAAAACGCGTTGCGGCAGCAGCAGACAGCTGTCTGCTCATTGGCTGCTCTGCGGCAACTGCATAAGCCTATCGAGCGCAGGCTGATGCAACATCAGACCAATGAGGGCGCTTCGCGCCCTCCTCGCCACTTCCCGCCGAGACGGGCGTGGCTTACCTCTATAAAAGGAGCTCGAGAAGGCTGACTCACTTGATTTTAATCTCTTCAGCGAAGCACACGCATCGCTGGATCACGGAAGCAGCGTCGTTCGAAGCAAGCACTTCAGCGGGACGAGCCCTCGAAGCCGCTGGCCTACGCCGCCTTCTACAGCCGTACCTGCTGCGCTTTCCGACGCCCATATCCTTTATTGTGCTCTGTTTGTGTGTGTGTGTGAGCGTTCTCGTAGCACTCACCCCCTAAAAGAGCGGCGTCTTTCTAAAGATGCCTAAATCCTGCGGCTCGTGCAGAGCCCCACTCGCCGGGGGAGACGACCACGTCATCTGTGTTTCCTGCCTCGGTGAGGACCATGCAGCGCTCGCGCTCGCTGACGGCGGCTGCCCTCACTTCGAGCGTTTGCCTATGGTGGCTCTGAGGACCCGCCTGGCATCCTTCTCGAAGCCTGCATTCTCCGCCGCGATGCCGCGCCGTAAGAAGCGCCGCTCGCAGCGGGTCCCGGAACCCTCTCCACCCCGACCAAGCTCGCCGGTTCGCCCGCCAGCTTCACCGACCTCCCCCGAATCACTTCCTGATGCTCAGCGCCCGCAGCCTGCCGCCGCTTCATCAGAGGAAGTTGTTTCGGAGGCCGCGTCGGGGGAAAAGGATTCCTGTTCTCTCCTCGCTTCAGGCAGCGAGGATTGGGCGAGCTCTGAGGACCTCGCGCCTCCTGCCCGAAAGCCACCGGAGCCCCCCTCTCGCACCCGGCTCGATGGTAGCTTCCTCCCAGGTGAGCGCAATTCTCCAGAATCTAAGCCCGCTCCTTTTCTTCCTGAGTTACATGAAGAAGTTGCGAAGGCCTGGAACGCGCCCTACTCTGCGCGTACACGCTCATCTGTGTCGCCTGCATTCTCCTCTTTGGACAAGGCGAATGAACGAGGCTACCTCTCTCTGCCGCCGGTGGAACAGGCTATAGCGACCCATCTGTGCCCGCCCTCTGCTGGATGGCGAACTAAACCGGTGTTGCCTTCAAAAGCCTGCCGCATGACGTCGACGCTGCTCGCGCGAATATTCTCCGCCGCTGGGCAAGCCGCGTCAGCGCTACACACCATGGCTACATTGCAGATTTTCCAGGGTGATCTCCTCCGTAAATAGGACGAGGCTGGACCTGATGCTGTCTGCATTGCGGATTTGAGGAGTGCTTCGGACCTCACGCTCCGAGCCACCAAAGCTGCCGCACAAGCCATGGGACGCTGTATGGCTTCCGCCACTGTCGCTGAGAGGCACTTATGGCTGACGCTCACGGAGATGGCCGATTCCGAGCGCATCGCGTTTCTCGACGCCCCGCTGTCTTCCGCTGGCCTCTTTGGTTCTTCTCTCTCCGAGTTCGTAGAGAGATTTACCGAAGCCCAAAAAGCGTCTCAAGCCTTCAAGCACTTCCTTCCGAAGCGCTCTGGTTCCGCGGCGGGTCGAGACAAACGGACCCCGCGAACCGCACAGCCTCAGCCGCCGCCTTCGGCCCCCTCTTCGCAGCAGCCTCAACAGCGCAGCTCGAGACCCCGCTCTCGATCGAGTGCCCGGCGCCCCGCCCGAGGATTGTAGTGAAGCCAGAGGTCCCGATGAAGTCCTAGCCCGCCTAGGAAAGCGCAGGTGTGTGAGTCCCGTTGCGGCCGGCCTCCCACCCAAGCGCCTCGCTGTCTCAGCCCCAAGCTTCGCGGCTGTCCCAGCGTTCTCTGCAAAGCGCAAGCCTGTACAAGTGCCCGCTTGCCTGCACTCAAAAGCCGTTTTTACGGCTACCCAGATATGTCTCGAAAAGAGTGTGATTTCTGGTGTCCCGGCCACGGCTGATGGTGCTATAAGTGTAGTGTCGATGCCCACTCCTCTGTGCCCATCCATACACATAAGCACAGCCCTGCACCCAGGGCTCGCGCAAATAAAATTGACTCAGGTCGATTGCGCCCCCCACATAGTAAAAGTGCCCACTACTCAGTGCCCACGAACACTATGTCTATCAGATCACAGGCTCTCTGTAAAAACGAGACCTGTGAGCGCGCGCGCTGCTTACACAAGCAGCGCGCCCCAAGCAGTAAATGTGCCCGCTCCCAGCCCACATCTACTCGCACACATGAGTCCCACGGGGCTCGCGCAGCCCTCCCTCACTCAGTCAAACACTGTTGTAAGGTCGAGGGCGAGCGCTCCGCCCGCTGTATTAAGCGCGCCCCCCGCCTCAAATGCCGCAGGCATAACGCCTATGTTTGTGAGCCCCGTAGCACCTCTGTCGCACGGCGAACAGAGCGCGCTCTGTATCCGGCCCTTAGCCAACCATGCAGATGCATGGGCAGCGCTTCCAGGGGTTTCGGACTGGGTCTTAGGCATTATAAAGAGAGGCTTCTCGCTACAGTTTTATCGACGCCCTCCGCGCTTCACAGCGCGCGTCGAAACTTCGGTACCGCTGAATGTAGCACACCTACTTCGCGCCGAAATATCAAAACTGATAAGCAAGGGGGCGATAGAGCTTGTTCCCCGAGTTCAAAGCGAACAGGGGATATACAGCAGATACTTTCTAGTCCCCAAAAAGGACGGCGGTATCAGACCCATTCTGGATCTAAGACGACTGAACAGAGTATTAGTGAAACGCCGTTTCAAAATGCTCACAACCAGCAAAATTCTCGCGCATGTTCGCCGAGAAGACTGGTTCATGTCGATAGATCTGAAGGACGCATATTTTCAAATACAGATAGCGTCACATCACAGGCGATTCTTGAGATTCGCCTTCGAGGGTCAGACATACCAGTATACAGTCCTGCCTTTCGGCTTGTCCCTGGCACCTCGTACTTTTACGAAATGCATGGACGCAGCGCTCGCTCCTCTCAGACTCAGAGGCATGCGAGTGCTGAACTATTTGGACGACTGGTTGATCCTAGCCCAATCACGATCTCAGCTCATAGAGCACAGAGCCATTTTACTCGATCACCTCGAGAATCTTGGTATCACGGTCAATTGGGCGAAGAGTTCACTGAACCCCAGCCAAACGATTCCGTTTCTGGGTATAGTTCTGGACTCACAGTCTATGACAGCGCGGCTGTCGCCACAGCGCGTGCTGAACATTCAGCGCGCGGCGATGTCTTTCCGCCGCGGCGCTTTCACCCCGCTCAGAAAATTTCAAAGGATGCTGGGTCTCATGGCCTCAGCATCGTCAGTTCTCCGGCTGGGCTTGCTCCGCATGCGCCCGCTGCAGTTCTGGTTGAAAGCGCGGGTTCCGCGCAGAGCGTAGGTGTCCGGTCATTTACGCCTCAAGGTCGATCAGGACTGCGTCACAGCCCTGGTACCTTGGATGGCGAACGACTGGTACCAATCAGGTGTAAGCCTGGGGACTTCCTCGAGGGTGAGGATGGTGTCTACGGACGCATCCACCTCGGGATGGGGAGCGCTGCTCGACGGCAGACCGTCCTTCGGCCTATGGTCGGAACGGGAAAAGCTCCAACACATAAACTGCCTAGAAATGCTGGCAGTGCACAACGCGCTGACGCGTTTTTGTCCCCACATCAAGGACCAACACATCTTAGTCCGTTCGGACAACATGGCAGTGGTGTCCTACATAAATCGCCAGGGCGGTCTGAATTCCAAACCCCTGTACAGGCTGGCGAAACGCCTCCTGCTATGGGCTCAGCACAACCTACGCTCGCTGAGAGCAGTACATGTGCCCGGGCTGCTAAATGTGGGCCCGGACAGACTGTCCAGGAACAACGTTCCTACGGGCGAATGGTCTCTACACCCACAAACAGTCCGGCTGTTGTGGGAGAGATTCGGCAAAGCGGAGGTGGACCTATTCGCGTCCCACGAAAACGCTCACTGCCCCGCATTCTTTTCAAAGACCGACAGCGCGCTGTCCCAAAGGTGGCCGCGCTGCCCGCTATACGCTTTTCCCCCCGTCTCCCTCCTGCCTCAGGTGTTGGAACGGGTCAGGAAAACGAAATGCCCAGTGCTGCTTGTAGCACCGTTCTGGAAGAACCAGGCATGGTTCCCAGTTCTGATGCAGATAGCAGACATTGCTCCATGGCCAGTGCCGTTGAGGAGAGATCTCCTCTCGCAGGCCAGGGGCTCGATTTGGCACCCACACCCGGAGCTATGGTCCCTTCATGTGTGGGCGCTCAACGGATACCCGTTGGTCTCGCAGAGGGAGTCATGAATACCATCACGGAGGCTAGAGCGCCGTCGACCAGGCGACTCTACGCTTCAAAGTGGTCGGTTTTCTCCGGCTGGTGTACAGCTCGGAGCCTTTCACCCCTCGAATGTGAGGTAACGGAGGTTCTCTCCTTCCTACAAGAGCTGTTGGATAAGGGCAGATCCCCTTCCACGCTCAAAGTGTATGTGGCGGCTATTTCAGCGTTCTCCGGTTCAACGCTGGGTCAGTCACTAGGAAGGAATGATTTAGTCATCCGCTTCCTCAGGCGAGCTAGGAGACTGAATCCACCCAGACCTCCGTCAGTCCCTATGTGGGACCTTTCTACGGTCCTGGCGGCCATGAAAGGTGCCCCTTTCGAGCCTATCCAGTCAATCAGCCTCAAACATTTGTCTTTCAAAACAGTGTTTTTGATGGCTCTCGCTTCAGTGAAGCGCATAGGCGATCTGCAAGCGCTCTCCGTGAGCCCGACGTGCTTGGAGTTTGGTCCTAATGACTCTAAAGTCATACTCAAACCTAAGCACGGCTATGTGCCGAAATCCCTCAACACGCCTTTTCGGGCTCAGGTCATTTCCCTGGCTGCCCTGCCGGCGTCGAGTGAGGAAGGGGACTCGAGTTTTCTTTGCCCTGTTAGGGCTTTAAGAACTTATATGTCCCGCTCTGCTGCCTTTAGACAGACAGAGCAGCTCTTTGTCTCGTTCAGCTGTTTCGAAACAAAGCCTATCCAGATGGATAGTTGACGCAATAGCGCTGGCTTATACTGCCAAGGGCATTCAATGCCCGTTGGGAGTCAGAGCGCACTCTACGAGAGGCGTTGCCTCCTCGTGGGCTTGGTCCAGCGGGATTTCCTTACAGGATATATGTACGGCGGCAGGCTGGGCCTCTCCGTCTACATTTATCAGGTTTTATAACCTAGAGGTTCCCGCCTTACAGGCTAAGCTTTTGTCGGTGTAATACTATGCCGACTATGCTGGGCTGAACTGTGTAAGACCCACGTTTTCCCACATTAGTGCAGGCTCCCTACCCTGGCTATGTGATGTCATATTCGCGTCTGTGGACATGTCTATATAAGGACGGAGGAATCCCCTCCTGTCTTTAGACTCTCCCTGTGAGGTCATGTTAAGCCTGCAGACGCTACAGTATAGGGAATTAAGGCTTCCCCCCCTTATTCCCTGACTCTGTGTGAGTCTATCTGGTGATTATGCACTGTATGCCTGAAATGGCTTCCGGTGATCAGTGTTTTTATCCCAGCACGCACGGCGTTTTGCAAGGGGTTCCCGCAGCGTTTTTCAAACGCAGTACGAGAGAACTCTCGTAAGAGAACGTACTCGGTTACTAACGTAACCTCGGTTCTCTCTAGAAGAGGGAACGAGTACTGCGTTCCCTTGCCGTGCGTTTGATTCACTCTGGTTCGCTTCGGCGATCAAAATCAAGTGAGTCAGCCTTCTCGAGCTCCTTTTATAGAGGTAAGCCACGCCCGTCTCGGCGGGAAGTGGCGAGGAGGGCGCGAAGCGCCCTCATTGGTCTGATGTTGCATCAGCCTGCGCTCGATAGGCTTATGCAGTTGCCGCAGAGCAGCCAATGAGCAGACAAGCCGTCTTGCTTCAGCTGTCTGCTGCTGCCGCAACGCGTTTTACATATATGAAAAATTAAAGGATAATTTTTGCTTCAGTGTTTCGTGAAAAGAGACTTTTCCCGCAGCGTTTTTCAAACGCAGTACTCGTTCCCTCTTCTAGAGAGAACCGAGGTTACGTTAGTAACCGAGTACGTTTTCTTCGTTCATCTTCGGAACACAAAATAAGATATTTTTGATGAAATCCGAGAGCTTTCTGACCCCTCCGAAAACAGCAACGCAATGCCTGCTTTCAAGGTTCAGAGAGGTAGTAAAGATATCATTAAAATAGTCCATGTGACGGTGGTTCAATCTTAATGTTATGAAGCGAAGAGAATACTTTTTGTGTGCAAAAACAAAACAAAAATAATGACTTTATTCAACAATTTCTTCTCATCCGTGTCAGACTCTAACGCCTCTTCATTGGCCAGCTCCTGTGAGTCAGAATCACACGCATGAGTCGCGCTGCTCACTGCTCACGGCCAAAGCGCTGATCTCTTATTTATGCTGTTGGTTTTTGCACATAAAAAGTATTCTCGTCGCTTGATAAACTTAAGGTTGAACAACTGTCGTCACATGGACAATTTTAACAATATCTTTACTACCATTCTGGGCATTAAAAAGTGGTCATTGCGTTGCTGTTTCTGAAGGGGTCAGAAAGCTCTCAGATTTCATTAGAAATATCTTCATTTGTGTTCTGAAGATAAATGAAGGTCTAGCGGGTTTGAAACGACATGAGGGTTAGTAATTAATGACATCATTTCAATTTTGGGGTGAACTATCCCTTTAAGAGCTGTCAGGAAAACAGTTGTTGGTGGTTTTAGAGAGTGGTTTTCTTCAGTACAGGAGGGTGAGTTTTTGTTGGTTTAGTTATATTAGAATAGAGGGAATGCATAGGCAAGTAAGCCGACCCAGAAGATACTTTTGTGTTAGTTATTTTTGTGTTAGTAAAATGTAAACATACACAAGTTAAATAAGGACAGGCTAACTAATCTAAACTGCAGCTCAGAGATAAAACTTTCCTAACTCCCGAGAAAAATAACAAACACAAAAGAACCAACTCACCATCCTGTACAGAAGAAAAACAAACTAAATCCACTACTGGTTCCTGAAGGTCCAGGTGAAGTGGCACCAGCTGTTAAATAGGCAGAGGCCTCAGGTGTTGGGAATAATCAGGCTCCGCCCCCATACAACTTCATATACAACATACACTTCATATGCACTTTTGGTCTCGTGGACTTACAATGGCTGCCGCGTACGCATGTCTGTTAAGTCCATGAGAGTCCGTAGGCCGGGTGTCCAATTTGTCATTTTAAGTTTCAGAAATGTCCCTTTGCGGTCGATATGCGCCCTCGAAGTGAGGACTCGTAGGAAGACTGCGAGTGCTTAGGGTGCCATTTGGGACAGGGCCACACTTATAACTTTGAACCCTTTGAAACTAAAAAAACAAGATACTTATCCTGATCTCAAACTGAAAAAGATGATTTAAATTTCTGAAATCTCAATAGTCAAATATTGTAAAACTTTTTTCTCTTCGCTTCGCTTTTTTTTTGTTGACAAAATTGGCTCTTTTGATTGTTATACCAAGCCTCTCAAAAGTTATTGCTTGGATTTTTATTTTCACCATTATCATTTTTCAATTTACCATAATCATATTTCACCCTAACAAAGTTACCATAATGTAATTTATCTCTGCAGCTCTTTTTCATGTAAACTGCTGCACTTCGGGACAGTGGATTGAACAATAAGAGGACGAGATCGTCTGCTAAAAAACCTTCACAACTCAAGCTTTTTTCCAGTTTTATACTGACAGATATTTCCAAACCAACTCTGACTGTGCAGTATTTTGCTTTTATATTGCAAAATAATTTGATAAGACAGAATAAATGACTGTAACAGCTGGAGAACAACACTTCAATCTAACCTGATTATGTGTTTTACAATACAACTGTTCACAAACTAAAACAGCACATTTTATTGTTTTTATTAATTTTATCACATTATTTTCAATGTTTATTGTTGTTGTTCTACAGAAAGACCAAAACCCAGAGTGATCATTACACCTGATCATCATCCTGTATTCAGAGGAGAGACAGTCACTCTCAGATGTGACATATATGATGGAGGAGTCACTAGCTGGAGGTTCAACTGGTATAAAGAAGGTTCAGCCAGTGTTTTCAGTGAAGGACAGCAACACACATTGAGTTCTGTTACTGAGTCTGACGCAGGTAAATACTCCTGTTATGGGACAGAGACTGAAGGATCACGCAAATCACAACTCAGTAATAAAGTTACACTGACAGTATCAGGTGAGTTTGATCATCTCTTCATAAACACACACAAGTTTAACATGTTATTAATGAGCGATTTGCTTCTTCACATTAATATACATTTTTAAACCAAAATGATCTCACATAATCTTCAAAACTAGTCTCAAAGTTGGCTGATTTTTGGATTTTCCATTACCAAATAACACCCTAAAAAGTAGTCTTTTTTGTAGTAGCCAGATTTTTGTTCTTAATTTTTAAAAAAAAAATTCAACTATAAGTGTGTGGCGAGCAGTAATATATATATGTGTGTGTTTGTATATATATATATATATATATATATATATATATATATATATATATATATATATATATATATGTATATGTGTGTGTGTGTGTGTATGTGTGTGTATGTGTGTATATGTGTACATATGTATATGTATATATATACGGTATATATATATATATATATATAGAAAAAATTTAAGGGACAAGACAGATCATTTTACTTGCCTGACCTGATTAGAAGAATGAAAAAAATAAAATAAAAAGATAACTAGGGAATCACTAAAACGAGAGAATTATTCTGATTTCATGATACACTAAAAATATTCCACAACAAATCCTTTAAACTGAATGATATTCAGAAAGGAAAAAAATAAATAAATAACTATAAACAAGTCAAAACAAAATAAAATAAAAATAAAAAGGAAAGTAAGCAGTGTTGGGCTCACGTAACTCTCATTAGAATCAAAATGTTTCAACATTTGCGATGTATTTGGATGCTAAACTATTCTTTATTATAGGCTTTGTACTTCACTCACGTTCCAATATCGACGGAAAAAGTCATCCTCCTCACACGCGCAAAAATGTGCTTGGAAACATCACAGTTGAGCGGTACTTACCGTGAATGGTACGAATTGTATTACTGACTATTTAAACAGAGCAGTGTAATTTTTATATGTTAGGTTGACTATTTTATTATTATATTTTATTAAGGTGTGTGTGGCGCGGGCGCGATTGAACAGTGGACACATAAAAACATACTCCGTCATTTTGTTCATACAGGACATCATTCAAACTGCAAAGTGTTAAGTTATATTTGTGTACAGTCACAATAAAACACAACATTGTGCTTTTGTAAAATAAATTCAAGCAATCCGCCCCCCGAAAGGTGCTAATTTTTAAATTAAACTCAAATGCTCACGGCTGCACAGGCATTCATAACGGTGCGCGTCCACGACGAGGAACGAGCAGAACAGAGTGAACGTTTTCTCACCTGCCCGCATCTAGGCCGGAGTCAACACACGCAGAGAGGACGCCACCCAACAGCGGCACTTCACTACAATCGCTTACAGATTTTAGACATTCTGTTGACTGAGTGAAACAGCACCTACATGTCAACTAACTTTCATTTGAGTATTAGTTGAGTATCAGTAGACGGTTAGTTTAGGGTTAGTAAAGAGTCAGAGTCGTTGTGGGTCTTTGTGGGTGAAGTGGTCCTCAATCTCTCTTTTATACTCTGCTTTCGCACCCTTGATGGCTACATACATACAGTACATACATATACACTGTAGGGTTGAACAAATTCAAATTTTAAGACAAAAATTAATTTCCTGGCTTTATAACTTCTCATCATTTTAAGGCCTCAGTATATTTGTGGTTGGGCTTTTTAAAGACATTAGGCTGTGGTGCTGTTTTCAAAACTTTGCATTTGTGAATAAAATATTTTAACATGAGTAGGCTAGTTATCAATAATGTATTCCAACTTTCACCATATCCCAAGTAATAGATGGAAAAAAATTTATTATTTGTTTTATATTAACCAAGTAAATACCTCAGTCCAAAAAGTTTTATCCAAATTACATTTTAAATGAATTACAATTCATTTAAAAAAATAATGATCAAAAGTTTCTATATTATTATTATAAATTTGGCAAGTGTTTGAATCCACATTCAATTTTAATCTTAGAAATTCCTTGTCTGGATAAATATCACACATAATTTTAAAATGCACATCTTTACGTTTAGGTAGAAGGGGAAATAGAAGATATAACTTTTACCATTCTAATCATCAGTAAAAGAATACTTATAACTTTCTCACAATTAAAATGTAATTGGGTGAAGAAATCACTATAACTCCAAAAACAGCCCTTTTTATCCATCATGTGCAACATTGAACAAATATCTATTTATATCATTGACCAAATATCCTCCAAAACCAAAGATTATCTTTGAATTGATATATTGAATATATCTTTGCATGTCCATTTATCTGAGCAGATGCAGGTTTGGTTACAGCACCACCTACTGGGCAGAAACTATACCAGTTTATCCAGCACTATCAGCTTCTGTATCATGTTAAATGTTCATGTGAACTGCTGCACCTGCACAAAACTGTTGAACGGTGTGTTTCTTTGACTGCTGGTGTAGATGGTGGTGGTGTGGCACTGTGAGTCGAGCTCTGGGTTATTAACACAAAGATTGTGGCTTTGAACCTCTATTGTCTTTTAAGTTTTTCATTGTCCCATAATGTTGACCTTTTTTCTTACTGTCTATGAAACCAAAATATATAAATAATCTACCAGTGAGAGAATGAGATCTGCTGAAAAACGTTCACATCTCATGCTCCCACTGACTTTATATTGACAGATGTTCCCAAACCAACTCTGACTGTACGGCCACAGAGTCCAGTGTTCACTGGAGACTCAGTTACTCTGAGATGTGAGCTGGATCAGTCATGGGATGAATGGGAGTTTCTCTGGAGTAAAGACTCAAACACTGAATCTCCTGAAGCTGAAACTAAAACAATCAATCCTGTGAAAGTCTCTGATGGAGGAGAGTACAGATGCAGAGCAAGAAGAGGAGAATATTACACACATCACAGTGAACCAGTAGCAGTGACAATACATGGCAAGTGTTTTTCCTCTCATAATGAACTACTCTTAAACACTATATGAAAATGATTTATAAGACACTAAATAAACATAGAGAACAACACTTCAGTTTAACTTGATTTAGTGTTTTGTAACTGCTCGTACAATAAAAAACAGCACATTTCATTATTTGTATTTGTATTTATTTTATTATATTATTTATCACATTATTTTCAATGTTTATTGTTGTTGTTCTACAGAAAGACCAAAACCCAGAGTGACCATTAAACCTGATCATCATCATGTATTCAGAGGAGAGACAGTCACTCTCAGATGTGACATATATGATGGAGGAGTCACTAGCTGGAGCTACAACTGGTATAAAGACGGTTCAACCAGTGTTTTCAGTGAACGACAGCAACACACATTCAGTTCTGTTACTGAGTCTGACGCAGGTAAATACTCCTGTTATGGGACAGAGACTGAAGGATCACGCAGATCACATCACAGTGATGAAGTTACACTGACAGTAACAGGTGAGTTTGATCATCTCTTCATAAACACACACAAGTTTAACATGTTATTAATGAGTGATGTCTCTATTTCAGTTCCCAGAGCAGTTTTAAGTGTTTCTCCTCAGAAGTGGTTGACTGAAGGAGATCCAGTGACTCTGATCTGTGAGGTTAACGGCTCCTCTACAGGCTGGACATTCAGCTGGTTCACTGTAACTGTCTCAGGTCAGTTATAATGTGCTTCATCTGAATTAA
Organism: Abramis brama; assembly: GCA_022829085.1. Classification (NCBI taxonomy): domain Eukaryota; kingdom Metazoa; phylum Chordata; class Actinopteri; order Cypriniformes; family Leuciscidae; genus Abramis; species Abramis brama. The sequence goes on along the minus strand of CM040766.1, from coordinate 67,965,572 downwards.
CTGGTTATATTGAAGTGAAATATATAATTTAATATGTCTGAAACCAGACACAGACTGGGTATTAACGGCAACACTTCCATGGGCACCAAGCAGTGAAACTTACTTTGAGATCCCAATCCCTCATTTACAGTCACTGCTCTGTAACAACATTAGAGCCATTGATCAAACCCTGAATAAAACAACCTAAACACAATGAGTAATTTGGGTTACACTAATGTAAACCAGTGTATTCAGTTTAGTTAAAAATGTAATTTAAAGTGAAATCTACACATTCTCACTTTCTACAGGGAGCAGGAATGATTATGACCTCCTCTCAGACAGCAGCAGAGGAGCTGGAGGAAAACACACCGTCAGTTCTGCTGATCTAAAACACACAGGAGTGTATGTGTGCAGAGCAGAGAGAGATAGAACAGCCGTTAACACAACATACAGCAACACACAACCACTGTGGGTCACTGGTGAGTTCACATATATAGTTTAAATGATCTTTAATAAAGACAATTTCCAAATTATAGCTGTAATTGTCTTGTCAGGCGTTTCTCCTCCAGTGTCTCTGATCATCAGTCCCAGCAGAACTCAACACTTCACATCTGACTCTCTCTCTCTGAGCTGTGAGGACCAGAGTAACTCTGATGGACGGACAGTGAGAAGATACACAGACAGCGGGCGGCTGGAAGATTGTTCATCATCAGTGTGGGGATCACAAACAGGATCTACATGTACAATCAACTCCACTATCCCATCAGACACTGGAGTTTACTGGTGTCAGTCTGAATCTGGAGAGCACTATCATCCTGTTAATATCACTGTACACTGTGAGTCTGGGTTTCTGTTTTTATTCATTTCACTGGCAGTTCATAATCAAAGCTTACTAAAACAACTCCAAACATCCTCGTATTAATATATACATTTTTAAATTTAGATTTTTGTATTATTTCATCACGTTGTTGATATGTCTCCTGTGTTTCTGTAGTTGGTGTGATTCTGGAGAGTCCTGTTCATCCTGTGACTGAAGGAGATAATCTGACTCTACACTGTTTATATAAATATACAACCCTATCAAACCTCAATGCTGATTTCTATAAAGATGGATCACTCATCCAGAAGCAAACTACAGAGGTGATCATCCCTACTGTCTCAAAGTCACATGAGGGTTTCTACTACTGCAAACACCCAGAGAGAGCAGAGTCTCCCAAGAGCTGGATCTCAGTCAGAGGTGAGAGTAAGAACTATAAACATAGTTGAAATGTTCCTGTACAATTTACCCGTAGATGTCAAATATTATATGTATCTCAGTTTCTCCAGACTCAGGATCTGATGGTCTCAATCTTGTGATAATTGGAGTGACTGCAGGACTGACTGTTGCAGTTTTGATTATTGTCTTCATTGTCCTCCTGTGGCGCTACAGAAACAACAAAGGTTCATCATCTGACATATTAAAATTCAGTAACAGATTTTCAGTCACTAGCTTTGTTCATTACGCTTGTGAGCTGCCAAACATCAGTCTAAACTGGTTTTCTGGTCCTCGCTGGTTTCCAAACCTGGTAAAGCTGGTATGTTTGCTGGTTTCAGAAGGTTTCTGGGCAGATTTCAGCTGGTCAGGGAAACCATAATTTGTTACTTCAATACTGAAAAGTATTGATAAATATTTATGTAATCTATATTGAAATCATTGAAAGTGCAAGTCCTCCATCTTGTCCACTAGTTGTTTGATATACAGAGTTACTGCATGTGTAAAACTCTCCAAATGAGTCATTTATCAGGTTTTATTTTCTGCCTATGAAGACAGCAGGCAGTGAGGCAAATTAATGTTTTGGACACAACCATAATGTGAAAAAGAAATAAAACCTAAACACTTTGTCATTCTTAAACATGTATACATGAAAGAGATTATACACACATATTTTGTGTCTGACTAGGTGTAAGATCTGAGTCTCCGTCTCCTGTCAGTCGACAGCAGAACATCAGTCAGAAATCAGAGCAGAACCAGAGTGAAGCCGGAGACATGACACTGCTGTCTGGTCAGTCTTTACTCATTACCCATTAATACATACATCTTTACAAGCTGAGATAAAACACACTTAGGTGTAACTTTTAACTAACAGGACATATTTCACAACTAGATAATATTTCACTCTTCTAAAGTTTGAGATGATATTTTGGGTCTTACGTATACATATATTGAACTTGTCATTTGGTTTTATTTGTCCAAGAACTGCATAACAAAATATATTTTATTTTCTGTATGAAATATTATGTCTAGTTGTCACGGAATGGTCAAAAGTGATGCGATGATACAAGTGCAGAAATAAGGATGTTTATTAAGTAAATAAAAGGCAAAACCAAAACTACAAACAAAAACTACCCTGTGGGGGAAAACAAGAGAGATCTCAGGGAACAGGACACACGAGAGAAACATGGACAACAAACCAGCACAGGACTGCAAACACAGGGAGACTAAATAGGGAGCAAACAAAAGAGGGTAATGAACAAAGCAGGTGGGGAAGATTAATCAATTATCAGGTAACGAGATGGGAGGGGCTAGACAATTGACAGTAGAGCACATGGCACAAGGAATACAAGACAAGCCATGTGCTCACAATAAACCAAACTAAACATACACAGGACAAACTGGGAATGTCAGAACAATGTCAAACCTGACATTACCCCCCCCCCCCCCCTCAAAATGAGGGACACCAAAACAAAACAGGAACATGACATACAAACCGAACACAACAATGGACCAGACAGACAGATCAAAACACAAAGACAGGGAAGGGAGGGGAGGGGAGGGGAGGGGAGGGGAGGGGAGGGGAGCCAGTCCAGTCAGTACCCGCCTAGCGGGACAGAAAGTCCTTGGTGACCAGGGAGGGATGGGAGGTTTGAGCCAGGGAGACTCAAGCAGGTCAAGATTCCTGGCTGTGAGAATGTCGGCCCAGACAGACTGTCCAGGGACAACATTCCCCCAGGAGAATGGTCCCTGCACCCTCAGACAGTCAAGTCACTGTGGCGCCTTTTCGGCAAAGCGGAAGTCGTCCTTTTTGCGTCAAAAGACAACGCTCATTGCCCGAGATTCCTCTCGAAGAGCAAGGACGCCCAAATCTGGCCCAGCTGCCCGCTGTACGCTTTCCCTCCGATCTCGCTGTTACCACAGGTAATCAAGAAGATCAGGGAAACACGCCACTCAGTGCTCCTCATAGCCCCGCGATGGGAGAACCAAACCTGGTATCCAGAGCTGGTGAGGCTGTCGCACGTAGCCCCATGGCCGATCCCGATGAGGAAAGATCTTCTCTCTCACGCCGGTGGATCGATTTGGCATCCCCATCCAGAGTGCTGGTCTCTGCATGCGTGGATAATCAACGGATACCCGTTGCCTTGCCAGAAGGGGTCGTGAACACGATCACGCAGTCTAGAGCTCCTTCTACGCGTCTAAATGGTCAGTGTTCTCCAAATGGTGCGCTACAAAGAGCCTGAACCCACGCACGTGTGGGGTTTCGTGGGTGCTTTCCTTCCTTCAAGAGCTGTTGGACAGGGGCAGGTCCCCTTCCACGCTCAAAGTGTATGTTGCGGCTATTGCAGCGTTTGCGGATTCGACGCGCAGCCGTGCGATAGGAAGGAACGAGCTCATCATCCGCTTCCTTAGAGGAGCCAGGAGGATGAACCCCCGCGGCCCCCTTCGGTTCCTATTTGGGATCTTTCTTTGGTCCTAGAGGCCCTGAAAGTGTATCCCTTTGAACCGTTAGAATCCATGGACCTAAAATACCTCTCGCTCAAAACCGGTTTTCTGATAGCTCTGTCATCAGTAAAACGTGTGGGGGATATACACGCGCTATCTGTTAGCCCCGCATGTCTCGAGTTTGGACCAAATGACTCTAAAGTTATCCTCAAACCGAGACATGGTTACGTCCCCAAGACAATTGGCACTCCCTTTAGAGCGCAGATCATCTCCCTGTCGGCTCTGCCAGCATCCGATAGCGAGGACAGTGATAACCTCCTATGCCCCTTCAGGGCGCTGAGAGTTTACATCACACGCTCCGCCACCTTCAGGCGTTCTGAGCAGCTCTTTGTTTCGTTTGGTGAACGCACCAAGGGTCTCGCCGCCTCGAAACATAGCCTGTCCAGATGGATAGTGGACGCTATCGCAGCAGCATATGCGTCCAAACACCTGCAGTGCCCTATGGGCGTTAGAGCCCATTCCACTAGAGGCATGGCTTCGTCGTGGGCTTGGTCCAGCGGGATTTTTATTCACGACATTTGTATGGTGGCAGGCTGGGCCTCCCCCTCTATATTCTTGAGGTTTTATAACCTGGAAGTTCCCGCCTTGCAGGCTAAACTTTTATCAGTCGTGTATGTTCTGCCCAGTTGTTCATGTGCAGGCTACTATCATGTAACTACTAGCTCTTCTGGTTGAGCTGCACAAAGGGGTGAGACTCTCTATACATAGACCGGCGGAGCCGCTCTGTATTCCCCTGTGATGCGCTTATGTACTTGTGTTGGCCCGCGTTGCTGGCCGCCTATTCTCCACACAGTTGCACAAGGGGGTGATACTCTCTATACATAGATCGGCGGAGCCGCTCTGTATTTCCCTATTATGTGCTTATGTACTTGTGCTGGCCCGCGTTGCTGGCCACCTTTTCTCCACACGTTTATACATAGACCGGCAGAGCCGCTCTGTATTCCTATGAAGTGCTTATTACATGTGCTGGCCCGCGTTGCTGGCCGCCTGTTCCCACATGTTTTATGTTCCCCGGGCTTCCCTGGGACTCATGCAGCGGATGCTCGGTGCGCACAGCGTTGACAAGGGGTTTGTCGGTTACGTAACGTAACCTCGGTTCTCTCTAGAAGAGGAAACGAGTACTGCGTAACCTGCCGTGTCGCGCCACAAGCTTATTCGCTTCAGCCAATGAGCACACTGATACAGCCTGCTATGATCTGCTGGCTGCCGCACTGCGTTGACAATAAATACAAAATTAAAGATAATTTTTTGGCTTCAGATCTCGAGAAAAGATGACTTTACCCATAGCGTAAGCACAACTTACGCAATACTCGTTCCCTCTTCTAGAGAGAACCGAGGTTACGTTAGGTAACCGAGTACGATTTCATATATAAGAAAATCCTATTTTAAAAATGTTTGTATTATTGAAAATGAATTAATGTATTCATTTATTACAGGAACTTCACATATTTATGACTCTGTTGATACAAATACTAATAAAGAAATAAGCACAGGTAATTAATGATGTCAAGGTATTTTATGTCATTATGATGAGGTCAGTATTCTTTTCTAAATAAATTGGAAATCAAATCCATCTTTTTTTGTATCACAGTCATTTTTTAGAGCAAATCGAGTTAAACCAAGTGTCTTATTTCTTTCTCTGTTGTTCATTGCAGACTGTGTAAGTGTGCCGATTGAGATCACATATGCTGAGATTGAACTCAAATCTACAAAGAAACAGAAGAAAAAGAAAGCAAACAAAGGTAAATGAACATAAAAATCTCTGCTCTTATGATTTTATGATGTGGTTTTGTTGCTGTGAAACAGATCTGATCCAAAAAGGACATTGCATGCAAATTGTGTATTTTGAGGTAATTTGGTCATTTTATTTTAAAATAAAATGATCCTCTCTGTAAAATTATGATAGAACACTAAATAATATGTGTTAATTAGCATGTTATAATGCCATATTTCATACCACTGATGGACATACAGTAAGCACTAGTGATATGAACTGTTGGCATCTTCTAGGCAATAACACTGAGATAAAAATAAAAAATAAAAACAACCACTGAAAATGTACATGCATTATTGAGAATCTAAGAAAGTCATTTGAAAACTGTATATAAAAATTATGAATTTTGAATTCACTGATATGTTTTCAGATGCTGGATCTAGTGATGTGACGTATGCTCAGGTTAAAAAAGATGCCCGGAGGAGAAACTTTCAATCCCAGGATTCTGATGAGTTTACTGTTGGCTGAGAAGTGAAAGACCAAGATCATCAAGACAGTGGATTTACCAGAACTTTTTGTAGTATTAGTAAGCCTTCATGTGCTTCAGAGACTATGCATGTTAATATTTGAAAAGCATTGAGCTGATTATTCATTAGAAATAAGCTAGTATTGTTTAGTACTGCACATGTATTTTTATATTTGTTAATACCAGCAGCAGCAGCTTATCATTTGACAACTGAGGGAACATAATATTCAGTGTCTGACTGTTGAGTAAGGGACTGAGTTCCCTTTTTTATTTCTGTATCCTTTATTTTAAATGTATTTGTACAGCTTCCCATGGTCATGGAAATATCACAGAATGTTAAAATTGTGATTTTCATGGCTGGACAAGTTGTCTTTTAAACATAAATGTACATAGTGAAACTACTTTTTTTTCTAGCTATGCTCAAAATATTTTATTGGATAGAAAAAGCTCTTTGTACATGCAGTCTTAAAAAATAGTATCCAGCAATAAAAATAAATAAATAAATAAAAATAAAAAGCGGTGGTCAAAAGGTTATGGCTTACTTTATGTCCTAGGCTATTTATGTTTTCAAAAAGTTTGTTTTTGCAGGTAGAATTTTACTTTTTATTGTAATAATATTTCACATTACTGCTTTTAATGTATTTTTGATCAAATAAATGTATTTGCCTGAAGAATAAGAGACTTCTTTCAAAAACGTTAAAAAAGCATCTTACCAACCCCAAGTTTACTTAAATATTATTATACAGCCCATTAATTAATAAATACTATCGAACATTCCGAGATATTCTCAATTAGCCCATGTTATTGTTATTATCATTTAAAAATGTATAGCATACTTTCATTCCAGACAGTTCTAATTATAGGTTGTAACTTGCAAAGTTTAATACTGACGCATCAGGATCGCGAAGACTTGGTCTAGGTGTTAATATGGAGGGCCAAAATGTGGGAAACTATCTTGCACAAGAACAAAGAACAAACAAATCCTGTATATTGCAGGATGAAATCTAAAATAAAAAAATGGACAATGAACATAAATAGCATACATAATTATTTTATTATTTTTTGAAAATTGAGAATCACTGATTAGAAATTTGTCTTGGGCTCAAAATATAGCCACTGCATTACATAAAAATCATAACACCACACAACATTTAAAACAATACATATCCTAACACAATAAAAAAGCAAGCAACTGTAAACACAATTACATGAATCAGAAAGAGGGAGGGGGGTTAATAGACCACTTACTGATTGCTAATCTGCTTATCTAAATAAACGATGGATGTATTTAGACAACCAAGGAGATGTAATCTCTGTCGTTGTGATGAAGCGAGTGCCACTGCTCGCTTCCGGGGAAGGGAATAAAGGTAACTTGGGTCCGTGAGGATGTAAACAAAATGATGGCTTACTCGCAGAGCACTCTCGTGCAAGGTGTAATTTATTTACAGTGCCAAAAAACAGACAGTCCACAGTGAAATATATATACAGGTGCACACAAAAACCTAAAAAGTACCAAAAATAAATAAAATAAAAATAAAGACAAAAATCTCTTCAAAACGTATCCACAGTAAAAAGGTTTGCTTGAGGCACCGCAGTTGCACTCTCGCTCTGACTTGGTTAACAAGTCTTGATTGTGAGTCTGGCCTCCCTTTTTATAGGCCAGACTCCGCCTTCTTTGGAAACACCCATTGAGAGGTAAAGATATATATTTAAATTCTTACCAGTTACATTATACCCACCAAAATGTTCATCAATCAACATTAAACAATATTTCTCACTGGTAATTATCAAATACATTCATTGTAATAATACATCATTATTAACAACAACGAAACACATAAATACCAAACACTTAATTCACATATAATCCCCCCTAATCACAAGACAATGGTTTCACTGCGCCGGCGCGACCCAACTATTATGCCATAAGTATCCACTCTTCGTCTGCTCGGTTTGGCCGACACAGCATTTACCCGCCGAAAGCCTGACTACTCCCATACAACAAACAAACAAATGAACAAAACACAAGACACGGACGATGTGTGTGTGTGTGTGTGTGAAATGATCGGGTATGCTACTGGACTGAAGGGAAATGTGGTGTGGAGAAATGTCCGTGAGCCATCGGACCGGCGTGTGCACCCGCGTTGCCGATGGCAAAACAACAGGTGCGGACGGGAATGGAGAGTGAATGGGGTATGTATGCAAGTGTGTGTGTGTGTGCGCGTGCCAGTGCTGCTCCCTCAGCGGCGACGATCAGACAGATTTGTCACATTACCTTCCCCCTCTTCCTACTGGCCGGAAACCTGGACAGATAGTCGGCAACCATGTTTAGCCTTCCAGGTCTGTGCCGGATCTTAAAGTTAAAGGGCTGCAGTGAAAGGTACCATCTCATGACTCTGGCATTGTGATCTTTCATAGAATGTATCCAGGTCAGGGCTCGGTGGTCTGTCTCCAGGTCAAACTCTCCTCCGAGGAGGTAATACCGTAAGCTTTCCAGGGCCCACTTAATAGCGAGGCACAAGGTAGTCCTTAAAGTCTGCAGGCAGTTTTCTCTGTATCTCCTCTTCGGGTATCCAAATCCTCGCTGAGCCGAGAAGGTTGCTCCATGTTTTTATGATTCTGCTGACCGTGGACTGATGGATACCGTACCGGTCAGCAAGGTCCCGTTGCTTGGACCCAAGGGCAAGGTAATTCAAAAATAGGAAAAACTCAACAATGGGCTGCAGAGAATGTGTTGTAGCATTTGACTCTGTGAGAGCTCCTCTTTGTGCTTGTCGAACAGTGACCATGGATGGTAGAGAGTTCGCAATCAAGCCCCAGAAACGCATCAGTAGATCATACGATGCAAACCTAAAGAAATGGAATACAGATACTCTATTAATAACTGTTCATAATTAACTACACAAAATCTACACACATAACTTTAATTAAATGTATCTGTGCAAAATTGTTTTGGTACAAAACTAGTGGACAAGCTACCCAAATGGATGTCAAACTCTTGCCAGGACTTGCACCTGGAGTCTCCACCCATGGGTGGCAGTGTTACTATTACACCACAAGAGTTTTCCTGACAGAATACAAATACTGCAATCAAACCTCCTGGGACCCAGGAATAGACTTTTGTCCTCTGTAAAAGGACATTATATTTTAGTGAATTTCTCTGACATCACACGTGTCACAGTAAAGAGGACATTCAGGGCTTTGCTCAGATACCAAATGTTTGGAGGTTTCACCATGGCAACAACTTCTCCTTGGTCTTTAAAAATGACTGACATTAATTAAGTGATTAAAATCATCTTTAAACAAAGTTTGGTTAGAAAAACCTTAAGCCTAATTTTTATTGGTGAATTAAAAAATACCATTGTTTTTCACTATACATGTCATTTTATTTTTTAAACAAATTAGTTCTGGTGTCCTCTACAGAGCATATTGCATAAAATATGAATAAAATAAAATTTTTCAAATGTTTTTTATTTATTTATTAATTCATTTGTTTCTTATGCTCTAAACGGTGTAATGACATAAAAAAAATTCTAAATTCCAAAAACTTTTTTTCTGGCTCCCAGGAGGATGTGTGCTCCTGACGCACCCCACTAAACATTGAACGTCGGATAGACGTGCAGATCATGTCTATATTGGGTCCGTCGGTCCATGACCAATTCTGGACATCTATTCGACGTCCAAACTAGGTCCACTATTTGGACGTCCAAGCATGACCCAACTTGGACGTCATATTGACGTTCAACATTGGACCTTTGAACTGGGTATTTTTTTTGGACGTCATTTGTACGTCTATGACAGGTGCAGGAAATTTACATGATTACTATGTAATATTTTTATTTATTTAAAAATATCAACATTGTTATTATCAACATGATTAATACATATGAATACAGATTATTTATAATTATTTAAGATAATTTTCCAAAAACTCCATTTGATTGTCTCAGCATCAGGTGATAACTGGAGACGCGTACAAAGGTGTGATGCTGTAGCTCAAACAGTAGAGTGTAGGTGCTTGTAACGCTAAGATCATGAGTTCGATTCCCAGGGAAAGAGTGTGTGTGTGTGTGTGTGTGTGTGTGTGTGTGTGTGTGTGTGTGTGTGTGTGTGTGTGTGTGTGTGTGTGTGTGTGTGTGTGTGTGTGTGTGTGTGTGTGTGTGTGTGTGTGTGTGTGTGTGTGTGTGTGTGTGTGTGTGTGTGATGAAGCTGCTGTTTTATTTGAGTGCACTGAGCGCGATTATTGTTTGGAAAACACTTATCTAATAAAACACACGATCCACAGCAAGTCTCCTTCCTTCTTCCCACAAACAAACTTTTGTGGACGGACGTCAACATTAGACGTGCGGAAGACGTCGAAAAAAGACGTCGCCTGGCGTCACAAAACAACCCCTTCAGTGGACCGAATTTGGATGTCCAAAAATTACATGAAAATGACGTCACTCCGACATCATATTGAGCAGTGGGACTGCTTCTTCCAATCGTTACAACCTCCTTGCCCTGATATTGCACTTTACAACCTCCTCCATCCCTCACAAACACACACACACACACACACACACATTAGCCTACCTGTCTAGACTTACCTTGTAAAGAACCTGATATCCTTGTCCGAGGCACAAAGCGGTGAATGTCGAACCGCTGCCTCAGTGTAAGGCCCTCGATCTGTTGGCGTAACAGGTGATTTTCCTCCCGGAGAGACGTATTTTCCTCCAACACCAAATCAATGACTGCAGCTTCAGGTTTCGATGCATAGTCGTGTTGCATGGGACGGCGAATGTTATGTGGTCCGGTTTATCCTCCCTGTCATCCTCTGGCGGCGGTCTTTCCATCCTCTCCCAAACCCCCGGTCTTGTAGATGGAAGGGAGAGTTGTTCCACTCAAATAACACAGGAACAGCACCCGTCGACCTGTTTCTGATGCTGGTTCATGGATGTCTTACATCTTAACTGATTTGAATAATAGAAATGTTCTATATGAATGCCAGGTTAAAGAGATGTGTTTTTAGTCTAGCTTTGAACTGACAGAGTGTGGCAGCTTCCCGGACAATGTTAGTGTGGCAGGATAAGTGACGTTGCCCCGCCCATTGAGAGCACACACTATTCAAACGCAAATGATCTGAGGTAATCCATGCAAACCTGTGAACGCCCACATCAGCTGGATAACACACACCACAAGTTTTATCAGACTCGTGCACTTTAGTCGTTTTGCTTCACTGTGAGGAATAATCCTAAGGAATAATTTAGTTCTCTTACGAGAGGTCTCTCGTACTGTGTAATATCTTACGCTAGGGGAAAATCTCTTTTCTGCGAGATATTGAAGCCAAATATTATCCATTAATATTTTGAAATAATGCAAACGCGTTGCGGCAGCATGCAGACATAGGCGAGACGGCTCGCGCGCCCATTGGCTGCCCTGCGGCAACTGCAGCAGCCTATCGAGAGAGGCCCCTCGTGACTTCAGATCCAATGAGGATCTACGTCACGTCCCACCGAAACGGGCGTGGCTTGGGCCTATAAATATAGCTCGACAGGCTGATAGAATCGGATTTTTCATCTCTTCAGAAAAGCTCACACATCGCTGGATCCCGAGAGGAAGAAGCCACGCCGCCTGAGAAAGCCTTCTGCGGGACGAGCCTTTGTATCTGAATCCGCTGGCCGACTACTGGCCACCTTCAGTCGCCGTTTCTGCTACGCTATCCGGTGTTTATATCCTTTTCTCTACTAAGTGTGTGTTCGCCGCTGCGACTCACACTCTCTGCCTAAAAGAGCTGAGCGTCTTTGTAAAGATGTCTCGCACCTTCTGTGGCTCGTGTCGAGCTCCACTCAGCGAAGGGGGACCGCCATGTCATCTGCGTTTCCAGCCTGGGTGAGGATCACGCAGCTCTCGCGCTCGCTGACGGCGGCTGCCCTCATTGCGACCATGGTAACTCTGAGGCAGGCCTGGCATCTTTCGTCGAGACTGCACCTCCGCCCGCTGCGGTGCCGCGCAGTGCTCAGCGGGTCCCGGAACCTTCTCCGACCTGTAAAAGCTCGCCGGTTCGCCCGCCAGCTTCTCCGCCTGCTTCGCCCGAGTCTCTTACTGCCGGACAGCGGCTGCCGTCTGCCGCCACTTCCATCATGGATGACGACGAAGAAGCCGTGTGTCAGTGAGGACTGGCCCAGCTCTGTGGATCTCGCCCCCTCTGTTCGCCAGCCTTCTGGAAAAAGAGCCAACATTGAAGCAGAGCTCATGCGTCTGCTCGCGCAGGCCGTAGCGAGCCTCGGCCTTGAGTGGTCTACGCCCGAGGAGCCCCGCACAACCGGCTGGATGGATGCTTCCTGCAAGGGGACCGCGCTTCGCCGTATTCAAGACCCGTGCCCTTTCTTCCTGAGCTTCATGAAGAAGTCGCTAAGTCTTGGAACATCCCCTTCTCAGCCAGAGTGCATACCTCTGTCTCAGCAGCATTCTCCATGGTGGACGGTGCTAAAGACAAGGGGTACCATTCTCTTCCCCCCGTGGAATAAGCTGTAGCGGCCAATCTTTGCTCGCCCTCTGCTGGATGGCGTGCCAAGACGGCGCTACCATCAAAAGCTTGCCGCACGACTTCAGCCATTCACGGTCGCGCTTACACTGCCGCTGGGCAGGCTGTATCTGCGTTGCATTCTATGGCCATCCTGCAGATCTTCCAGGCTGACCTTCTCCGTAAACTGGATGAGGAAGGACCGGAAGCTATCAGCATGCCGGACCTGAGGAGCGCTATGGACCTAGCTCTTCATGCCACTAAGTCCGCTGCACAGGCCATAGGGCGGAGCATGGCCTCTCTCGCCGTAGCGGAGAGACACTTATGGCTTATGCTCTCCGAGATGTCGGACTCGGAGCGCGCCACGTTCCTCGACGCCCCCATCTCATCTGCCGGCCTCTTTGGATCATCCGTCAAGGATTTCGTGGATAGATTTGCTGAGGTGCAGAAAACGTCACAGGCCATGAAACACTTTCTGCCTAAGCGCTCCAGTTCCGCAGCAGGTCACTCTAAACAGCCATCTGCTCGAAGCTCCCAGCCGCAGCCTCAGCCTCTTCGCAGCGTCGACCGCGCTCTCGCTCAGCTAGCCCGCCGCCCCCCTCCACGTGGGCCCCGGCCCAAGATCCAGATAAAGCCAGAGGCCTCAAAGTCTTCCTAGCCCGCCTAGGAAAACGACGGTGTTCAAGTCCCGCTGCGGCCAGACTTCCACCAAAACTTCTCGCTCGTTCAGTTCCAGAAAATGCGACTGTTCCAGTGTATTTTGCAGAAAACAAGCCGGTACCACAGCCCGTTTGCCTGCACACAAACGCTGTTTTTACAGCGACCCAGATGAATCTCATAAAGAGTGTAATTTCTGGTATTCCGGCCACGGCCGATGGTGTTATGAGTGTAGTAAAAATGGCCACAGCCCAGTGATCATTCCTACACACAAGCACAGCCCGCCACACAAGGCTCGCACACATAAAATCGACTCATGCCGATTGTGCATTAAATGTAGTGAATGTGCCCACGACCCAGTGCCCTCACGGTTTCTGTAAAAACGAAACCAACACACATACAGTCAGCTCAAGCAGACGGTGTTTTCAGTGTAGTAAATGTGCCCGCTGTCCCGTGCCCACATTCACTCACAGACATGACAAGCCCCACGGGGTTCGCCCAGCTCGCTCTCTCTCAGCAAGCCGCCATAGGAGAGTCGAACGTGGGCAGGCTGCCCGCTGTGATCAGCGCGCCCCCCGCCTCGAACTCTGCAAGCACGGCGTCTATGTTACAACATACCGAAGCTCTCCGATCACCACCATGTCGCGGCCAGAGCCCAGATCTCATTCAACCCCTAGCTATTCATGTGAGTGCATGGGCAAAGCTCCCCGGGGTATCAGAATGGGTGCTGAACATTATAAAAGAACATTATAAAAAGAGGCTATTCGCTACAGTTCGCTCGATGTCCCCGCCGTTACGCGGTGCGAATCGAAACTACGGTGAAAAGGGAAGTAGCACATCTACTTCGAGCCGAAAAAGCGAAACTGTTGAGCAAAGGGGCCATAGAGTCTTTATCTCAAGCTCAGAGAGAAGGGGGTCTATACAGCAGATATTTTCTGGTCCCGAAGAAAGACGGGGGTCTCAGACCCATTCTAGATCTAAGATAGCTGAACAAAGTGCTTTCGAAACGCCGGTTCAGAATGCTTACAACCAGGAAAATCCTCTCGCAAATTCGTCAAGGGGACTGGTTTATGTCAATAGATCTGAAGGATGCGTATTTCCAAATACAAATAGTGTCACGTCACAGGCGATTTTTGCGATTCGCCTTCGAGGGCCCGTACATTCACAATGTGCATGGACGCGGCGCTTGCACCCCTGAAACTTTGGGGCATGCGAGTTTTGAATTACTTGGACGATTGGCTGATTCTAGCTCGATCACACTCAGAGCTCATAGAACACAGGACCATTTTACACGAACATCTCGAGAATCTAGGTCTCAAAGTCAATTGGGCGAAGAGTTCACTGTCTCCCAGACAGAGAATATCTTTTCTGGGCACAGAACTGGACTCGCTGTCTATGACAGCACAGCTATCGCCACAGCACAGACTGAATATTCAGCACATGACGGAAACCTTCCACTGCGGCACTATAGTCCCGCACAGAAAGTTTCAGAAGATGCTGGGTCTCATGGCCTCAGCATCATCAGTACTCCAGTTGGGTCTGCTTCCCTGCTAACCCTAACCATATATGCAAACACCATCAACAAAGGGGACTCATTTGGAAAACTTAATTGCAATGAATACAGTTGAGCAAAATATGCACACACCCTGATTGTAATTTGTAAGTTTCAATGATTTTAATGTCAGTCACCCTTTTAATTAATTCCTTGTGCTTGTATTTATTCGTAATGGAAAGCTAAAGGTTGGTGATAATTGTGTAGTGTTGAAATCTATTGCTATTGCTGGACAGAATTCTCTGTGTAAAGAGTCTAAATAAGTGCTTTGACAGAATCACACTATTGAAAGAATTTGGCCTGAAATCAACAATAGGGTGAACTACCCTTTGAAAGTGGCATTGGTCCAACTGGTGGATCAGGAGGCGTTGGATATGGAGGACAGCATGTCCAAATTCTGTGCATCATCCTTGACATGCCCGTTGGCTCGGCTTGGAGCTGACCGTGTTGTGCAAGCGTGGAATGACCACAGGATTCCAGGTGTGTGTTGGGGTTTGTCTCAATCAAATTTGAGTCTGATTGAATGTCATCTCAAATTTTTAAAATACGTTATAAAATGTGTGATGCCTGTTCAAGCCTTTTTTATTAATGACAATGTCACGCGTTTTGTATACTATTTTAAGTGGTTTTCTGATGAACATATTTTTAAACTGGTTTAATAAAACACTAGGGGAAGCATGATGCAGATCATAAGCGAGTTCTGAGACCATCAAGCATCATTGAGCTGTGCACTGTAACATCAAATTTTTTTGCAACATTTATTTATTAAAAAACATTTTCATAGTGATTTTTGGTAAAGCAAATTCACATTTTACTACGCAAATCCTAAATGTTATGTTGTAGTAAATAAAATAATAATTTGCCTAATAATAACAACATAGTCATCCAAGTGTTTATTGCGTTTATATATTTTCTCTTTTGCTTTTGGTTGGGTATACCTGTACATTTGTGGAGTGCTGGGGCCATCAGGAGCTGCACAATTCACATGTATTGCTGGTAATGAAAGCTTCTTCACTTTATATGAGTAACTGTTGTATGTTAGACTTCAGTGTATGTAAGTATATTATTATTTGTTGTAATTTGTAAGTTATAGTCGTGTTGTTTGAAAGGCCTTTGCTGCTTTTGTACTGATGCCTTAGTTCTTATTGTGTGACAGTTATAATGACACTGATATGTTGAGCACACCTTATCTATGAGCTCTTAGCTTTCCAAGTAGGCCCAGCAGCAAAATCAGTCAGTTTTAGTTTTAGTGTTTTCTGAGCCTGTTAGCGCCAAATTGGGTGTAATTGGCGGCTAGGAGCAAAACTGTGCATGTTTCCATTCAACACATAGACCACAGCTGCAAACTTATCTGCGGAAATTGTATTCTGTGTTTCCCAATACTTTCAACACTGGTAAATAATTCTTAATCTTCATCGACCAAACAGCGATATTATTATTTTCACTGTTTGGGGTGTCATTTTCATTACTTGAAATGTACAGTAAAATAAGTTTAGTTTAGCATTTCAATCGGAAGGGTGGAGGGTGGAGTCCTTCGGGTGGACGGAGGCACCCTGTATGTGACATTTATGGAGCGTGAGGCAAATGTGTCCACGATTGCTGAAAAGGTGAATCAGGACCTGGGCTCAGAGGAGGAGATTGTCCTCTGTGATGGTCAGGGAAACCGCCTCATCGAAGGCATTGAAACAACAGGTATGTTATTGTAAAATAAAATTAATTCCTACTTAATAATAGTTCATTATTGTTAATTGACATCACATATCTTGGATATCACTTCTTTTTTCAATATTGTTTGATTAGCTTGTTTATTGAATGCATTTCACTTTTAATTTTGTAGTCTTTGTAGCGTGTTTTGATATAAGCTGATAATTGTCCCACTCTTTTGCAACCTGTTGCCAGCAATGGGCTCTCTCTGTGTTCTTTACCAAGATTTCTTACTTCCTTCATTAGGGAGTTAGTTGTGCCTTTCATCTGAACCACATTAAACTTGCCAAGGAGTCTGTTCAAAATCAAAAAAAAAAGTACTGGAATTGAAATTGAAAATTTAATTTTATCCCCATCATCTTCTCTTTGGGAATGTCGTTCTGGAAGCAGAATGCTCGCAAGATTGTTGCCCTCTGTGACAGTGCCTACCAGGAGCTGATGAGGAAGAAGAGGAGGAGGACAAGGTAACAGAAGCCTTCACCTATTACAGAATGCAAGACTAACTTCTTTCAACACAAAAGGCACTGCAGAGTAAATACTCCAGAGTCTCCACATGTACATTTCAATTTTGAATTTCAATTCAATGAGCCCTTTTCAACACAAGCAAATTCACAGAGACCAATAAATTCAGTCAAAAACCATCCAGCAATGGAGATGACTTTAAGTTGATTAGTCATTATCAAATTAAGTTATTTTAAAGTATGCTGAATACAAATAAACTGGTTGAAAGGTGTGACTGCCCGAGAGCTCTTGGTGTTGGACCTCTGTACTGTGTGCTGTCTGTGTGTTTCTCACTGCAGGCAATTAAGGAGATTGGGAGCACCTGGCTAGTAGCCCAACCTATTTAGGCCTGCCCGCCCAGACGCCAGTGTCGGTGCTTGCGCCTGCCACGCTATTCTTTTGTTTTAAATAAATGTATGTTAATCTTTGTAAACCTGAGTTGCTTCCTCTTTCTTTGTTGCGGCCTGAGAGCCGGGGTCGTAACAAATTGGGGGCTCGTCTGTTTTTGAGTTTGATAACCTTATTTAGTAAGTTTGTTTGCGTTCTAGGAGGGTTTTTTTGGAGGATGAGCTTGAGCAGGTTTTTGATCACATTTAAAACAATTTTTTGTATCAATATAAGTGTGATGTAGCTTCAGTGAAGATGTAACCAGCAGATATAAAATATGGATGTTACTGTCATACAATATAGAACAAGAGGCTTATGTTACCAGATATATATAGGGGATACAAGGGAATGTTTAGACAGATAACATTATTATGACTACAATTTTTATTAAAAGTTAATTATTGCAGTCAATGGCATAACTATTAACACACACTAACAAGTGAAATGACACAGATGAAAATTGCTTGAGACAACTATTGAAATAGTTGTTAATAAATATTCTGAATCTTGCAGATGTGATGGAAACCCCAGTGGTGGCACCGTACCACTGCAGCCTCGATGCCGGGTCTGCGGGGAGCAGTGGACAACTCGCTGTGCACTGCCAAAAATGCAGGGATGACAGTTTTCAGGAAATTGTTTTTGAACGTACAGGGATGGGGGAGGTTGTTACTGTTTGGAAGGACACCATAAGAAGTTAGGGGATTGTTGGTGTAGTTCGTTTTTATTTTAGGAGGGTGGTTGTTGGGGGGCCTGTTAAGTTGAGTTATGTTCATCTGTTATGTTATTTTATGCAAATAATAAATTAATAAATTGTTAATTTTTTTTCTATTATGTTCACTTGCAGAACAGTTAAGTTTACCTTAGGGCTACCTTAGGGCTTCACAGTAAATGTTCTGCAGCCATAGATTATACATGCAATGCCTTTGAAAGCATGTATGTGCTATATTTGTTGAATAAATGTTTAAGACTTGTATGGATTATCTTCACTTGCATGACACAGTGGGAGTGTTGTATGTTAAACACACTGGAATGTGTATAGAGAAGAAAGATTCACACAGTATATAGCACACTGGTAAATCATTATTTTGGCCAGATGGCCTACATTAGGACATTTCTGATGTGCGTTTGTTGTCTGAGCTGCTAAGAAGCTGATAGCAGTGTTAGAATCCGGTTAAAACAGAAGGGCATGCAGGTTTAACTCTGGGCTGGGGGTGAATGATGATGATGATGATGATGATGATGATGATGATAACTAGGTTGCAAATAAAATCAAAATGAAATGAACAACAATAAATACATCTGTATCAGTAATCTTGATTTAAAACAGTTGCCAAAGACACAATACAGTCAGTCATTTAAATACTGCCACCTGCTGGTAGAAAGGGGGAACAGTTTGGTCCATTACGGTGAAAACCACATTAAATATTAATTTAATTATATAATATAGTGCTAACAGTAACAACTCTGCACACACAATAAGTTCTTAGGTTAACCTATATTACCAACTGTATTGAACCAAACAATGCGCTCATTAAACGTGACTGGTGTTCGTGGATAGGCACGATATTAAATCACTGCAATAAACTACTGTTGCTAACATATTTCTTTCGGTCCAGGTTTATATAAGCCTATTTATTGACTGATTTTTTTCTTCTAACGTTACTCTGGTATAACGTTAGTGCTGCATATTATGACCGTTCTAAAAGCTTGGCTTTTATTTTTATAGGCTATATTTACTATTGCTTCCGGGTCACTTGGCCAACCTGTCTTTCTTTTAGTGTAGATCTTCAAACGGAGAAATGAAAAAACGGCTCTTTTATTACCGTTTCTTTGATTTTGGTTTGAAACGACAAACGAAAAAATGGTGGTTTCTCGTTATTTTGTGTTGTGGTTCAAACGAAAAAACAAACTATCAAAACGTACACGGACCGTGATGCTGAACTATCATGTGAGTTTCTAAAGGTTTTTAATTCTTTGCACAGTTATGAACATTGATATTTTATGTGCAACAATAGCATGCTCAGGCTCGTGGCCTTACGCCTCAATTTAAATGTTTTTTTTTTTTTTTTTTTCAAACAATGTGATTTAAATGGTTATGAATGTACTGATTTGATGCATTTTAAAAAAGATGGATGATAGATATTCTTCAATCTTTCTGACAAAGAACAAAAGATAATGTGAATCACAGTATGTACAATGTTTTTTTAATTTATTAATTGTAGTGCACAGTGTTTATTATAAGGTGGTAGAATCCGCAGCTTAGTACTCACTACTCACTACTCATGAGTACTTTGAAATAAAATACTTTTTTACTCTTACTCAAGTAGTTTTTTGGACAAGTACTTTTTAAGGTTGGTGGTTCAATCCCCGGTTCCACCTGACCGAGTGTCGAGGAGCAAGACACCTAACCCCAGCTGCTCCCGACGAGCTGGATGGCGCCTTGCATGGCTGACACCGCCGTCGGTGTATGACTGAGTGAGTGAATGGGTGAATGTGAAGCAATATGTAAAGCGCTTTGGTGGCCATAGGTCTGTGAAAGCGATATGTATAAAATGCAGTCCATTTACCATTTGGTGGCCATAACCCCACCTCCTGGTGTGAGCAATTAACATGGGCGGAGTACGCTCATAATTCTCTGCCATCGTCGTCCACTTGCCTTTCCCCATTTTTTTATTTTGCTGGGCTACCAGCCACCTCTGTTTCCCTCTCAGGAACCTGAAGCCGGCGTTCCCTCAGTCCAGGCCTTTATACTGAGTTCTTAGGCCCAAAGCGTAAAATGATGCTGTGAAAAGCCTTCAATGACGAGGTCTCATCTTTTACAATCCTCTTATTGGTCAAGGCCATCTCTACTTTGATGAAGGTCTCTCATGGTTGTAGGAAAAATTAACTGAGCTGGACGATGACATCACTGTTTTCTCCAAAACTGCTTTATAGATAAAATTAACTAATTTAAGAATTGATGATCTTTACAACGGAACTGAATCAACACTGAACTGACTTTAGCTGAACAACAGCCGAAATACATTATTGTCCTGTAATCTCTGTAAAGCTGCTTTGAAACAATCTGTATTGTATAAAGCGCTGTATAAATAAAGATAACTTGACTTCACTTATTGTATTATAATCCCTGGATCACTGAATCTGCTTTGGTTAAAGTTAATTTGCTTTGATTTCTATCTTAAGCAAAAGAGATGATGTAGAATTAACAGTGCACTCATATGTACATCTTTACACCACAAGAGGGCAGTATTCACCAAAATACTGCAGTCTTCGTATCAGCTGTGTGTGAACACATGCAGGTATAGTAGGCTAGACTCAGGTAAATGGACCAGAAGAGGTTAGAGTGTTAACTGTTCTTGACATTGTTAATAATTAGGGGTTCAAGCACGAAGTGCTGAAACCCTATTGTAATTGCCCTGATTCTTATTAGGGGTTCAAGCATGAAATGCTGAAACCCTATTGTAATTGTAAGGATTCGTAAAACGCATCGTGCAGGCCAAACCGTAAGGCCTAGAGACGTGAAACCTGGCCAGATGGTAGGCCTCAATTTGGGGCCAACCTCAAGGCGGACAAAATGGCTATCTCCGATTTTGATTTAGGCAGGGACAATTTTCTGCTATGTCGAATTTTGTCCAAAACCTACTTTTGCGAACTAGTCCCTGGTTTTTCGCCCGATCGGAACCAAACCAGTCTAGGACAATTCTCTGGACTCTCTAGATCAATAATTATCGAAAAAAAAGTTGAAGTTTTGCATTTGGGTGGCTGTAACAGGGTCATTTAGAAAAGGGGCGTGGCAAAATACACTAAAAAGCCTATAAATCCCAAATGAAAACTCAGAACTTCACCAAAATTGATAAGCATATGTGTCAGAACATGGTGAGGAAGCATGCAGAGTTTCATGGAGATCGGACCATAGGTGAAACCGTTTGTCCCAGGATCAAGTGCCCCATAATGCCAAAGCAGCTATAACTGGCAAAAAGCCTTCATTCTTATTAGGGGTTCAAGCATGAAATGCTGAAACCCTATTGTAATTGTAATGATTCGTAAAACGCATCGTGCAGGCCAAACCGTAAGGCCTAGAGACGTGAAACCTGGCCAGATGGTAGGCCTTAATTTGGGGACAACCTATCAGAGTATGACCCCGAATGGTCCATAGGTGGCGCTACAGCAACCAAAAGTTCAAAATTGCTCATAACTCTTAGACCGTTTGTCCCAGGATCAAGTGCCCCATATCGTTGGAAAAATGGCTATCGCCCTTCAGGCGCCAATTTCGAGTAAATTGCATTTTTTTGGAAAAACTATTATTGCGAACTTCTCCTTGGTTTTTTGCCCGATCGGAACCAAACCACTGCAAGAATATTCTCTGGAGTCTGACAATCAATAATCATCCAAAAATTTCAAAATTTCAATTAACGGTCGATAAGGGGAACCAATATATTTGATGGCACCAGGGCCACTTTTACTAAAACGGTTATAAATTGTGAACGGAAAGAGATTTTTTTGCTAAACTTGGTACACATCTTCCTGAGCTCAATCTGAGATCACTTGAAAAAAAAAAAAAAAAAATTGCAACAATTGGCCACTAGGTGGCACTATAAAACGGTTATAACTTGTGAACGGAAAGAGATATTTTCACTAAACTTGGGACACATGTTCATAAGCTCAATCTGAGTTGACATGAAAAAAATCGTGACAATTGGCCACTTGGTGGTGCTATAACAGTGAAAAAAATCATGAAAATAGCTATAAGCGCACCCAACCGTTAGTCTACTGAAAATTGGCACGCAGTGTCTTTGTCCAGGGTGCCATGATAGTCTATGAGAACATTGGTGTATCTAAAAAAACTCAGTATACGTCATTGGCTCAATGCCTTGAAGGAGCCTTAGAAGTTTCAAGGAAGCCCGTGTTTTTTTCACAGGAGTGACCTCCTAAGAATCCTTGCCGAGTCCAACAATACCAAACATGCCAGGTTTCGCCTTATGGTTTTTGTAAGTGTCATTTAGAGCTTTAAAAAATTGTGGTTATCTTCAAAGCCGTTAGTCTGATCTAGACAACAACAAAAAAACAAAGGAAATTTGAAAACATAGGTAAACAGCTAAACAATAACGCCAAAATGTTACAATTATGATAGGAACTGACAAAAAAATAAATTAAATCCAATCAATTTCACTCATGGATCATTTTGATGCTCTCACATGTTTGAAACGAACAATGATGGATTGTGATGAAATTTGTTTTGAATTGGGACTGGCGAATCCCCGTCCATACTGTCAATGACCGGTCGCAAAGACCCGCCCACTTTAGTTACTGTTGCTATGTCTGACAAGCGACGCCACTCTCACACCACACCAAGTTCTCACGCAGTGAAAAATACATTGCGGATCAGAGAAAAGACAAGTACTTTTGATATGAAACAAAGTCTCACCTTTCAAATGTAGTCATTTAAACAATAAATACCGTTTTGTGACTCTTTAATGTGTCTGACAGATCGCTGTAGGAAAGCCCGGAAAATCCCGCTATAATGTAAGAGAGCATCTTTTTCATGTATTTGGACCTAGGCCTAACAATGTTTTATAGTGCGCTGTCCCCATTGTTTTTTTGTTGTTTTTTTGTTTTGTTTTTGGTGAGCATAGGCTACTCCTGATTTTGTTAGTCATCTCATCTCTTATATGCTGTGTATGATCATATCCAGCCCTATTCATGGTAGCCTACTCACGGACATTGCGTCATCAATGTCATCAATTGCGTCATCAAGGGGCCCGCCCTGATAATCCTACTTAAGGGCCCGTGCCCGGTTGCATAAAGCACCTTAAGTTTTTCCCTTAAGTATGATACTTAAGGGGCGATTTCCCCTTACCTTTGAGAATAACTTAAGGGTGTTGCATATAATCTCTTAAACGGTTCTCTCAGGTAAGGGAAACATTTAAGTGTTTCACAACAGTGATCCTGGATTCACGTTATAAAAATCTGTTGTTGCCATAGATACACAAAACACTAACACTAACACTTAAGCAGTTTCATCAAATAAAGTAGGCTAGGATATCGGAATGGATAAAGAAAACAAAAAAAGAAAGCCTAATTGGACAGAGGAGGAGAAAGGCATTCTTCTTGACGAATATGGTAAAAGAAAAAAACATTTTTGACCGTTGCGTTTAAATGGCGGGAAATCCCCCGCAACCCGGTGAACGTCTCTGCTCAAAGACGATTTATGCACGTGGAAAACATCTTGCGCGTCGATCAAATTTTTTATCGCTAAGATGGTCCAAAGGGTTCTCCCTATCCCTAAAAATTATTCTTGGCACATAATGATCTTCAGCTGGTTCCATAAATTCAGCCATGTCGTCTTATATTTGTCCGCGTTACTCTTAAGGTTACAATTTCCAAACCTTAAGTTATACTTAGGGAAATGACCGTTAAGGGGTTTTATGCAACACTTGATGCTTTTTAAGGGATTACTTAAGGGAAAAAACAGCGTTTAAGGGAAATTCTAAGTGTTTATGACGTTTCACTTAAAGAAACCCTTAAGTAACACTTAGGTTTAAGGGAAACATAAGGGAGAACTTAAGGGAAAATTACACTTAAGGTGCTTTATGCAACTGGGCCCCGGTGTTGGCTCGTTACGCCACTGAATATAATTGTCTAAACTCCTCATCAAAATTAAATATTTACAACAAATCTGACACATATATATGGGCACACTTTGAGTACTACTAATAAAAGTGGTGGAGATCAGGCAAGACTATAAGAAGACTAGGCAAAAGGTGCTATAACTGTAAAAACGCTTTAAAACCATATATTTCCTATGGTAAACTGCCTGTATTGGCTGTAAATTGACTTCATCTATGATGGCAGTTGTTAAATGCTTGCTAAATAAAACTTAATGTCTTTTGATGCTTGTGTGCTTAAAGGCCTTAAAGGCCTTAACTGCTTGAACCCTGATAAATGCTGCTTGCAGCTTTAATTATTGTTGTAATTGTAACCTTTTTAATAAAATAGCAAAACATATTTACAAGATAGATGTAAGCAAAATCTTAAATGGTCAATATAAGTCTTCTTCTAAATATATCTTTTGTCCTTGCATTGTGGCTCAGTCAGTGTCACACATGAATGAATGGCTCATTATGCAGAGTGGGTGGGACATTGTAATCTCAGGTGTAAACTACTCCTCCTTCACGCCCCCCTCGCATATTGGCTTTCCAAGCAAAACCTGTCTTACTCAATTTAAATCAATGATTTTCACATCATTTTGAAGACAGCCAGCCAACTCGAAGCGACAACATTCATTAGTCAAAAGTCTTGTTGACACATATTTAGTATGAGTTTTGTGGTCTTATTTCAGCAACTTTCATTTTTTTTTTTTTTTTAATAACCACGCATAAACATTATTCTCTTAAAAATTCAAACATATACATGCATCTTAAGCACATATTATGGTAGCCCTGTTTGTGCTATATAGAGTGAATTTACACCTTTGCCATTAACATTTATAAATAACTGAAAAAAGCACAAATGTCAGAGCATGTCAGAACACCTCCAGGGCCCAGAAAACCCCTCAGACCCCAGAGGGTTAAGGGTAAATGGGAACAGCTGGAACTGATGAGAACAGGGTGATGGTGTAGTGAATGAGTGTGAGATATGGCCACAAGAGGGAGACAGAGAAGGAAGGAACCTGGATCATGACATTCTCATTCCTCAAAAACAGGAAACTGAAAATGAGGAAGTAAAACTGTTCCTCATAAGAGCACATTTAGCTGCAAAAGAACAGCCATATGGCCTAACATGATTGATAAACCATGTTTAAAAATGTTAAACATTTTCTTGACTTCCTGCTCAGCTACTGTTCGGACGCTCTTGCTTACTGCTCCGCACTTTGCTCTATCGCTTTTACATTTTATCTCCTATTTTTTTTATATTTTATTTCCTTTATTTTATTTCCTTTTATCACCTAATTTTAACTTCAGCAAATCAGCACAGTGCTTAGACGACAAAGTTTGGATTACTACAAAAACGCAGAATTCTTTTACCCGACCAGCTTACATTCCGGGAAAGGAAAACACAACTGCCTCAAGGATAAGAGAAAATGCCTCTTCTGGAATCTACTTGCTGCACCAACTGCCACATACTTTTAAAAAGGATTGCAGTTCTTGAAACAAAGTTACTTATGGGACCACCAAACCAGACGGAGCACACAACAGAGCTTCGTCATGGACACCCTCAGCATACCGGTGAGTCCCTTGAAACTAGTGATACTCGACAGGTAGAGAAACAAGCCGATCGACTTACTAATCGATGGCACAAACAGGGAGCGAGACCCAAAGGCACTCGAGACATCAGATTGTCACGAGCATCACATATTGCCGCAGTAGCATCCTCTACCCCAGATACAGCTCTGACAAGGATTGCAAACACTGGTCTCCTACCACCGCCTATACATCTTGAGAACAGATTTGAAGTGCTAATGAATGTAAATGAGGAATCCCCAAATGTGATGAATGTGATCAAACTCAGACTGAATGGGCCAGTAGCTAACACTGATGCTAACTGGAGCTCAAGGTCGAGCAGACAGCGGCACTCAGCTCAGAGCACAGCCGAGCCCAGGACTCTGATAGTGGGGGACTCCACAATCAGAAACATTAGCGGCAGGGATACAACTACATGCTGCCTTCCACAAGCAACAACTTCTGATGTAAACAGGGAACTTCAGAACATTCTGATGAAACATAAGGCTGCAAATCGACTCATCATACATGTGGGGAAGAATGATATTCATAAAGAGCAGTCAGAACTCTGTCACGGGCCGAGAAAAGCCCCTGTTTAGATGTACCACCTTGAGGAGTTACCCAGAGACAAAGACGGACCACAAGGTAAGTAATAAAAGTTCAGTCTTTATTAAATAAATATCCTAATCTCTAAAACTCAGTGGAAGGGATCCAACTCCGTTCTCCTCTATCCAGCCGCGGGGATAGCCAGTCGACTCGATCGTTCCTCTTCCAACAAGACGATTGGGTGGTCCTCTAGGCGACAAGCGACTTCGCTTTGAAACAGGCAGCCGCAGACAATGGGCAACGGCGGAAAGAGACTCCCAAGCGGCGGCTCGTCTCCGGAATAGCAAGTGATGAATGGAACAGGCAGTAGTAAGAGATCTACTCGCAGTGACTTCTCTTTTAGAGCTCACGGCGACAGAGGGTGGAACAGCTGTGGTGAGAGACTTCAAAGCAGCGGCTTATCCCCAGAGCAGACAGTGGATAATGGAACAGGCTGTGGGAAGGGACCTACTCACAGTGACTTCTCTTTAGAGCAGGCAGCGGCAGACGATGGAACAGCTATGGTAAGAGTCTCCAAGCAGCGGCTTATCTCCCCAGCAGACAGCAGATGATGGAACGGCGGCGGTAAGAGATCTACTCACAGCGACTTCTTTAGAGCAGCAGCGGCTTATCTCCAGAGCAGACAATGGATAATGGAACAGGCAATGGTAAGAGATCTACTCACAGTGACTTCTCTCTAGGACAGACAGCGGCAAACGATGGGCCAACTGTAGTGCAAGACTTCCAAGCAGCGGCTTATCTCCAGAGCAGACAGTAGATGATAGAACAGGCAGTGTAAGAGATCTACTCACAGCGACTTCTCTTTAGAGCAAACAGCGGCAGACGATGGAATGGCTGTGGTAAGAGACTCCAAGCAGCGGCTTATCTCCAGGACGGACAGTGGATAATGGAACAGGCAAAGGTAAGAGCTCTACTCACAGTGACTTCCCTCTAGGACAGACAGCGGCAAACGATGGGCCAACTGTAGTGAAAGACTTCCAAGCAGCGACTTATCTCCAGAGCAGACAATGGATAATGGAACAGGCAATGGTAAGAGATCTACTCACAGTGACTTCTCTTTAGGACGGACAGCGGCAGACGATGGGCCAACTGTAGTGGAGGGGACTCCAAGCAGCGACTTATCTCAGTTACTTCTTTAGTGACTTCCCTCTAGGACAGACAGCGGCAAACGATGGGCCAACTGTAGTGAAAGACTTACAAGCAGCGACTTATCTCCAGAGCAGACAGTGGATAATGGAACAGGCAGTGGTAAGAGAACTACGAACAGCGACTTCTCTTTAAAGCAGGCAGCGGCAGACGATGGAACAGCTGTGGTAAGAGACTCCAAGCAGCGACCTAGCTCAGTGACTTCTTTAAAGCAGGCAGCGGCAAACGGTGGAACAGCTGTGATAGGAAACTTTCAAGCAGCGACCTATATCCAGAGCAGACAGTGAAGAATAGAACAAACAGTGGTAAAAGCTCTACTCACAGCGGCTTCTCTCTAGCTCAGGCTGCGGCAGACGATGGAACAGAGCGGCTTCACTTTAGAACAGGCAGCGGCAGACGATGGGACAGCTAAGGTGAAAGACTCCCAAACGGCGACTTATCTTCAGAGCAGACAGTGAAGAATAGAACAAACAGTGGTAAAAGCTCTACTCACAGCGGCTTCTCTCTAGATCAGGCTGCGGCAGACGATGGAACAGGGCGGCTTCACTTTAGAACAGGCAGCGGCAGACAATGGGACAGCTATTGTGAAAGACTTCCAAACGGCAACTTATCTTCAGAGCAGACAGTGAAGAATAGAACAGGCAGTGGTAAAAGCTCTACTCACAGTGACTTCTCTCTAGCTCAGGCTACAGCAGACGATGGAACAGAGCGGCTTCACTTTAGAACAGGCAGCGGCAGACGATGGGACAGCTATGGTGAAAGACCTCCAAACAGCAACTTATCTTCAGAGCAGACAGTGAAGAATAGAACAGGCAGTGGTAAAAGCTCTACTCACAGTGACTTCTCTTTAAAGCAGGCAGCGGCAAACGGTGGAACAGCTGTGGTAGGATACTTTCAAGCAGCGACCTGTATCCAGAGCAGACAGTGAAGAATAGAACAAACAGTGGTAAAAGCTCTACTCACAGCGGCTTCTCTCTAGCTCAGGCTGCGGCAGACGATGGAACAGAGCGGCTTCACTTTAGAACAGGCAGCGGCAGACAATGGGACAGCTATTGTGAAAGACCTCCAAACGGCAACTTATCTTCAGAGCAGACAGTGAAGAATAGAACAGGCAGTGGTAAAAGCTCTACTCACAGTGACTTCTCTTTAAAGCAGGCAGCGGCAAACGATGGAACAGCTGTGGTAGGATACTTTCAAACAGCGGCAATGACTTTTCTTCAGGGTAGACAGCGATGGTCAACCTGCCCACTGGGCCGACGGGGGGAGCAGATTTGTACACCCACACTCGTACAAGCAATAAATCACATCAAAGAATCACACGTGTCCACTTCAAACTAGGCATTACGGTCCACATCAACTCGTGAATAAGGCTCCCACTCGCGATCCCAGCCGGCGTTCTCTCCCTTTTATAGATCTGGCCGTCTGTAAAGAATATACTACAACAAGGATTTCGGTCAATACCTCGTCGAATCTTAGAGCCACTGCCCGCTGATTGGCACATTCACATGCATCTTGAAGATAGGAAGTCTTCACAGAAGGATATCAAAAGACACTTATCTGTTGTATAGACAACGTGGATGCTCAGCCACTCTTCGACCCCTTTCACTTTCTCTTCATGGATCCGTCTTTACAAGTCCCGAGACGCTGAAGATACAATCTCACTTCTACGCTGCAATAATCCTTCCCGCTCCATCACTTCCCACTTCACGCCAGAATGCCCTTTTTATAATCCACACGGTCGATACGTGTCCCAATCGCTGTAACTCTTCCTCCTGTCCCACAGCTGATGCTCCTTTCTTCATCTAATCGCCACGCCCGGACGCATTACACGGGGGAAACCCCGGAACCGTCCCAGTGTTCCACTGAACCTGCTCCCCCCCGGGAACATGTCCTGAAACAATAGTTCCCCTTTGTTCGTCACTCCGTGACAACTCCTTAAGAAGGATTTCAATGAACTTTTTGAAACACTTAAAAGACTGAAAGTTCAAACATTCATCAGTGGACCACTGCCAGCAAGAGGAACAAACAGGTTTTCACGGTTGCTTGGGCTAAATACATGGCTGCAAAAAACCTGCAATATAAAAGGAGTAAACTTCATTGACAATTTCAATCTTTTCTGGAGTCAGAGACAACTTTTTCATCGGGATGGCCATCACCCAAACAAACTTGGTTCAAGAGTGTTAAAGGACAATATCTACTTCTCCCTCAATCATCCTTCTGCAGTGTGTGCCAATCCACTCAATCTGAACGGCACACACACACCTGGACACAGTATTAATGACCACAGGACTTCACTTCAGCAGCAAAATGGACATGATAACACCACTCCGCCACAACAACCTCTGCTCACGGACACAATCTCAGCTGAGCTCTGCCAACAGAGCTCACCACAGACAGACATATCAGAACTGCTTGAAGATTCAGCACCCAAGGACGACTTCCTGGAAAACAGCCAGGGAAGCCAGGACAGCATATCACAACCTCCAATAACATCAGAGCAACAGCCCCTTTCACCAGACACTTTCTCCCTCTCCCCAGCATCAGCATCGCCACTTCTGTGCTTCTCAAAGAAAATGGAAGAACTAGTACATGCTGGAACCAGACTATCCCACTCTTTTGCTGCGAGCCCCCAGATACCAACCAAAAAAAGACAGGCACCATTACCACCCAAACCTGCGGGCCCAGCTCGCCCTCCCCCTCCTCCTGTGAGAGCTCTTCGGCCTCTGCCACAACGCCAGGGCCCACACCCTCCTCCATCTGCTCGAGATGAACCAAAAACAACTGATACCAGCTCTCAGTGATATGTGTCGGGTCCCCGTTTTGATAACAGTAACTTTCTTAAATGTTTACAGAACAAACGGGAACCCAGTGTGCCTGTATCTTTCTCTATTGCTGTTCTATTACAAGATAGAAAGTCTAAGGCCTTCAATAGCCGTGCAGCAAACCTAACTAATCTGGTGCCTATTACACGTCAAAGTAAGATTGCTGTGGGGAAAAGTAAGACTGTTAAGTTAGCACTCCTTAACATCCGCTCACTTAAAAATAAATCACTTCTAGTCAACGACTTAATAACCACAAACAATCTGGATTTTATGCTTCTGAATGAAACCTGGCTAGAAGACAGCTGCAGTGCAACAATCCTCAATGAAGCAGCCCCTCCTAACTTTACTTTTATGAGTGTCTGCAGAGCTGTTAAGAGAGGTGGGGGTCTAGCTGCTCTTTTTAAAGATATCTATCAATGTAAGCAAATATTATTTGGGAATTACTTGTGTAGTGGCAGTGGCACCTATTTGCGTCTAATTCTTCTGTACCACCTTTTGAAGTCAGTCAAATTGTAACCAGTATTTGAAACACGAGCAAACCACGATCTTCTTTTTAAATGTTTACTTCAAAAGCATAAAACAAAAACTGTTACATAGACATGGTACGCACGGTCAAAAAACTGTGTTGCTTCCAACGTCTCTAACTTCAAAACTGAAACAAAATACATCCAATCGCTTGCGTTATGACGTAGTGCGATCTGATTGGAAGCTCAAAATAATTAAATATAATTAGATCTAAACATTACTAAATATGCATTTTAAACCAAAAAATACTTATGAATTTTCATGAAATATTTTCTTATTATTTTTACTAAATTATTATTTCAGATGAACTAATCCCCATGTGGCTCTTACATTACCCGGCCCCTAATTGGTTAGGCAGGAAGACTAAGCAATTATAAACTTAAACACTGAGAGCCAAACCATTTCTAAATGTCCATAAACTATCAACTTGTTTCTTCTTTCTTCACTCTTCAGACATCGCCTCTTCCAACAAGCACAGTTTGTTTACAGGCCTTTCCAGAGTGTTGGTCTTGGTCTTTATCTTGACTCTTCTTACTGTTCCACTGGAATCCGGCAACGTTTCAACTACCTTTCCCATGAGCCAGGAGTTCCGTGGGGAAGAACTATCCACTAGTAACACGACATCTCCTGTCATGAAGTTTCTTCTTGGCTTTAGCCATTTCTGGCGTTCCTGAAGAAGTGAAAGGTATTCACGTGTCCATCTAGTCCAAAATAAATCCACAAGATATTGAACTTGCTTCCATCTCTTTCTTGTGTACATGTCATCTTTGCTGAAAATCCCTGGAGGCATGTTGGGGTGAGATTTCAACAGCAGTAAATGATTGGGTGTTAGAGGTTCTACGTCATTCACATCATCTGAAACAGTTGTAAGCGGCCTACCGTTGATAATGCTTTCGACCTCACACATTATTGTCAGAAGACAATCATCGTTCACTGCTTGCTCTTTCAGAAGGGAGTTAAGGATTCTTCGCACAGTCCGAATTTGTCTTTCCCAAACCCCGCCTTGGTGCGAAGCAGCTGGGCTATTGAATATCCACTTTATTCCCTTTGGTTGCAAGGCCTTTTCAATCTTGTCATTATCCAGCCGTTGAATGGCTTCTCTCAACTCTCTTTCAGCGGCCACAAAATTTGTGCCGTTGTCAGAACGCATGATGGTAACTTGACCTCTCCTGCACATAAAGCGACGAATTGCATTAATGCAAGAGTCTGTGTCAAGGCTATCTGCAACTTCGATGTGCACCGCTCTGAGAGTGAGACAAGTGAACATCACGCCATACCTTTTGACTGTACTCCGGCCCCGCTTGACATCAAACGGCCCGAAGAAATCAACACCGGTATTTGTGAAAGGAGGCTTATCTGGCAAGAGCCTATCTTCAGGCAGGTTTGCCATCTTTTGTTCACCAACCTTTCCATTAATCCTGCGACACACTGTACATTTGTTGATTATCTTTCGAACTGCAGAATTGGCTTGTGGGATCCAGTACCTGCATCTCAGTTGTGCCAAGACATAACTGCGTCCGCAGTGTCCTGTTCTTTGGTGTATATATCTCAAAACCAATGTAGCAACTCTGCTGTGCTTTGAAATAATTGCTGGATGTTTAGCGTTTTCTGGCATGGCAGACTTGTTGAGTCTTCCGCCAACCCTTAACGTGCCATCTTGAAGAATCGGATCCAATTTAAACAGCTGACTGCTGCGACTGAGCTGTTTACCTTTCTCCAGTACTTTGATTTCTTCTCCAAACTGCTGTCTTTGACTGAATTTGATTATTTCCGATTCTGCGACAACCAGATCATCCAAAGTAAGCGATTTCTTTTCTGTTGCTTTGAATTTCTTCATTTGTTGTTCTAATTTTGATCTTGCTTTTTCAGGGTCTTTTTCAGTTTCCCTGATTTTTCTTGATATTTCCTTTCTTTCCTCTTTCAGTTTCCACAGATTTTCCTTCACCTTTAAAATCCAGGCCACTGATCTTTTTAGTTTATGCCAGTCTGAGTAATAGCTGATCAGTTTGTCGATTGGTTCCATATTTTCTTCAACTTTGATCATGTTGACTGTAGCTCCATTCTTGACTTCCGGATCATTTTGAAGGCTTTCCTTTCTTCGCACAGGCTGTTCCGACCAATCACATTCATTGTTCAGCAAGAACTCCAGCCCATTGATCCAGGTTCCTCCTTGTGTCAAACTTTTAGCTTTCAGGCCCCTGCTGGCTTGATCTGCAGGATTTTCCGTTGTTCTGACATACTTCCATTGTGATGGCTTGGTTGCTTCTCGAATCAACGAGATTCTGTTCGCAACGAAGGTTTTGAAACGAGCAGTTTCACTGTCAATATATCTGAGCACAGTAGTACTGTCTGTCCAAAAAATTGATTGTTGCAATGGAACTTGAAGCTCTTGATGTAACATCCGGTCTATTTTGACAGCGACAACTGCTGCGGTCAACTCGAGTCTGGGAATGGTGACCAGTTTGAGTGGAGCCACTCTTGCCTTCCCCATGAGGAATGCACAATGCTTCTCACCTTGGCTATTCTCTAGCAGCAGATAAGACACAGTGCCGTATGCAGACTCAGAAGCGTCTGAAAAATGATGTAACTGTGCTGCTGTAGTGCATCCAAAATCTGTAGGCTTCAAACACCTGCTCACATGGAAGGTAGAGAGATGACTGACATCTTCAATCCATCTTTTCCAAACTTCAGCGTGTTTTCCGCCAATGTTCTCGTCCCATCCATATTGTTCTTTACAAAGATCTTTCAGCAGGAGTTTAGCGGGCAAGATGACCAGAGCCAAAAAACCAAGGGGGTCGTAGATAGAATTCACGACTGATAAAATGCCTCTTCTGGTCATCGGCTTGTCTTGCAGCTTCATACTGTAAGTGAAAGTATCAGTTTCTGTGTCCCACTGTACACCGAGGGTCCTCTCGACTGGCAAAGCGTCATGTCTTAGATCAAGGTCTTTCACTTCATTGGCTCTATGCACTTCAGGGATTGTCATTAACACCTTCCTGTTATTGCTCATCCACTTTGTTAAAGTGAATCCTCCGCTGGCACACAGGGTACGAAGATCTTTAGCCAGGGTCACTGCATCTTCTTCTTTAGCTACACTCTTCAGACAGTCATCTACGTAGAAGTTATGCAGAACTGTCTGGACAGCTTCTGGAGATACATCAGCCTTGTGATCTTCAGCAGTTCTTTTTAGTGCATATGAGGCAACACTTGGTGAAGAAGTGGCTCCGAAGAGGTGCACAGTCATTCGGAATTCCTCCACAGGCTCGTTCAAGTTGCCGTTGGGCCACCAAAGAAAACGGAGTAGGTCTGCGTCACGCTCCATCACCTTGACCTGATAAAACATCGACTCGATGTCTGCCATTATAGCTACTGGCTCTTCACGAAATCTTAAAAGCACACCAACTAACGTGTTGGTTAAGTCAGGTCCTTGAAGCAGTTCGCTATTCAGAGACCTATCCTGAAACGAAGCTGTGCAGTCGAAGACCACCCGCAACTTTTGTTTCTTCGGGTGATACACCCCATGATGTGGTATGTAAAACAGCCTGTTGTCGTCACGGTTCAGCTGATGGACTGGAACTTGGACAGCGTAACCTTTTTCAATGATGGTCTCCATGAAGCTCTTGTACTCTTCAAAAAATTCAGGATTCTTCTTGAACTTTCTAAGCAAACTGGCTATGCGCTGTTCTGCCACACAACGGTTATTTGGCATTTGGAGCTTCTCATTTCTTAGTGGCAGTCCAATGCTGTAATGCCCGTTCTCAAAAATTGTGGTTTTCTGCACAGACTGCAAAAACTGTTTGTCTTCACAAGACATCTCCTCTCGGTCATCGTAATTACGCTCTGGAAAATCAGTGTTATACTGTTGGACCAGCAGCTTCTCAATATCCATCACAGAAATTCTGTTTACTGAAAAGGTAGGCGCTTTATTCATTGCATCATTCAGTTCCTTTCTTACAGGCCCATTCACAACCCAGCCAATGGCAGTCTTCACAGCATAAGGGCCTCCATCCTCAGCATTAATAACATGCCATGGTTCCATTGCTCTTGAACAGTTAGCTCCAATAAGCAGGCCTACATCAGCTTCTATCTCTGGCAAGCGTACTTCATTGAGATAAGGCCACTTCTGGATATCTGACCTTTTAGGTATGTTCTCGACGTGAACAGGTATGTTGCTATGAGTAAACACCTTAGGTAGATCAATGAACTTGGTATCTTCCAGCCCACACACTTCCAGGTCTGATATGACGAAACTGTTCATGAGCTTCTGTTCTCCTGATTTGTCTTGACCCATGGTGCTAAGAAGTATTCGTGTCGGTTTCCCTTTAATGTTTAGTTTCCTTTGCAGGTCTTCTGTGCAGAACGTTGCTGTGCTTCCCGGGTCCAGAAAGGCGTATGTTTCAACACACTTGTCACTCCTTTTTGATTTTATCTTCACCGGTACTATTGACAGCACACATTCTGCTTCTCCGGCCCCTGTGAGGCTACAGGACTCTTGCAAAATAGAAACTTGAGCACAAGATACTTCACTTCCATGACGACCATCTTTCTTTTCAGGTGAGACAGAACCTTCTTCCTTTATTATGTGCAGAATGTCTGGATGCTTTAAAGCACACTCTTTACACTCAATTCTTCTTTTGCAGAATTTGCTAAGATGACCCGGAACTAAGCATCCAAAACACAAGCCCTTCAGTTTTAAGAAATCCACACGTTCCTTATGTGGTTGGTGTTTGATTTTTCTGCATGAGGCAAGGGTATGTGATTGTGTAACAGATTGGAAGTCTGTTAATTTTAAATAAATCTAAATTCCCAGCCACACCAACACAGAGAGAAAGACAAAAGAAAATACCAAAACAGTATTTTATTATTTCTTTAAAAGTTAGATTTAAAAGGGCAGCATAATCACAATTTCATCCTCAATAACCAGGGGAGACAATAAAAACATGAATTGTCCAATATTCTGTCCCAGGGTGAAACAATACCCAAATCCAGTTAAATCCAGTCAAATCCGGATTTAGCTCCGTGTTTCCCCTGCCACCGGCAAAGAATGTCTGTTTCAGCGAGACCTCAAATAGCTGATTCCAAATCCCGAAAAATTCCGGACCAGGATTTCCGCGGCGCCGCTCTGCGTCTGTCAGTGGAGAGATCGTGAAATCAATGGGCAGCTTGCACGTAGCCCGGCAACTTAAAAAAACTTAGATGACTAGAATGACAACTTTCCTTTCCTACTTCAAGTGAGCTCATCAAGAATGCTATCGTGTCTGCTACTCCGCCATCAGCTCCTGGATCTGTCACTTAGAAGAAATGGACATCTAAGAACGCCTCCTTTAACTCAGATGTTAAAAACACACGCGCGCATCAGCGTGGGAAAAAAAGAACCACTTCCCTTTAGTCGGTGTTTTGTGAGCGTTGACACTGCAGAGTCTGGGATTCGGCTCCACCAGGCACAGAAAATCCAGCCAGCAACAACACCGAGGGAAAAGATCAGCAAAGTCCACTTCAGCACACAGCTCGTTCATCTGTCCAGAGCGTTCTCACCACCGGTAAGAGATCTAACGTCCTTTTTATTGGGAGTGATCTGATCAGCTGGCAAATTAGATCGCTTATGTGATTGGGGTTCTACAGGTGTGTCAATTAGTGTTTGTTGTTATTGCAGTTTGTGAAGAAGGAAAAACAGTACCATCAATGGTCCAGCAAAATCACAGCAAACAAGGAAAACCACAGCAAACAATATAAAAGTGAATCCACCACAAACAATATAATAAATTAGTCCACAGCAAACAAATATGAAAATGAAGACAGAATTGCTATATCAATCAATAACAATTTCCAAAATAAAATAAGGTTAACCAATCAATCACACTGCTCTACTTATTTTGTATTATATGACAATTGCTGGCAGTACAAACACGGCTTCTCAAAGGCACTCACAGTTTTAATTGAATTTGCTGGCTTAACATGCGTTTCTTGAGGTCCTTTGCTTTCTGTGAAAACATTTGTTGCGAAACTGCTTCCACGGACCTCTCTCTTTCCTTGAGGCTTTTCTTTTTGGTCAATCTTTCCACTTGAGATTGGGCGGCTGTCTGAGATATTTCCAAAGAGGGGATCCATCGCTATTCTAGCTTGGCGGTCTATGTAACTCACCAAATCAGCAAACCTTGCTCTTCTGCCTCTTCGCTCTTTTATGTCATAAGCTTCAGCACGCCAACGTTCTTTCAGTTTATATGGTAACTTAGACACCACTGTACGTAAGTTGGTTGGGTTATCCATCTCCTCTAAAAATTCGATGTCTTCCATAGTATTGCGACATCCAATCAAAAACATTGCATAGGCGCTCAATGCTTTCCCATCATCAGATTTCACTTGAGGCCATTTGAGTGCTTTGTCAATGTACGCACTGGCAATTAGTAATTCATCCCCATAGTGCTTATGAAGTAGTCGCTTCGCCTCGCAGTAGCCTTTGTTTGGCATCATATGAGCACAGCTGCGAACAAGCTCTTGAGGTTCACCGGCCGTAAATTGTTCCAAGAAGTACAATTTGTCTTGATCATTGCTGGTTTTCTGCTCTATTGCATGCTCAAACGCCTTCATGAAAGATTTGTATTGTAGCGCATCACCCTTGAACACAGGAATGTCCTTGGTTGGTAGATGAGATAGCTGCTGTTGTTTTACTAGTAGCTCAGTGATTACATTCTGTTTTTGCATAACCGCTATTATTATGTCATCACCTCTGTTAGATTGAGCATTGGACACATAATTGGAGACCGGTTGAGATTGATGTATTCGGGAGTGCTGAGTTTGTGGTTGAACATGAACGTTTGTATTAGCTTGCTGTGGAAGCAAAATGCTAGTTCTTTCCTTCACGTGTCCACCTTGTAGCTTTTGTACCGCCGAATAGCTACTTAAACCATCTTCAGATCTTTCATACTCTTTAAGCACCCTTAATTTTGCTTTACTCTCAGCTAACGCAGTTTCCAGCACTAACTCTTCCTTTTCAGCTTTGATTTTAGCTGCTTCAAACTCAAGCTGTTGCATTTTCTTTAGTGCTGCAGCACGTTCGAGCAGGGCTGCATGTTCTGCTTCCTGTCTAGCTCTTGCTGACGATACTCGTGACACAGCTGAGGTGCGACTGATTTGTGATCCACGTGTGCTGGCATGTGTGACATCACTGACCCCCACTTGTGAAACACTGTCATTTGGTTTAACAGTTTCTTGCAGATAATCAACCACATTTTCTTCTTGCAGCACCTTTTCCACTGGCAGTATGGGTTCATACTCAGCTGCAATCCAATTTTTTGTAGTTTTCATAAATCCTCTAATTACTGCCATTTTAGGTTCAAACCAGATCTCCTGATCAGCTGTTTTTTCATCTTCAGTCAAAAGATTTGCAACTTCGTTGTTGAGACGATTAAACTCATTTAGTGATGTTGCAAAGTCATTTTCCATCATGTTTTTCACCCTTTGTAAATTTTGAGCATCTCTCATCATTGATTCCAACTCCTTTTTTTTGCTTGTCAGAGTTCCTAATGTTCTTCTTCTCAGTGCAATGCACCTCTGCAATCTCTCTTCTAATGCCTTCTCTGTCAGCTTATGTGACCTTCCCTTTTTCATTGTATCCTCAATACATCTTTGTTCATCTTCCTCAGCCATCTTACAAATAGCAGAGTTAATGCTTTAGTTGTATGCAAACGTTTCAAACACTTTCTTCAGGTACTTTTCTAGATAAACCGAGTGCAAAACAACTTCTTAAAAATCGCCATAACTCCACATTGACTGAATCAGAGCTTGCAATAAGCATACGTTTTACAGGGAGAAGTTGATCTACCTTTTTTTTTTTTTTTTTTTTTCAAAACTCACTCATTATCCTCGTGCGTCCGTATCACGTCCTTTGAAGAAAAAAGTCCTCACTTTGGCGCGCAGCGTTACTTCTCTGTTGACTGACAGGTCGACCAACCGTTAGCTGCCGATTGGTGCATGTCGATCCGTCGCGGGTCTCTTGAGCAAAACTGACCCGGTTCTGTGTCTTGTTTGTAGCGCTAAAGTCCAATCCGCTGCTTCCTCGACAACAAGCTAACCACGTCCTCCTCGTTATCCAGGTAATCCAGCGCCGTTATTAGCGAGTTTTTTGACTATGTAGTGGCAGTGGCACCTATTTGCGTCTAATTCTTCTGTACCACCTTTTGAAGTCAGTCAAATTGTAACCAGTATTTGAAACACGAGCAAACCACGATCTTCTTTTTAAATGTTTACTTCAAAAGCATAAAACAAAAACTGTTACATAGACATGGTACGCACGGTCAAAAAACTGTGTTGCTTCCAACGTCTCTAACTTCAAAACTGAAACAAAATACATCCAATCGCTTGCGTTATGACGTAGTGCGATCTGATTGGAAGCTCAAAATAATTAAATATAATTAGATCTAAACATTACTAAATATGCATTTTAAACCAAAAAATACTTATGAATTTTCATGAAATATTTTCTTATTATTTTTACTAAATTATTATTTCAGATGAACTAATCCCCATGTGGCTCTTACAACTTGTCTTTTGAATATCTGGGTATTGTGTTAAAAGGTGCTCCACGCATTTTACTTATCATTATTTACAGGCCTCCAAAATACTCTCCAGCCTTTGCTGAGGACTTTACAGAACTGTTATCAACAATTACCTCAGAGTTTGACTGTTTTGCCATTGCTGGAGATTTTAACATCCACATAGATAATGCAGAAACCAATATGGCAAAAGAAATCAATACTGTTTTAAAAACTTTTGATCTGACTCAGCATGTATATGGACCCACACACAATCGTGGACACACTCTAGATTTACTCATCAGTAAGGGTCTAAACATTTCATCGATTGTTATTAAGGATGTAGCGATGTCTGATCATTTCTGTATTTTCTTTGATATATTGATCTCTCCTGCCACTGAAGCTAGATCTGTGTCTGTCAAGAAGAGATGCTTAAATGAGAACACTAGTGTACTATTTATGAAGGCTATATCCTTAACACCAAGCATATCTGCAGACTCTGTTGATTTTCTCCTTGATTCCTTTAACTCAAAAGTTAAAAGTGTAATTGATGATATTGCTCCTGTTAAAGTCAGGAAGAAGAGTGGCAGACAAAAAGCACCTTGGAGAAACTCAACAGCAGTGCAAAATATGAAAAGACAATGCAGAAAAGCAGAGCGCATGTGGCGGAAGACAAAACTTGTAGTCCATTATAACATCTACAAAGACTGCATCCATGCTTTCAATATGGAACTAGGCAAAGCTAGACAGACTTTCTTCTCAAATATTATAAACAGTAATTTAAACAACACACGCACTCTTTTTGCTACTGTAGAGAGACTGACAAACCCCCCAAGCCAGATTCCCAGTGAAATGCTCTCAGACAACAAGTGCAATGAGTTTGCCTCTTTCTTCTCTGAGAAAATCAATAATATCAGAAAGGTGATCAGCACATCCTTGAGTTGCCCTGAGGTTAGACAGATCATCAAACCACCTGAGAAAGTAGTTACTATGTCTGACTTCAAAGAAATTGATGGCAAAATTTTGGAAGAAACCATACAGCACCTTAAAACATCAACCAGCGCTCTTGACACACTTCCCACATCATTTTTCAAAAGTGTGTTAAACAGTTTAGAAGCAGATCTTCTAGAAGTGGTAAATGCCTCACTTCTCTCTGGGAGTTTTCCAAACTCCCTGAAAACTGCAGTTGTCAAGCCCCTCCTGAAAAAGAACAATCTGGATAAGACCATATTAAGCAACTATAGACCGATCTCAAATCTTCCTTTCATAGGCAAGATCGTT
Organism: Abramis brama; assembly: GCA_022829085.1. Classification (NCBI taxonomy): domain Eukaryota; kingdom Metazoa; phylum Chordata; class Actinopteri; order Cypriniformes; family Leuciscidae; genus Abramis; species Abramis brama. The sequence continues at coordinate 67,925,163 of CM040766.1, read as the reverse complement.
GAAAAAGTTGTCTTCAATCAGCTGAACAAATTCTTATGCACGAATGGATACTTTGACAATTTTCAGTCTGGTTTCCGACCGCACCACAGCACAGAGACAGCGCTCATAAAGATAATAAACGATATTCGCTTAAATACTGATTCAGGCAAATTATCAGTGCTGGTACTACTCGACCTCAGTGCTGCATTTGACACTGTCGATCATAACATACTTCTTGACAGGCTGGAAAACTGGGTGGGGCTTTCTGGGATAGTCCTAAAATGGTTCAGGTCATACTTAGATGGGAGAGGTTATTACACTGTAAAATCCAACATTGGTTCTTACTAAAACTTTTTTAGTTAACTTTACTTAATGTCTTAACTTAATTGTAAAAATCTAGTAATCTGTACTATTCACATACTATGTTTTATTTACTCAGAAAACCCAAGTTAAGATTAATTGATTGGTTTGAGTGTGCTTTTTGAGGCAGGGAAATTCTTAATGGACCTTTCACTCATTTCCTCCACTTCTGGAGTTATTTGTCTTTGTTTGCATTCACTCATTTCCCAAAGTAATCTTGAATGTTGAATTGTCAATACAACTGAAAAATTTGTGAGAACATAACATAAGTTGACTTCATAAATTGATTTTGATTTTCCTAAAATATTTATATTTATGGCGATTTGTGATCCCTTTGGTTGGGTACTTGGAACTATATTTTCTTTATTATGATTCTCTTTCTGTTGATGCAGTGATGCAACAATAAATCAGTTGTTTAGTGTCAAAGAAAGAGAAGTACACAGCAAAATCCCCAGTGTTAAATTAACATATATAAACATATGTGAATTATATAAACTCTGAGCAGAGTGTTAAATGAACACTGAAGCAGTGTTAAAGATAATGAGATAATTAAGTGATTAATTGAGTTATGATTGACCATTATTGAAGACACCTGATGTTAACAAACAGAATCACTGAAGGAGAAAATCACAAATTGTAAGTTACCATTGTGGTGATGGGTGTTTGCTTTAGTTGGGCTCTAGACCATTATATGTTTACTTTAGATTTTGTTCGTCTGCTGTTATTGATTTATAACAGTCAGATAAACAAAAAACTAATGTGATCTGATGGTGTTGGTTATGTTTGGACATAATCATGTTGTGATCTGAAAAATCAAACTTATTGAGAAATGTGGTTTAACTTGATAATTACAGCAGCTATGTGATTCTACATATGATTTTCAGTATTTTTAACATAATCCAAAATAATTAATGAACATTGTTCTGATCAAAAGACTTTTAAATACATTTATTTAGAAACACAGACATCAATAATCAGCCTGTGAATCTCAACAATGGTGACAATAATAAAGCATGTTGCAGTGGCTTCCACCAATCACAACTCATTAATGGCTCCCATCATGCATTGCAGTATGAATAAATTATGAACTGAATTATCTTAGTAATTTCCTTTTCCTAATTGAATATTCTGCTCGTCACCATTGTTGAGGTGCATAGACTGAATCTTGATGTCTGTGTGTGCCTAAAAGAAAGATTTTTTTTTTTTTCAAACAGTAATCCTTTGTACTATATCTAAAATTCTAGATATGTAGAATCTCGGTTATTCTGTGATCAACAACATAAATCTAAGTCAGAAATAAGGGTCTCAATGAGTTCAGTGAAGCTAATCAAGTTCAAATGATGATTGCCATAACATAATCATCAGATCACTTTTTTTTCTTTGTTCATCTGGCTGTTATAATTCACTAACAGCAGCCAAGCAAAATCTAAAGTTAAACATATAATGGTCAAGAGCCCAACTAAAGCAAACACCCATCACCATAACGGTAACTTACAATTTGTGATTTTCTCCTTCAGTGATGTAGCGTTTATGGTAACCATCGTAATTAGGTCATATATGAAATATTAGCTCGAGCAGTAAGGAAATTTGGGGAAATATTAAAAATCATAACTCATAGTCATAATTCATAAATTTCACATATGCTATTACATTACCTGCTAACTATCAAAAATATTTCGTTCTATAACTGGTCTCTCATCAGTCATTCGACCAGCGAATGCTTTGATTATACCAGTTAAGAAGGAATATTTATATTATCAAACCTCAGACAAATTCTCTCCTGGCTGTGGATGCAAATTGCTGGGTTTATGAATTAAAATAAAGAGCTAGTAGCCAGATCTTATCGCAATTTCATTGACAATCACATTGGTGGGATTATAACACAGAGTCAGTCAAAGTATAAAAGATTTATTTAATCAAAAATGACACACAAAGGATTATGCATATAGGAAGTAATATAGGCTAATCTACGTACGTAAAATTACACAAGACCCACGAACGTTTAGACAAACAAACATAAAACATGACTTGATCAAAATGAAACTAGGAAGAAAGTGAGGGAGAAAGTATGGTAATTTACAAACAGAACCTTTTAAGAGACAACTGTGAAAGCAGCTTCGAGAGAGATCATTTTATACTTGCGATTCTGTTCCTTTGTCTGTGTGAAGCTGGGCTTCGGGACCACGTGTGTATCTTGGCTGGACCGTGTCTCATCGATTTGTAGGCTTGCGTTTCGCGTGAAGTTCTTAAAAGCTTACTTGAAAGTAACATTACCGAGTGAAGACTTCTTTTCCCTGTACGGGAAAGGCGAGAAAACTTAGTTACAGGACGAAGCTGGATTTTTACATCCGCGGTTCGTTTGGATGAAGGCCCTGTGCCTTCTCCCGCTCCGCTGCTGGTGCAGGGAGGGGTGAGAGTGCAGAGTTCAGAGTTCGGAGTCACGAGGGTGAGAGTGTATGAGAGCAGAGAGCAGAGAGCGTCTGCTTGTGTTGTGGTTTTAAAGCAGCGCGGGGTAACGCCCCGTTTGATGACGGGACCCAATGGAATCTTTCGGTTCTGAGGCGGGAGCGTTTCATTGTTTGTGAAGGAACGCCTCTTCTGATCGTACACAGAAAAATGCATTAAAACTTTAATACCACATTATGTCTAGGATAAACATCCGTGCGGAATATGGTTTATATTTCTGTATAAAGAAGCTCAGTACGATCCGTAGGATACCAAACCCGACATTAATATCAGTTAATGAAACAGATACATCTCAAATGTATCAACACACGTGTCCATTACATCTGCCAAAGGGCATAAATATCTAAATTTATCCCATCACATCCCATAGACAAGAAAACTACATAAAAACATTTTGATAATGATTCATGCGTGTGTGTAACTTTTGTTTTAGGAGTTTCAGAGTGGTGTGGTGTGTGTGTGATTCAGAGCAGGTTCTCTGTTGAGATCGGAATGTCAGTAATGTCTTTGAAGCTCACTGTGGAGAGGGGGAAGTGAGTCATAAAGGGTTTCAGATACAGACTTTGCCAAGTCTGTGGGAATTAGAAAGTGTCTTCACTTTTAATTAGTATATAAATTAAAAGTCCATTTTTACCCATCGAGCCATAGTCGCTACAGTGATTCTGTTTGTTAACATCAGGTGTCTTCAATAATGCTCAATCATCACTCAATTAATCACTTAATTAGCTCATTAAATTTAACACTGCTTCAGTGTTCATTTAACACTCTGCTCAGAGTTTATATAATTCACACTTTTCAGTGTTAATTTAACACTGGGGATTTTGCTGTGTAATACTATACACACACACTCATATATATATATATATATATATTTGTGTGTGAGAGAGAAAATATGAATGGTGTATAATGTAACTTGTGTCAATTAGTGATCTTTTATAATTTTGTTGTTACTATTTATGCCTCACCTTCTGAAACAGTTAATTGGGTTTATATAATCCCTCTATATTTGTGAAAATCTTGTAATTGATCATGCTTGACTCACACAGACTTCATCATTCAGCATGCAAAACACAACCATGGTGACAAATACATTTCATTTAAAGTAAATTATCAAGTACTCTCTACAGTTATTTTTTAGTTACTAGAACTCTTGTGTAAGTGAACTATACTAACTAAGCATTTGTCAGTACCACATACTATTCCTATTTCACTTTACTTGCTTTTTTTAGAGCAATCGGTTTCCTGATATTTTCCTAGTAATGTGAACTCTAATGAGAAGTTAACACAACTAATGATTTTGATTCAAGAGTGCTTGAGTATACTTGATTAACAAGTTTTTTATACAAATGTTATTATGTTGTGCCAACTAAACATTAATACACTACTTTACTTGGACATTTTAAGGCAATCGGTTTCCTCACTTTTTCTAAGTAAAGTCAACGTATTACATTTTACAGTGTATGTGAGTATAGGAGATCATAAGTCTGAGTGGACATCCATGACATGCGGAGTCCCTCAAGGCTCAATTCTTGCGCCACTCCTGTTCAACCTGTATATGCTCCCAATGAGCCAAATAATGAGAAAGAACCAAATTGCTTACCACAGCTATGCAGACGACACACAGATCTACTTAGCCCTATCGCCTAACGATTACAGCCCCATTGACTCCCTGTGCCAATGCATTGATGAAGTCAACAGTTGGATGTGCCAAAACTTTCTTCAGTTAAACAAAGACAAAACTGAAGTCATTGCATTTGGAAACAAAGATGAAGTTCTCAAGGTGAACGCATACCTTCACTCTAGGGGTCAAACAACTAAACATCAAGTCAGGAATCTTGGTGTGACACTAGAGTCAGACCTTAGCCTTAGTAGTCATGTCAAAGCAATAACTAAATCAGCATACTATCATCTGAAAAATATTGCAAGAATTAGATGCTTTGTTTCCAGACAAGACTTAGAGAAACTTGTGCATGCTTTCATCACCAGCAGGGTGGATTACTGTAATGGACTCCTCACTGGCCTTCCCAAAAAGACCATAAGACAGTGTCAGCTCATACAGAACGCTGCCGCCAGGATTCTAAGCAGAACCAGAAAATATGAACATATCACACCAGTCCTCAGGTCTTTACACTGGCTCCCAGTTAGATTTAGGATTGATTTAAAGTATTATTACTGGTATATAAATCATTCAATGGCCTAGGACCTCAATACATTGCAGATATGCTCACTGAATATAAACCCAGCAGATCACTCAGATCATTAGGATCATATCAGCTAGAAATACCAAGGGTTCACTCTAAGCATGGCGAGTCTGCTTTTAGCTATTATGCCAGCCGCAGCTGGAACCAGCTTCCAGAGGAGATCAGATGTGCTCCTGCTGTAGTCACTTTCAAATCCAGACTCAAAACACTTCTGTTTAGCTATGCATTTACTGAATGAGCACTGTGCCAATGCTCGTCCGACTGTACTGTACTGTATTTTATTTTTTATTTTTTTCTAAACTGTTTTAATTATTCTTATTTCTTTTTATTTTAATTTCTTCTATGTAAAGCACTTTGAATTGCCACTGTGTATGAAATGTGCTATATAAATAAACTTGCCTTGCCTTGCCTTGCCTTGCCTTGCCTAAACATGATGAGGACTGGCCTTGAATTTATTGGATATAAAAGTGGTATCGCCCATCCTTTCAAGCTCATGACTCATGGTTTCAGGGTAGTTGGCAACGAGTATTTCACGTTTATGACAAGGGATTCCTTATGATCTACTGTGGACTATTTATGAGAAAGTTTAGTAACTAATTGGTGTTTACATTGTAATAAATTGTAGATGGTTCTAAGGATATTTGTTTGTTCTCCCTGAATGTTTTTTGAATAAACACCTGGAAGTAGAAAGAAGGAGAAAACACACACACACACACACACACACACACACACACACGCACGCACGCACGCACGCACACACACACACACACACACACACACACACACACACCATTAAAATCATGTTAAAAAATTAAATCATAGGGCAGGCCAATCCACAACTAATATAGCCTTTTTTCTCCAGATTAGCCTGTACAATTTTGTGTCATATAACATAACCCATTTTTGTTTAAAAAGTATTTACACCATATTTTCATGTGTGGGCATTTTTTGCTAAACATCTCTTTCAAAGGTGCTGCATCCAAGCCAGAAGTGGCCACAATTTTTAATTATATTTAGGGCTTATTTGCCCTGTCAACTGTACCGTATATTCATCATTCAATTAGTGGCCCTAATTGTTATTAATTAATATCTTCCTTACTGTGCCATAAGGCTTACACCCTGGTTAGCCAGTGCTGACTGTGCCGTACATTGGCCAAATGTTGCCCAAATTTGGGGTAATGTAATGCCTTTGGCCAGTTGAAACGAAGGACAGTGCATAACCTGAATTGTTTTCGGACAGTTTATGGCTTTCATTCCCCTAACCACGCCTGTGCCGCGTGCTCTGGACCTCGTGCACGTCATTGGAGTGTTCCTGGTAGTGTTTGTGAGTGTTTGTATAGAAATATATTTTTTTTTTATTAAAAACAAGATGGTTGATAGTGAAAAAAAATGATTTATGAAGCATCATACAATGCTGAAAGGTGTTTCGAAGACTAACCGTATGTAGATAAACAGGCCCCTGTAATGATTGGGCTAAATCAAGACAACACTGCTGTATAATGTTATGGGCTCTCACTGAGCTCTAAAATGGCTTCTCCATCTGAAAAACAAATACTGTATTATAAATAGTATTAGTTTAGTATTAAAACGTTTTTTTAAAATCAGACTTATCACGAGTATCCAGTATCCTGTTAGCGATGATGACTAATGATAATGATATCATTGGTCTGTACTATTCCTTCTACAAGAAATCATCTCAATGTAGTGTAGCAGCAAATAAATACAGATATAAACTTTTTATCACTAAAATTAAATAGAAAGCTGCCCTTACAGATGCTTACATCCACATGTAAACACAACACTGGCGTCTTCACTTCCAGGTCAAGAAACTGTCAATCAGTATTATAACCCACACTCACAATCAACTTATGTACTGTTTTATTTGACTAATGTGTGTGATATTTCACTGCATATAATAATGTCTAATGTTATAAGACAGATTCTTCTCAAAGCACTTTTCTATTGCAGGTTTCATGGGGTTTCATTTTAAAATGTTACTAAATAAAACCTTTGTGCAATGTATACTCTAAATGTCACTTTTTTATGAGTAATAAACCGTCAATGAATTGTACACTAGTAGCACTAAAATAGTTATCTATATATTATTGTATTGCGCTGTACTGTATTCATTTTTACAATTGTATACTGTTGTTTAATAACAGTAAATTGCTGTCATCTACAGTCACCAGTATCATACTATAATTAAATTTTTTTATTATTAATTACATTTTTCATTTATTTAGGGGAGGGAGGGGAAGGGACCATTCTGGTGGAGGTGGGGAGGATGGAGGGACCATTCTGGTGGGGGAGGGGAGAAGGGAGGAGAAGGGAGGAGAAGGGAGGGGAAGGGACCATCCTGGTGGAGGTGGGGAGGAGGGAGGGACCATTCTGGACCAAACTGCAGTTTTTGCAAAAAGTTCCGGCAATTTCATTACATTTTTTAAGAAAACGTGCCGCATAATCAAGTATTTTTGCCCGCAACAATAAAAAAAACTGCATTTTTCTGGAAGGACTGTTATATACAGTAGAACAAAGAAACACTAACAATTATAGGCATATGCAAAATCTATTAATCTCTAATCTATGATACCGCTAAGTTACAAGCACAGGAAATTCTAGACTCTTTTCAATCATATAAGTAGGTCTCATGGTTTTTGGAACCAATGCGTTAATGAAGTTCCTATCTGGTGGAAGTTGACTGGCTACAAGAAGGTCATGAATAAGAACAGAAAAAAAGGTAGTATCTTCTCATCACAATGTTGAGTGTCATCAGGACCTTGTTGAAATGTACATACATCTGCGATGATACTTTGGCACAACATGGAGAGAAAACAATGTACTCAAACAGAAAAGAGTTAAACTAGTAATACTAGTAAAAAGTTATACAAAGCTTCTACTTATGGTTAAATCCAAGCATATGTGATTAATGATTAAGTGATTAATGGGTGCTGAAATTTTAAATGTGATTATATTTGAAAGAAATGTTATATATTTATTTGGATGAGTTTCTCATAATCAATTAACTTATGACCTATGGCTTTCCTCTCACCCCTAAGAAACACACATCTTACGCTGCTTGTAAAAGCATAAGACAAGAACACATGAGAATCAGTGTGAGCAAAACAAATGAAAAACTGTCTAAAATGTGATTACCTTTGATTCAATGACTGATTATAAAATGATCATTGCATGAAGTGCAACACATATGCATATATGATGCCAGGTTAACAAGCAAACACTGACCCTCAGTCACTTCAGAAAATACACACATACTGTTTGTACAAGAAATAAAAGACATTATAATTAGTGATAATACATAAATATAATTTTCAATGTTGACTGCTTTTTTTTTTTCTTTTTTTTTTAATAAATATGACATTTGTATCTTTTACAGCCAGACTGACTCTCTTTATTTTGTGCCATCCAGTGACAGTTTGATCTCACCCCTCTCAGTTTCAGCAGGATGAGTCAGTTTGGGTTCTCTGTCTGGATGGATGTCTTGTTGATGCTGAGGATCTTTGGTGAGTTGTAGGTTGGTGCGCAGATGTAGTCAGAGGTTTCAGGTGTGATGTGTGTGGGTCTATGGTGTCGTCCTGGTAAACGGGGTTTTCACAAGTAGAGTTGTGTATGAGGTGAAGGTTCTCACCTTTGTCCTGGTGGAGGTGAGGGGTTCCATGTTTAATGTCTTTTGATTGCAAGCATTTTGCCCTTTGTCTTTGTTTAGGTGCACATGGTCATTGTAAAGAGGCGTCACTCGAATTGTAATCCATCAGCAAACTTTTATTAAAATCGTGGTCAAACAGGCAATGGTCAGATTCCAGCAAACAGAAACGTAGGACAGACACAGTCGTGGTCGAAAAGCAGGCAGGAGATCAGGGCAGGCGGAGAACAATCACAGATAAGTAACAAAGCATAATAGTCCAAAAGGCAGGCGGCAGAGAATCATAAACAGGGGACAGACTGGGTCACAACAGGTAGGCAATACAGAAGTAAATGCTCAGAAATGCAAACCATAGTAATACAAGACTTCACAACGAAGAGTGGTGGGGAGACAGTTTATATAGGTCCAAGAATGAGCTACAGCTGAGCAACGTAATCAGTGCCAGGTACGGGGCTGATGGGAAATGTAGTGTGTGAGTGAAAAGTCAATATTCGTGTGAGAGAGCTCTCTGATGGTCAAAGGAGGGAATCACAGAGTTCGTCTCTGTGACAGTCATAATGGTCTTTTTCTGTGATGTTAGAGTGGTGGAAGTCTTTGCCAGGAAGAAGAAATGATGATCCCTCTCGCTCTTTTTTTCCCCCTTTTTTTTCTTTTCTTTTTTTTTCTTAATTTCAAATTTGCTGAGCTGCTTCAACCATTCCTCTTAATAAATCAAAGATCTGATTTTCAATGATTGTGAGCACTGGACGTGCTCCCTGCAACATTACAGTTCCATTATGGTAAAGGTTAACTGTTAGGTGTTTTTTCTTTGGGTCCTCTGAGTCCCGTATGTGCAGTTGCAAGGCATCTTGAATGTCCCGTTCTGTAACCCTACCTTCATAATATTTGTAAAAAGTGTTTCTCCATACAGGTGTGCGATATGTGAAGAAGCGAAGGTTACAGATTTGATCATCCCAATTAGCTCTAACGAGAGTCTCAGGATTTCCCCTTTGGTTTGCTGCTGCCATAATGTTATACTTCGAACTTTGAATAAAAGGTCTCAATAGCTCAACTGGCCAACCAGAGGGTTTGAAGACTTACTGCCCTTTGCTAACGTTATGCTTAGCGAGCTGTATTGGTTCTGAAGGGTTTTCCCTCTTCAACTTTTTTCTTCTAATTCGTTTTACAAAGTAACTGTGGAAAAATAAAAGTTATTATTGCTTACCTCTTGCATAGGGCAAGTTGAAGGTCTATGGTAATAATTACTTTAGTCCTGTTTGATTCTAGTTGTATCCCTGTAGTTGTTTTTCTTTTTTTTTATTCTCAATATATTTGAGAACAGCTTGGATGAGGGTTTGTATTCTGGTCATTCCCCAGTTGTTGTTGTCGTCTTCCTTGTAATTTCTTGCCTGTGCTCCTGTGATAAGATTCTTTCCAGCTGGAAAAAGTTTTTTTAGTGCCCTTTATTTTGCCAAAATCCTTTAGTGAACTGTCTCTCCGTCTTCTCAGTGTTTATGTGCCCATCAGGCTGCGCACTGTCCTTAAGAACACAGCCAATTGTACAGCTGGTGCCACCCTCAACATGGTGGGGGCCTGTAGCTATTTTCTAATGCGTCAGCACTTAAGCATCACAATTTCACTTTCAGTTTGGGAGTGACAGACATGACTTGCACTTACCCTTTTGTTTTCATGTGCTCCTTCACAATGTTTTCAATAGAGATTTGCAGCATTCTAACTGGTTGTGGATGTCTTAGTTTATTGAATAAGAAAAAAGAAAAGAAGAGTAAAACATGCAGTTGTCTGGTCTGTTAAGGTGCTAAGGTGGATTCTGTGATGATCTGTTCTGCCGGTGACTGGGTGTGTCATGTATTTGTCTCTTGTTTTGTGTGCAAACACATGGCCGGTTATTTTGACTGTGTTTGCATTGCCTTGTGTTTTGCCTCATTTCCATGTTGTTAATGTTGTATTAGTGTCACCTGTGATTGTGATTATGTGTCCTTACCATGTCCCTTGTTCCCTCGTTAGTATTGATGTTCATCAGTGTCACCTGTACCTTTGTAATTATGTGTTCTATGTAAGCTCCTGGTGTTTGTTCCTCAGTGCTGGTTCGTCTTGTTAACATTCGGTTCGGTGAGTATTGTGGTCTGTCTGTGAATGTTCCAGTTCCGTTTTATTGTCAAGTCTAGTTATTGTTTGTTTGCCCCATCGTGGGTCTTTGTTTCCGGTTGTAAATAAACCGTATTTTGTTAAAGTTACTGTCTGCGCTTGGGTTCTATTTAACGTAACGTGACAGGGTGATAGAGAGGAGAAAATCTCTGTAATGGAGAGAGAGAAAGAGCATTAGTAGGTTCTTCAGAGTCAGTGCTGCCCTTCTGTCTGTCTTGTATACAGGATGTCCTCTTCTTGATTGAGTTCAGGTGCTCCCAGTCACACGGCTCCACACAGGTTTATTGCTGCCAATGTGGTGGTTGCCAGGGGTGGCACTAACTTTCGCATATGCCAAATACATATCTAATTATACAATGTGTATTATTATTATTAGTTATATTTAATACGCTAGTAAGGTAATGATTAAATTGTTTAATTGTACTTTAATTTCTTATTATCACTGTAAAGCTGCTTTGAATCAATCTATATTGTTAAAAGCGCTGTATAAATGAAGGAGACTTGACTTGACTATTGAATTATAGTCTTTGAAAGTCAGCTTGAGTGGAGATGTAGGCTGTGTTCAGTGGTCTGGCCTTTTTTTGTTGTTGTTTTTATGCAGGCAACATAAATGATATATATATTTTATAAAAATATTTATATAAATTTCGTTATTGATTATTGTTGTTACAGTTTTGTGTTTCTGAGTTCTGTTTTTATAATCTGTTTCAGTGTTTTCAGTTTCTGTGATCCGTTTCCCCCTGTCTTCTTTGATTTTGGTCTAGTCCTGTTTTCCCCGGTCTGTGTAATTAGTTCATCAGTGTCACCTGTTCTACCCTCGTTAGTCTCTCAGCTGTGTCTTGTTTTCCTGATCTGTTCTCCTGTGTATTTAAGCCCTGTGTTTTCCTTCAGTGTTGGTCGGTTCTCGTTGATGTATAGTGTGTGTACTGCCCGTTGTTCCCGTGTTTAGAGATCTTTTGAATTAAACTCCTGGATTGAAATGCTCTGTCGTCCTCACCTCCTTCCTCCTGCACAACACTACCGTAACAATTGTGCCATTATATTTATGCAGTGGCATAGGCAAGGCAAGTTTATTTATATAGCACATTGGCAATTCAAAGTGCTTTACATAGAAGAAATTAAAATAATAAAAAGAAATAAGAATAATTAAAACAGTTTAGAAAAGTAAAAAATAAAATACAGTACAGTACAAACAGTCGGACGAACATTGGCACAGTGTTCATTCATTAAATGCATAGCTAAACAGAAGTGTTTTGAGTCTGGATTTGAATGTGACTATTGTAGGAGCACATCTGATCTCTTCTGGAAGCTGGTTCCAGCTGCGGCTGGCATAATAGCTAAAAGCAGATTTGCCATGCTTAGAGTGAACCCTTGGTATTTCTAGCTGATATGATCCTAATGATCTAAATGATCTGTTGGGTTTATATTCTGTGAGCATATCTGCAATGTATTGAGGTCCTAGGCCATTGAATGATTTATATACCAGTAATAATACTTTAAAATCAATCTTAAATCTAACTGGGAGCCAGTGTAAAGACCTGAGGACTGGTGTGATATGTTCATATGTTCTGGTTCTGCTCAGAATCCTGGCGGCAGCGTTCTGTATGAGCTGCAACTGTCTTATGGTCTTTTTGGGAAGGCCAGTGAGGAGTCCATTACAGTAATCCACCCTGCTGGTGATGAAAGCATGAACAAGTTTCTCTAAGTCTTGTCTGGAAACAAAGCATCTAATTCTTGCAATATTTTTCAGATGATAGTATGCTGATTTAGTTATTGCTTTGACACGACTACTAAGGCTAAGGTCTGACTCTAGTGTCACACCAAGATTCCTGACTTGATGTTTAGTTGTTTGACCCCTAGAGTGAAGGTATGCGTTCACCTTGAGAACTTCATCTTTGTTTCCAAACACAATGACTTCAGTTTTGTCTTTGTTTAACTGAAGAAAGTTTTGACACATCCAACTGTTGACTTCATCGATGCATTGGCACAGGGAGTCAATGGGGCTGTAATCGTTAGGCGATAGGGCTAAGTAGATCTGTGTGTCGTCTGCATAGCTGTGGTAAGCAATTTGGTTCTTTCTCATTATTTGGCTCATTGGGAGCATATACAGGTTGAACAGGAGTGGCGCAAGAATTGAGCCTTGAGGGACTCCGCATGTCATGGATGTCCACTCAGACTTATGGTCTCCTATACTCACATAACCTCTCCCATCTAAGTATGACCTGAACCATTTTAGGACTATCCCAGAAAGCCCCACCCAGTTTTCCAGCCTGTCAAGAAGTATGTTATGATCGACAGTGTCAAATGCAGCACTGAGGTCGAGTAGTACCAGCACTGATAATTTGCCTGAATCAGTATTTAAGCGAATATCGTTTATTATCTTTATGAGCGCTGTCTCTGTGCTGTGGTGCGGTCGGAAACCAGACTGAAAATTGTCAAAGTATCCATTCAAGCTTAAGAATTTGTTCAGCTGATTGAAGACAACTTTTTCAATGATCTTGCCTATGAAAGGAAGATTTGAGATCGGCCTATATGTGGCAGCTTTGACTAAAGGTACACTAAAGATTTAAGAAAGTTACCGACTACGCCACCCGGGGGCCTCTTTCCGGGGAAATGCCCTTTAATTAAATAAGGCTCAGAGGTTCGTTGATCAGAGTCAGGTATCAGACATGGAGTAGAAAATAGTACAAAACTTTATTTCCTCAATAAAACATATCATTTTATTTAAGACAACACCAATAAATCAAAAATAATCTAAACACAAAATTACACGAACGCTCACTTCAGAATGGGGCGCTGGCTCTCTTTAGCAGAATGGATATAGCGATCATACGTGCACACTCACTGCACACTTACACCTCACTGTGAACACAGCATTCAGGCAAAAGAACCCACCACCACAATCGGGAAGAGACGCTTATTTTCTGCCACTGGCTGCCCCAATTCTGAAGAGAAGAAAAAAATAACACGAAACACAATATCAAACACATTAAACAGAGCAGCTAGCAATTTAAGACACAATTTTAAAAGAGTTCACCACATCAGTTTGGCTCATCAAATCGAGGTGCCGCGTCCGGTCACCCCTACAATGCTGGGTGGACAGAAATGGGCACAACAGCCAACAATGTTAAAATAGAGAAACACCTCTTTTGGGCTGCCCTCAAGGTATCCACACAAGAAGCATACACCTACATAAACTTAGTCACACACCAAATATGTCACACAGAATATATACTATATAGATAATCCAGCAAACTCAAATCAATGGAAAAGAAAATATATAAAGTTAATCCACAAACAATGAACTCAAGAAAATTAAATAATGTTTAAAGAAAACAAAATGTAGAAGAGCTGGTGACAGTTAAGTGGTTGATCTGACACCTGGGCGCCACTGGAGGTTTATGACTCAATTTATTTACTCACAGCACAGTTGACGAGGTACCATGCCAACGGCCCACAGTCCTCGGACCAGCTGATGGAGCACGCGCTGGACGGAAACAATGGATGCGGCGAGGGGTCGAGCAGCAGCGCGTTAACACGCGAACTGAAAGAGTCAATGAGGCTTATTAGCCAGTTCAATAGAACAGACACACTCGGGACAGCCCGTCTCACTTTGAGCTAGAGTTATAGTCACGGTAACGAGTCGGATAAAATTGGAAAAGACAGCAAACACACTGCAGACGGCAAAAGGGAACATCCACACAGCGGTTTAGCTGCTATAACGTTATGAACCCAGAGACAGCCCACTGTAACGTCTTGCGCACGTTGGCCCGCACCTTAAACATAAAATACAAAATATTAATTTACCCGGCTACTAGCAATCATGTGTTCGTCAGCTGTTAGAACATACCTGTAGTGTTAAAATCACAACATCCCACAGAGTTCCTCTGTCCAACCTTTAACAGATAAAATCATGTAATCCCTGTGAGACAACCCCACAAACAAGCCATGCTACTGTTGTCACTGCCAACAGCTCTTACCGTACAAACATTCATGTGTCCCGCCGGGAACACGGTGTCTCGCTCAAATGACGCAGAGAGAATGCACTCCCATAGCAACACCCTTTTATACGGAAGAACGCAATTAAAGGGCACTCCCCCTTCATATTAAATAACACGACATAAATAAACAGTACTGCTATATAGTTGCTTAATATGGTCTTATCCAGATTGCTCTTTTTCAGGAGGGGCTTGACAACTGCAGTTTTCAGGGAGTTTGGAAAACTCCCAGAGAGAAGTGAAGCATTTACCACTTCTAGAAGATCTGCTTCTAAACTGTTTAACACACTTTTGAAAAATGATGTGGGAAGTGTGTCAAGAGCGCAGGTTGATGTTTTAAGGTGCTGTACGGTTTCTTCCAAAATTTTGCCATCAGTTTCTTTGAAGTCAGACATAGTAACTACTTTCTCAGGTGGTTTGATCTGTCTGACCCCAGAGCAACTCAAGGATGTGCTGATCACCTTTCTGATATTATTGATTTTCTCTGAGAAGAAAGAGGCAAACTCACTGCACTTGCTGTCTGAGAGCATTTCACTGGGAATCTGGCTTGGGGGGTTTGTCAGTCTCTCTACAGTAGCAAAAAGAGTGCGTGTGTTGTTTAAATTGCTGTTTATAATATTTGAGAAGAAAGTCTGTCTAGCTTTGCCTAGATCCATATTAAAAGCATGGATGCAGTCTTTGTAGATGTTATAATGGACTACAAGTTTTGTCTTCCGCCACATGCGCTCTGCTTTCCTGCATTGTCTTTTCATATTTTGCACTATTTTGCATAGAAAATGTTGGTTAATGATGTACAGTATTGTAAAACATATTTTTTTAAACAGCTGTTGTCTGCAGTACAAGAGCACTTAATGTTACGCTTCAAAAAGATCATAAGCATTAATTTTCATGTGGGGAGATTGCTGTGTTTTGATAGATTGCCTTTGCTGCGTGAGAAGTGATTTCCCCAGCACATTACGGCTGTGTTTTTATTTTTAAATGTAAGAACATCAAAGTCATCTGTTTTGCAAACAGCCCGTCCAAAACCTGGGAGGGACTTTTTCTGGTATTGAGTTCCTGCTCGGAATTTCCATAACAAACACATTGGGTGCGGCCAGAAAATTCAGTAATGTGATGCTGCTCATCTTGCTTAACATGTTCATGACACACATTGTACGTCATTGATTTGATAAACCAGATTGGCATGTAGGTTATGTTTAAAGCCACAATATGTAAGATTTTTGTAATAAAATATCCAAAAAGCACTTGCACAGTGTGATAAATTTCCTGCAGTTCTGTACTTACAATATCCCAAAAGTTCCCAAAGATTTTTAAATTTTTAGAGAAATTCCAATTTTAAATAATGGCTCTGGTCATTGTCACCTGTCAATTACGTAAAATCCGCGTTATCCCTGGTTTCCGCTCGTACTACCACAGTAACCATGGCGACAGACGTGGACAACTGCGTAATGTCTAGCGCACACTCACGCTGTTGTTGTTTCATTCAAACATTATGGATCATGGCAAGCAGACTTTGGGACAAAAGGAGAACTAAAATGAGGATCAATATCAGCATGGCGTTTTCGAGATGCCGAGAGCTAGCGTCCGCGGCTAACTTTGACTTTACAGAGACGCCGCTCCTGCATGCACTTTATTAGAAAGTTGAGCAAATGTACATAAAATGGTAACACTTTAGAATAATGGTCCGTAGTTAACAAGTAGATATGCAGGAAGTAATAGGTAGTACTGCAGTAACACCGAACTTAATACTATTAACTAATATGGAAGCAATATTATCTAAGCAGTAAGTAATAGCTAATTTAGTACAAAGGTAGTTCCTTGGTAGGTATTTGATTATTACTAAAGAAATACAGTGAGGAAAATAAGTATTTGAACACCCTGCTATTTTGCAAGTTCTCCCACTTGGAAATCATGGAGGGGTCTGAAATTGTCATCGTAGGTGCATGTCCACTGTGAGAGACATAATCTAAAAAAAAAATCCAGAAATCACAATGTATGATTTTTTAACTATTTATTTGTATGATACAGCTGCAAATAAGTATTTGAACACCTGAGAAAATCAATGTTAATATTTGGTACAGTAGCCTTTGTTTGCAATTACAGAGGTCAAACGTTTCCTGTAGTTTCTCAATGTAGAGTGTAGCAGCAAATAAATACAGATATAAACTTTTTATCACTAAAATTAAATAGAAAGCTGCGCTTACAGATGCTTACATCCACATGTAAACACAACACTGACGTCTTCACTTCCAGGGGCCCGTTCTTCGTAGGGGAGAGTGGGGTAAAGTGAGACATTTTTTACATTTATTCCCCTCTAAGCGAGCTAAAATGATGTATCAGTCAAATTTACACATTTCCCATTAATTCAGGATGTTTCCTAGCAATGTAAATTATTAGAATGTATTCAGGACGAAGGGCAGTGAAAATATGATTGTTTTTTAAAAAGTGGTCTTGTGTCTCACTTTACCCCAGCTTAGGGGTAAACTGAGACAGACCAGAGAAATCAAGGGGGTAAAGTGAACCAGCCGGGGGTAAACTGATCCACTTACTTTTTCCACTCTGAAACTTCCATAACAACATATGTTGTAACAGTTAAAATCCTGACAGCTAGTTTGACAACCACACATTCCAGAACTAATGTCGGACTAGTAAAAGAATCATGGGGATTGGTCAATTAAGCACATTTTTTTGATGACCCACCGGTGCGCATCCAAGTGAATGTCCAACGCCCTTGGTGTGCTAAGGGTGAATGGCACACTGGAGGAAATTCCTCCTAAAAAAAAAAAGAACTATGTCCAAAATATTGTGATACATTTGGAAGCTCAATGCAGTCAAACCTCCCCTGGCCAGCCCAGGGAGGGTGGCCCGTCCTGGGCCAGATTTGGATTTGTCTGCCACTGCTGGAGCTCCGTCTGGAGCAAAGTCGGTCCTAAAACGGACCTTTGGGTCTTTGTGGAGGAGGGACAATGCTCCGCTTGGACAAGGAACACGGACCAGAGAACCGTGGTGGTCAGACCGGGTGGGGAAACCAACTGACCCAGCCCAGAGAATGTGCACTTTGTGCGGGCGAGACTTCCAGTAAATAGGGTCTGGTTTGGACAGCCAGTCCCTCGGTGCCAGGGCGTGCATACCAGTGAACGTGCACCGTCCTGGGTGAGCTAGGGGTGAAAGACACACTGGAGGATATTCCTCCTCGTAAAAATGTCCAAAAATATCTTGTTAGTTGGGGCCCCCCTGGCACGCCTTAAGAGCCGAACTTTGCCCTGCGCCTCCCCCCGCTTTGAAAGCACCCTTCCTGGTTACGGCCTCGATCCAGATGCCTCCCGCCCCTGCCCCCTTGTCGTCTCGAGCCCAGGCCCAAGTGGAGCGAGACCCGTGTGTAGGGAGCCTGTGCATCGCGGTTCACTGTCCGGGGCTTCTCGGTTGATCCCGAGGTAAAACGTATGCTTGTTGAATGGTCGGTCTGGGTAAACGGCTAAGCGACTCCAGGGGCTTGAGACACCCCTACAGAAAAAGCGGTGGAGGAAGGTCCTCCTCCGAAAACAAAAACGGACAGTGTCCGTGAGGTTGCAGATGGATGAGATTCCCATGCCGACTTTACTCCCTAGCAGGCTCCCAGGGAGAGTGCGGAGCTCCTGTCGGAGCGACCTCGGCCCTAAAACGGACCTTGAGGGTTTTGTCGAGGAGGGGACAAACGCTCCATTCGGACAAGGTGAGATCGAGAAGGTGCTCCACCTCTTTGCCTAAGCTACTGCACCCCAGGCTGCTGATTTTACTTCCCCCTTCTCTTTTTGATGGCTTTTCTACAATGTTTATGATATTAAAAATAAAACATATGTCATGTAATATTACGTTAAAATATGTTTAAGACTAAACTTAACTTGTGCCTCATGTCTCACTTTACCCCACAGCATTTGTCTCACTTTACCCCACCGCCACATTTTAGAAAAAAACGATCTCTCTTAGCAATTCAGGCTTATCTTCAGCTAGCATAATCGCATGGTTTTATATGTTGGTAGTTCATCAACATGTATGATATAAGTTTTTCTACCTGAATCAATTTGCTTTGGCACAACAGTTGATTAAGTTGACAGCAAGAAAATTTACTTTTACATGCAAAAAAAATATTTTTGTGAAAAAAACATGCTTACTACAGCACCATGAGGTCCTCTCCTTCATGGCCAAGGGGAAATGAGAGGGGCTTGAAAACATAATGGTCAAATGACCAAAATTGTGTTCCGTTGCCTAGATACAGGGGGTGTCTCACATTACCCGATGTCTCACATTACCCCGTTCTCCCCTACGTTGCTTATTACATCCGAGATCAAATGACACATCCGAGATGATATCATCGTGCGAATCATGATATGGCTAACTCGGTTCTTCGAACACACTTGCTGGATATGATTAGTATCGCTGGATTGAGTTATCTGAGATAATTGCGCGTTCATGCGCTGGTTTAAAAGGGGATATGTATCGATAGTAGAAACATTGATCAGCAACGCTGCTATTGGCTGCTCAGCGTGGCCAAAGAGCGCGCTCAGTTTTTCTCCTCAGCAGAGCAAGAACTAATAGTCGAAGTTTATTCGGAATTTTAATGTTTAATCAAAACGCCAGGGAACACCTCAAAGTCTGCAAAAACCAGGAGAGAGGGCTGGCAAAAAGTAGCAGACGATTTAAATCCGTTAAAAGTGGCCATGTTAGATGTTTTTATCAATTATTAGCCTATATATTTGTATTTTAATAATTGCATAATTACTTTGTTCATTGTAATGTCAGAGTCACCACACTAGAACATGGGAACAAATAAAAGTGAAGTACAAAAATATTCTACATAATGGTAATTTTTAGTTATAGTCTCTTTTATAAAAGGCACTGTTAAATAAATGTTTGTCTGTTTATAAAAGCAACCAAGAAAAAGGCTGAGAGAAAAAAAGAAAGAAAAGACCTTAGTAGCCTACACTGTAAAATCATTTTTGCTGCATTAAATTAAGGCTGTATAGTCATTTCAACTGTTAAATCTTGAGTAATGATGAATTGCTTTGACTTGTGAAAGTGAAAACTGATAAACTTATGTTAATGTAAAAATATTTTGCCATGAGTTATTGATCACATTTTTCCCAAGTGTAGTTCATTGTAATGACATTGTGTTTTCCTCTTTTGTGCACTTTTATATAATACACCAACACTTGTATCTGTTCCCAAGAAAGTGGTGGCTGAAATATGTGCAGTAAGTGGACATTTTCTAACTTTCCAAAGGAAAGAAAGTATAAGACTTTGTAATATCCATTTGTTTCCATTGCACTGGACAGTGAATAAACCCTCTCAGATAACTGTCATATGGAGGAACTAGCCTACCTGCAAGTGCATAAATAACTTAATTTATTCTTCTATGCTTTATGGCTGTGGTATAAGTTGCAGGATTCCACATCTACAGAAAGGCCTACAGAAGAGTCTGCACACACAGAGGAGACATAGGCCTACAGGTGGGCAGTGTATAGACAACTTTTCCTTTTTATTTGTTGCATGAGGCATGTGTCTAATATCTCTTGTTGCAGGCACTTGACCACTGGCTTTTCTTTACAAAGAACAATTCATATAAAACTCAAGGAACTAAGCATATTTGTATTTTATTAAACATTTAATGAAAAGTGTTTTTTTTTTGGCAATGTTGTGTAATATGGCACATGCAACAATGTCACAGGCCCTGTCAGGTGTGCAACCCTCAGACTTTTCAGACACTGAAATCTTCCCTTTAGCCAAAGTTCATTTCATTGTGTGCCCTTGTCCTGGCTAGAGCTGCATTGTAACTGGTTTGGGTCAGGGAATGGGGTCATAAAACACCTGTCTGCAGGAACATGTCATAATCACCTATGAAAAAATGCAGTTCTGTTAGGATCAGCATAAGTGTATGTAATACAGTGAGCTTGATATTTAATTGTGGAACTTTCCTTACCACTTTCAAATAATGTGCATAAATGTGAATCTCTGAAAATTATTAAGTCATGCACAGATCCTGGCCATTTTGCTTTCACATTTGTGATATGGAAGATTTTAGTCAACTGCCTTTTTTTAATTTGATATAATATTACTAATCTGGAATATTAAGAATCACAATAGTAACTGGGCAGCACATTTACATTGTGAACCCCCTTTCTGTTTACATAATCCCCTTCATTGTGGCCTTGATGGCAGTCTATGGTCTAGCCTATAGTCTGTACCAATGAACAGACTGAAGCCTGAGTGACATATAGGCTATATACTGTAATCGGCATGGTCATGATTGCATGATCTTCATAAAAAATTATGATAGCCTAAAAAAAAAAACTGCTTTACAACATTGGGTCTTAAGTGGCTTGGAAATGCCACAAAATCTCCAATAGTGTAAAAGTAATCGCAAATAATCTAAGGGCAATGCAAACAGTTTGTGCTGTAGTTAAAGCCCGACTCCGACAAGTCGAAAATAAATGTGCGTTTCCAACAAATTAATAATGTAAACGACAATCTCACGAGTCACGAGAAAAAATATATATCTCAGAAAGTGCACTATCGCACTACGCTGGACTTCCCTTATCAGCTCCGCTTATGAAGCCGGGATCTAATCCTGTTAACATGAAATAAGCGGCTCCCGAGCAGGTTTAAGATTGCGCACCTGTTGCTATGACAGCAAGTCCAGGATGAGCTTCGAAGAACCAAACAATCCAAGATCATGCCAAATCGCCAACAATCAAATCCAGCTAAGTGAGTTAGCGACGTACGAAGAACGGGCCCCAGGTCAAGAAACTGTCAATCAGTATTATAACCCACACTCACAATCAACTTATGTACTGTTTTATTTGACTAATGTGTGTGATATTTCACTGCATATAATAATGTCTAATGTTATAAGACAGATTCTTCTCAAAGCACTTTTCTATTGCAGGTTTCATGGGGTTTCATTTTAAAATGTTACTAAATAAAACCTTTGTGCAATGTATACTCTAAATGTCACTTTTTTATGAGTAATAAACCGTCAATGAATTGTACACTAGTAGCACTAAAATAGTTATCTATATATTATTGTATTGCGCTGTACTGTATTCATTTTTACAATTGTATACTGTTGTTTAATAACAGTAAATTGCTGTCAGCAACAGTCACCAGTATCATACTATAATTGAATTTTTTTTATTATTAATTACATTTTTCATTTATTTAGGGGAGGGAGGGGAAGGGACCATTCTGGTGGAGGTGGGGATGTGGGAGGGGATGTGGGAGGGGAAGGGACCATTCTGGTGGAGGTGGGGAGGATGGAAGGGAAGGGACCATCCTGGTGGAGGTGGGGAGGAGGGAGGGACCATTCTGGTGGAGGTGGGGAGGATGGAGGGACCATTCTGGTGGAGGTGGGGAGGATGGAGGGGAAGGGACCATCCTGGTGGAAGTGGGGAGGAGGGAGGGACCATTCTGGTGGAGGTGGGGAGGATGGAGGGGAAGGGACCATCCTGGTGGAAGTGGGGAGGAGGGAGGGACCATTCTGGTGGAGGTGGGGAGGATGGAGGGGAAGGGACCATCCTGGTGGAAGTGGGGAGGAGGGAGGGACCATTCTGGTGGAGGTGGGGAGGATGGAGGGGAAGGGACCATCCTGGTGGAAGTGGGGAGGAGGGAGGGACCATTTTGGTGGACGTGGGGAGGATGTAGGGGAAGGGACCATCCTGGTGGAAGTGGGGAGGATGGAGGGGAAGGGACCATTCTGGTGGAGGTGGGGAGGATGGAGGGGAGGGGAAGGGACCATTCTGGTGGAAGTGGGGAGGAGGGAGGGACCATTCTGGTGGAGGTGGGGAGGATGGAGGGGAAGGGACCATTCTAATGGAGGTGGGGAGGATGGAGGGGAAGGGACCATCCTGGTGGAGGTGGGGAGGAGGGAGGGACCATTTTGGTGGATGTGGGGAGGATGTAGGGGAAGGGACCATCCTGGTGGAGGTGGGGAGGAGGGAGGGACCATTCTGGTGGAGGTGGGGAGGATGGAGGGGAAGGGACCATCCTGGTGGAAGTGGGGAGGAGGGAGGGACCATTCTGGTGGGGGAGGGGAGAACTTGCACTTACCCTTTTGTTTTCATGTGCTCCTTCACGATGTTTTCAATAGAGATTTGCAGCATTCTAACTGGTTGTGGATGTCTTAGTTTATTGAATAAGAAAAAAAAGAAAAGAAGAGTAAAACATGCACACATGTTTTACACAGTTGGCACAGTGCTCATTTATTAAATGCATAGCTAAACAGATGTGTGTAACAAGGTTCAATAATGTATAGCAAGGAAGGAAGAAGACAGGGGTCGGCTTGACTGAAACGCTCTGGTTTATTCTCAAAATAAAGAAACAAACAAAAAGGTGCGCACGTAGCGTGTTCACCGTGACAGGCACAGCACTCCAAAAACATTCACTAACAAAGACAATCAATCTCTCCCACAGTAACGAGCGTCCAAGTTTTCCAGTATAACTCTCTCTCTCCTCTCCTCCCGCATGCTGGCTTATATTCAGTCTCTCCACGCCAATCACTGCAATCAGACACAGGTGTTCATCATTTTGCACTTGACCTACTTACTCACCGATCTGCCCCCTCCTTTCTCTCCTGCTACAGACTTCGCAAAACCACGCCCCCCTCGCCACAATGTGTTTTGAGTCTGGATTTGAAAGTCACTACTGTAGGAGCACATCTGATCTCCTCTGGAAGCTGGTTCCAGCTGCGGCTGGCATAATAGCTAAAAGCGGACTCGCCATGCTTTGAGTGAACCCTTGGTATTTCTACAGTAGCTGATATGATCCTAATGATCTGAGTGATCTGTTGGGTTTATATTCAGTGAGCATATCTGCAATGTATTGAGGTCCTAGGCCATTGAATGATTTATATACCAGTAATAATACTTTAAAATCAATCCTAAATTTAACTGGGAGCCAGTGTAAAGACCTGAGGACTGGTGTGATATGCAGGGGCGCCACCATCAATTTTGGGCCCTATGAAAGAATATGAGGTTGGGCCCCCTACCGCACCCATTCAGTTAATAAAATCAATCTCTGGGGCCCCCAAAAGTGCCTGGGCCCTTAGAATCGTCCTAACTTTCCCCCCCTTAGCGGCGCCCCTGGTGATATGTTCATATTTTCTGGTTCTGCTCAGAATCCTGGCGGCAGCGTTCTGTATGAGCTGACACTGTCTTATGGTCTTTTTGGGAAGGACAGTGAGGAGTCCATTACAATAATCCACCCTGCTGGTGATGAAAGCATGCACAAGTTTCTCTAAGTCTTGTCTGGAAACAAAGCATCTTATTCTTGCAATATTTTTCAGATGATAGTATGCTGATTTAGTTATTGCTTTGACATGACTACTAAGGCTAAGGTCTGACTCTAGTGTCACACCAAGATTCCTGACTTGATGTTTAGTTGTTTGACCCCTAGAGTGAAGGTATGCGTTCACCTTGAGAACTTCATCTTTGTTTCCAAAAGCAATGACTTCAGTTTTGTCTTTGTTTAACTGAAGAAAGTTTTGACACATCCAACTGTTGACTTCGTCAATGCATTGGCACAGGGAGTCAATGGGGCTGTAATCGTTAGGCGATAGGGCTAAGTAGAGCTGTGTGTCGTCTGCATAGCTGTGGTAAGCAATTTGGTTCTTTCTCATTATTTGGCTCATTGGGAGCATATACAGGTTGAACAGGAGTGGCGCAAGAGTTGAGCCTTGAGGGACTCCGCATGTCATGGATGTCCACTCAGACTTATGATCTCCTATACTCACATAATAACCTCTCCCATCTAAGTATGACCTGAACCATTTAAGGACTATCCCAGAAAGCCCCACCCAGTTTTCCAGCCTGTCAAGAAGTATGTTATGATCGACAGTGTCAAATGCAGCACTGAGGTCGAGTAGTACCAGCACTGACAATTTGCCTGAATCAGTATTTAAGCGAATATCGTTTATTATCTTTATGAGCGCTATCTCTGTGCTGTGGTGCGGTCGGAAACCAGATTGAAAATTGTCAAAGTATCCATTCAAGCTTAAGAATTTGTTCAGCTGATTGAAGACAACTTTTTCAATGATCTTGCCTATGAAATGAAGATTTGAGATCGGCCTATATTTGCTTAATATGGTCTTATCCAGATTGTTCTTTTTCAGGAGGGGCTTGACAACTGCAGTTTTCAGGGAGTTTGGAAAACTCCCAGAGAGAAGTGAAGCATTTACCACTTCTAGAAGATCTGCTTCTAAACTGTTTAACACACTTTTGAAAAATGATGTGGGAAGTGTGTCAAGAGCGCAGGTTGATGTTTTAAGGTGCTGTACGGTTTCTTCCAAAATTTTGCCATCAATTTCTTTGAAGTCAGACATAGTAACTACTTTCTCAGGGGGTCTGATCTGTCTGACCCCAGAGCAACTCAAGGATGTGCTGATCACCTTTCTGATATTATTGATTTTCTCAGAGAAGAAAGAAGCAAACTCACTGCACTTGTTGTCTGAGAGCATTTCACTGGGAATCTGGCTTGGGGGGTTTGTCAGTCTCTCTACAGTAGCAAAAAGAGTGCGTGTGTTGTTTAGATTGCTGTTTATAATATTTGAGAAGAAAGTCTGTCTAGCTTTGCCTAGATCCATATTAAAAGCATGGATGCTGTCTTTGTAGATGTTATAATGGACTACAAGTTTTGTCTTCCGCCACATGCGCTCTGCTTTCCTGCATTGTCTTTTCATATTTTGCACTATTTTGCATAGAAAATGTTGGTTAATGATGTACAGTATTGTAAAACATATTTTTTTAAACAGCTGTTGTCTGCAGTACAAGAGCACTTAATGTTACGCTTCAAAAAGATCATAAGCATTAATTTTCATGTGGGGAGATTGCTGTGTTTTGATAGATTGCCTTTGCTGCGTGAGAAGTGATTTCCCCAGCACATTACGGTTGTGTTTTTATTTTTAAATGTAAGAACATCAAAGTCATCTGTTTTGCAAACAGCCCGTCCAAAACCTGGGAGGGACTTTTTCTGGAATTGAGTTCCTGCTCGGAATTTCCATAACAAACACATTGGGTGCGGCCAGAAAATTCAGTAATGTGATGCTGCTCATCTTGCTTAACATGTTCATGACACACATTGTACGTCATTGATTTGATAAACCAGATTGGCATGTAGGTTATGTTTAAAGCCACAATATGTAAGATTTTTGTAATAAAATATCCAAAAAGCACTTGCACAGTGTGATATATTTCCTGCAGTTCTGCACTTACAATATCCCAAAAGTTCCCAAAGATTTTTAATTTCAGAGAAATTCCAATTTTAAATAATGGCTCTGGTCATTGTCACCTGTCAATTACGTAAAATCCGCGTTATCCCTGGTTTCCGCTCGTACTACCACAGTAACCATGGCGACAGACGTGGACAACTGCATAATGTCTAGCGCACGCTCACGCTGTTGTTGTTTCATTCAAACATTATGGATCATGGCAAGCAGACTTTGGGACAAAAGGAGAACTAAAATGAGGATCAATATCAGCGTGGCGTTTTCGAGATGCCGAGAGCTAGCGTCCGTAGTTCCGTAGTTAACAAGTAGATATGCAGGAAGTAATAGGTAGTACTGCAGTAACACCGGACTTAATACTATTAACTAATATGTGTCACATTTCTGTATGTGTTGAGTTCTGTTTTGTGTCAGCTGTGTTTTGTTCCCTCATTCATCCTGTGTATTTAAGCCCTGTGTTTCCCTTCAGTGTTTGTCGATTCTCGTCCATGTAAGATGGTGTGCATTCTGTGTGCTGGAATCTCCAGATTTTAAGTAAAATACTTGTTATTTGGAATCTGTTGACTACCTGGTCTCCATTTGCTTGCACACATCGTGACAGAAGAATCGACCATTAAAAGAAAGGAGACTGTTTGACTGCAGTGAGAATCTTCCCTCTCTGAGTCACGGAACATAACCTCCTTCAAAGATGTGCTGGGATCAGCTCGTGAAGATGGTGAGAGAAAGTTGTGATCTGCTGGAGTTTATGGAGAAGTTTTGTGACTTGGCTGCTAACAGTGATTGGAGTGATGAAACCATTATAACAAATTTTATGATCGGAGTCGGATGCATTGATCCTTGACCACTTCCCGATTTCACGGGGCTGGACTGGAGAGAAGCAGTTGCCATCTGCCGGGAGAGTTTTATTTTCACAAATTCATTTAGCCCAGCCAAACCAACTCATATTGCCAGCCCAGACAAACCCACTGTACCACTCCCCACTAAGCCCTGTATCCGTTCTGGACCTCTGTCTGAGATCACATGGCCCAGAGCATGTAAGCTCATCTCTAACAGTGCTGATTTAACCTCCAAAATGTTTGACCCAGCTTGGGTGTCTGTCCGGGTAGCTCTCAGATCTGTTCCACGTCCCACCAGATCCACTAATCCAGCCATCAGCCCAGTTCCGAGTCCGGTTCCGAGTCCGGTTCCGGTCGCCTACCTGCCTGAGCCAGAGCCAGTCTTCGAGCAAGAGCCAGAGCCAGAGCCAGTCTTCGAGCAAGAGCCAGAGCCAGAGCCAGTCTTCGAGCAAGAGCCAGAGCCAGTCTTCGAGCAAGAGCCAGAGCCAGTCTTCGAGCATGAGCCAGAGCCAGTTTTCCCAAAGGCGTTTACTTCGCTGCTGGTCCCGTCCAGCCCAGAGCTTCCTTCGCCGCTAGTCTCGCCCAGCTTAAAGCCCTCTTCGCCGCTGGTCCTGCCCAGCCCAGAGCCCTTTTCGCCGCTGGTCCTGTCCAGGCCAGAGCTGCTTTCGCCCCCTGCCTCATCCAGCCATGTGTCAAAACCTAATAATTTCCCCATTAAAATTTTGGGGGGGGCGCAGTATACCTGCTAAGGGGACCGCGGAGGTCTCTCCGACAAGGTTCCCAGTGTCACCATGGCCACCAGAAAAAACATCTCCACCATGGCCACCTGAAGGGTCATCTCCGCCATGGCCACCCGAAGGGTCATCTCCACCATGGCCACCCGAAGGGTCATCTCCACCATGGCCACCCGAAGGGTCATCACCACCATGGCCACCTGAAGGGTCACCACCGCCCTGGACGCCTGAGGGTCCGACAGCTCCGCCCTGGACGTCCGAGGGTCTGACAGCTCCACCCTGGCCACACCCACAGCCTGTTCCTCCCTGGTCCCCTGACCAGCCTGCTCCGCCTGGACCGTCCTGGAGTCCAGGATGCCCACCCTCCTACCCCTTTGGATGTTATACGGCGCGAGGACGCGCCTTCGGGGAGGGGGGGGGGGGGGGGTACTGTCACATTTCTGTATGTGTTGAGTTCTGTTTTGTGATCTTGTCTTCCCCTGTCTTTGCATTTTTTGGTTTAGTCCTGTTTTCCCCGGTCTGTTTAATTAGTTCATCTGTGTCAGCTGTGTCTTGTTCCCTCATTCATCCTGTGTATTTAAGCCCTGTGTTTCCCTTCAGTGTTTGTCGATTCTCGTCCATGTAAGATGGTGTGTATTCTGTGTGCTGGAATCTCCAGATTTTGAGTAAAATACTTATTTGGAATCTGTTGACTACCTGGTCTTCATTTGCTTGCACACATCGTGACAATATAGAAGCAATATTATTGGTAGGTATTTGATTATTACTAAAGAAATACAGTGAGGAAAATAAGTATTTGAACACCCTGCTATTTTGCAAGTTCTCCCACTTAAAAATCATGGAGGGGTCTGAAATTGTCATCGTAGGTGCATGTCCACTGTGAGAGACATAATCTAAAAAAAAAAAATCCAGAAATCACAATGTATGATTTTTTAACTATTTATTTGTATGATACAGCTGCAAATAAGTATTTGAACACCTGAGAAAATCAATGTTAATATTTGGTACAGTAGCCTTTGTTTGCAATTACAGAGGTCAAACGTTTCCTGTAGTTTTTCACCAGGTTTGCACACACTGCAGGAGGGATTTTGGCCCACTCCTCCACACAGATCTTCTCTAGATCAGTCAGGTTTCTGGGCTGTCGCTGAGAAACACGGAGTTTGAGCTCCCTCCAAAGATTCTCTATTGGGTTTAGGTCTGGAGACTGGCTAGGCCACGCCAGAACCTTGATATGCTTCTTATAGAGACACTCCTTGGTTATCCTGGCTGTGTGCTTCGGGTCATTGTCATGTTGGAAGACCCAGCCTCGACCCATCTTCAATGCTCTAACTGAGGGAAGGAGGTTGTTCCCCAAAATCTCGCAATACATGGCCCCGGTCATCCTCTCCTTAATACAGTGCAGTCGCCCTGTCCCATGTGCAGAAAAACACCCCCAAAGCATGATGCTACCACCTCCATGCTTCACAGTAGGGATGGTGTTCTTGGGATGGTACTCATCATTCTTCTTCCTCCAAACACGTTTAGTGGAATTATGACCAAAAAGTTCTATTTTGGTCTCATCTGACCACATGACTTTCTCCCATGACTCCTCTGGATCATCCAAATGGTCATTGGCAAACTTAAGACGGGCCTTGACATGTGCTGGTTTAAGCAGGGGAACCTTCCGTGCCATGCATGATTTCAAACCATGACGTCTTAGTGTATTACCAACAGTAACCTTGGAAATGGTGGTCCCAGCTCTTTTCAGGTCATTGACCAGTTCCTCCCGTGTAGTTCTGGGCTGATTTCTCACCTTTCTTAGGATCATTGAGACCCCACGAGGTGAGATCTTGCATGGAGCCCCAGTCCGAGGGAGATTGACAGTCATGTTTAGCTTCTTCCATTTTCTAATGATTGCTCCAACAGTGAACCTTTTTTCACCAAGCTGCTTGGCAATTTCCCCGTAGCCCTTTCCAGCCTTGTGGAGGTGTACAATTTTGTCTCTAGTGTCTTTGGACAGCTCTTTGGTCTTGACCATGTTAGTAGTTGGATTCTTACTGATTGTATGGGGTGAACAGGTGTCTTTATGCAGCTAACGACCTCAAACAGGTGCATCTAATTTAGGATAATAAATGGAGTGGAGGTGGACATTTTAAAGGCAGACTAACAGGTACATATGTGGCCTTTAAAAACACGCGTTTTCTCCCGCGGCATTCGGCAATTCGTCTCGCACAGTCTCGCAGAATTCTGCAAGTGCTTTCGGGGGGGGGGCCTACTTACAAATTCCCTCAATGTGTTTCGTTTCACAGAATATCCACCAGGTGGCGCATAAAAAACAACTTTACATTAGATTTTTTATTTTACTTCACATTATGTCATGATTGTGAGAAAAACATCCACAATAAAATATAAATTTTAAATAAAAATAGACACAAATATTTACAGTACTGTATTATACAGACATTTGAAAATATTTGTAAATCCAAAAGGTTCATCAAAGTTGTCTTAAGACAAGAAGGGGTATTGGACAACGTTTACGAATTTTTATATATGCTTTGTCATCGCTGTGGTTTCCAGGAGATGAGTGCATGCAGAATATTTAACATTGCTTTTATTAAAACAGCAAAGTGACATTCTTGCCAGCGCATAACTTTTTTTGTACAACTATTAAGATGATTGTGCGTGCAATGCGCATTTAAGTGCAACAGAGAATTTAGTGTGAGCATAATACACGTGACTCTGCCTCTAAAAACCCAGCAGTATTTTTTTTATTTTATACACAAAATCATCCTAACATAATGGAAGGCTTAAATAATGCAACTTACCCAGATTCTTAATTCCTGCAGATATTTCTTGTGTGATTGTTCTTGTGAGGTAATGTTGCAGCACAACGCGTTGCATTTATATTTTGGGCGCATCTGATTGCCATTACATTATTAATAAATATTTTAATTGAACTATTTTTCCACGTTAGTCTCAGAATGTCCGGGGTTGGTTTGAGGTCTTGCCGACAGTTTGTAAATCTTTTAAATATTCATATTCACAAAATCCATATAAAGGGTGATCAACAGTCATGACTTCTAAAATAAAATAAAAATTACCAGATAATGGTATCTGATTGACAGTTTGACAGATGTTGTTTTAAAAATTAATTACATCAATATGAGGAAGTGGTATTACATATTTGGTAAAACATAATAGGCCTACAATTATTTTAATTACGCATTTTGTTCAGTATTGTTTTTACGAAAATGTTCCCTGTTTTTTATATAATTAATTTAAACTGAGATGTGCGTTATATCGCCTTTTGATAATTCTTTGACACAGTTTCATTGTTTGTTCATAATAATTTGATTCATAATTATGTCATTTTTTTCTAAAAGTAGCAATATTATAAAGAGATAAAAAGACAGAGAAATTACGTTAGTCTGGTCACATATATGGCCAGATCAATGAATCTATTGCAGAAATACAAGACAAAGTGCATGAGAAAATTAGAAGTATGCAAAAGAGCACAGTTCAGATATTGTTAACTATTGAAGCGGGTTTTATACACATTTCTGCTTTTTTAAATTGACAATTTAAAATTGTATTCGCCAACACATCAACACGTTTTGTGATTGATTTACGGATTTATTACAGAAACTTGTCAGAAAGATATTGTACTAGCATAAGCGTCGATTTCCGTGGGGACGGTGCGGTGTACCCACCAGATTTCGTAATGAGTCATTTTGTACCCACCACTTTTAACTTAAAGTCCATAATAATTTGACTTTTGGTTCGATTTTTTTTTACCGTTTTCAGTGGTTATGAGGAGCAATATGAGAGATAAATTTGGCAATCATTGTCTGACCCATTATAATATTCATTTTATTTTATTTTTCGTGTTCGCATTTATGAGGGAAAAAACAACATGTCAGTTCTCGGTTACGGACGAGCGCTCTGAAAGCGCCACTAAAAGACTGCTTTAAAACTTTCACAGAGACCTCAAACAGAACAGCTGCCTTTCTTTAAATTGAATTTCGTTTTGTATTAATTATATCTTAATTTTAATCAATGTTTCATGAACCAATTGCCTGAATTTAATAAATAAGAAGTATAGCAGACAATCACGACATTGGAGGCGCCGGCGAGTGAACTGGAGTTCGTCTCATAAATGAACCGAAACTCGGCGTATAATACACATTCACATTCACAGCGTATTTAGACGCATTCATAATCATTACTTTTACCGGTTCTTTGTGGCAAGCTTTATGCGTGGGGTCGTGCGCTTGAGTGCGGCTATATTACGTAAACACTCATTACTTAATACAAAGCATAAGCCTCTTCCTGCATGCAATCTAATCTACTAGCCTACAATGTCAGTTGGTTATATCAACATATGTCAAATTAAGTTACACGATATCAACTTATTTTTATAAGTTATAAACATTAATTTGAAATAACTTAAAGCGTAGGCTATGTATAGTAGATTTGCTTAAATAGCATTTAAACAAAGGAACTGCAAGGGATTAAAACCCCGCCCACACGCTGGTGAAAACTGGAAAAACAGGTTTTCTTTTGATTCCCTGAGAGGAGATCGATTAGCATTGGGGGTTGGCAAAGAATTAGCAGACCTGGGGGGTGGGTGGTTTGTAATTTCTTGACTTGGAAGCAGCTAAAACAAGCAGCTAAAACAAAGACTGCAATTAATTACATTTTGGAACTAACTTCCTTCATGTCGTTTTATTTATACACTGTAAAAACATTTTTTTTTTTTTTTTTTTTTTAATTTGTAAGTAAAGTTAGCATCAAATATGTTTTACAAATAAATGGTTTACAAACTCTTGGAGGTTTGTGGTGCTTGTGTTTTACGTGATTAAATCAGGAAGATTACATTGGTTTCTTTCCAGTGTAGGACAGTTTGTCAACAAAATGCAAAAATATAGTAGGCTATATTTATATACATCGCTAAAACAAAGAGTGAATAAGAATAAAAAAAATATTTTGATGTTTTTTATGTTTTTATGCACTTTTAGTTTTGTAAGCAATTTCACCAAAAGCTTATAATTAGGAAATACACACAACACGCTAAACTTATATTCTCTATATATTAAAAATGTTGTAAAAAATACGTATTCTTATATAATAAGAATAAGAATAACAATATGATAGCCTAAATTTATATTGCGCTCAAAATGATTTAGATATGGAAAGAGGAATTCTTCTCAACTACCACCAATAAAGTTTTAAAATTCTTCTTTAGAAAATATTATATTTTGATGTTCCTGCGCAAGTTCAGCAGACAGTGTGGTTCGGGTTTGTTCCGATCAGAGCTCGTGAGTGGAGAGCACATTTCTGAATATTCCACAGGGACCCAGATGTCCTGTTGCCTGGTTCGAAAATATGTGGAGTAAGGGCTGCTTCCAACTAAAATTTTTAGTTGTTCATTTAAGTCATTCATGGACAAATCTCCCCTTTATATTAATTTAATTACTACTTTAGCCTACAGGATAATGCGCGTTTACGTAATATAGCCGCACTCAAGCGCACGACCGCACGCATAAAGCTTGCCACAAAGAACCGGTAAAAGTAATGATTATGAATGCGTCTAAATGTGTCTAAATACGCTGTGAATGTGAATGTGTATTATACGCCGAGTTTCGGTTCATTTATGGGACGAACTCCAGTTCATTTGCCGGCGCCTCCAATGTCGTGATTGTCTGCTATATTTACTTCTTATAAATCCAGGCAATTGGTTCATGAAACATTGATAAAAATTAAGATATAATTAATACAAAAAGAAATTCAATTTAAAGAAAGGCAGCTGTTCTGTTTGAGGTCTCTGTGAAAGTTTTAAAGCAGTCTTTTAGTGCCGCTTTCAGAGCGCTCACGTCCGTAACCGAGAACTGACACGTTGTTTTTTCCCTCATAAATGCGAACACGAAAAATAAAATAAAATGAATATTATAATGTTTTTTTGTTGGATCAGACAATGATTACCAAATTTCTCTCTCATATTGCTCCTCATAACCACTGAAAACGGTTAAAAAAATTGTATTGGACCAGCATTACACTGGCTCCCAGTTAAATTTATGCTCAATCCATGGGAATGTTTAGGTGTGGAGTTAGGGTTAAGGGATCTTACATTTATAATCTATTAAATGGTAAAAGGGAAATTATACAGATATCTTTATGATATGAAATATTCGTAAATAGTTTAACGTACGTTTTTTAGCTGTAAAATCGTAATAATGTTATGTAACTTTACTGCTTTATTCTGAAACCAACCGGTATAAACCAGTTAAATCAACAGCTGGAAAGAGCTGAGAAGGAATTCAGTACATACACCATGAACTTTATTTTAAGTGCCTGTATATCTGAAAACTCTTTACAAAACCATAAAGCTGTTTTACAATTTCATGATATGGAGTCACATCAGTAGCTTTATACATTAAAAGGTGACTCTTTACCCAAAAAGAGATCAAGCTGTTTGTGAAACTTTTTTTTTTAAACAGCTTTATGGTTTTAACTGGTTTATACCGTTTAAGAATAAAGCAGTAAAGTTAAGATCAAAGTCCATTTGTGTCCACAGTAGGCTACATTGTTTGCAAAGGCTTGAACTTGAATGTTCATATTCATGTCATTTCACAGTTATGCCACATTGTTCATCAGTGTTTCAAAGCACCAAGTCACCACTTTAGTTGAGGGGCCACACACATGATGAAGTCATTGATAAATAATGCTTAGTTAATGATGACTACTGTATTTGAATGCCAACAGAATTCGTATAATATGTGCTGTGATTGGCCAATTTTGGGCTCTGTCCATTTACCTGCAGGCTAAGAAGACATGAACATGCTTGGAAACTCAGATCATAATTCAGAAAAAAAGTTCTCACATTAATTGATATACTGTTCTAGCCTGTATGCATGCATTAGATAATGTGGATTTTTGTACATTCCTTTAATAATTCCAAGAGTAGTCTTGCATGCATGAATTAATACTTTTTTATGCATGAATTCATGATGATTCATGTACCATAACCATAGCTTTATCCACAATGGGTGGTAAAGACCAATTTTTTGTGTGAACAAAGAAAACATCATGATCATGCGTAATAAATCATAATTCATGATGATGTACTCATCTTAGTTAATGTTTTAATTAAGGTGTTGTTCATCCATGAAGTCATGAATGAAAAACGTTGAACTCGTGTTAGTTCCTGATGATTCATGAGATATTAATGCATGAATGAATGCATATTTCATGCATGAATTTATACATGAATTCATGATAATTCATGTACCCTTACCGTAAAGTGTTACCATTATAGTCGTGTTGTTTGAAAGGCCTTTGCTGCTTTTGTAATGATGCCTTAGTTCTTATTGTGTGACAGTTATAATGACACTGATATGTTGAGCACACCTTATCTATGAGCTCTTAGCTTTCCAAGTAGGCCCAGCAGCAAAATCAGTCAGTTTTAGTTTTAGTGTTTTCTGAGCCTGTTAGCGCCAAATTGGGTGTAATTGGCGGCTAGGAGCAAAACTGTGCATGTTTCCATTCAACACATAGACCACAGCTGCCAACTTATCTGCGGAAATTGTATTCTGTGTTTCCCAATACTTTCAACACTGGTAAATAATTCTTAATCTTCACCGACCAAACGGCGGCGTTATTATTTTCACTGTTTGGGGTGTCATTTTCATTACTTGAAATGTACAGTAAAATAAGTTTAGTTTAGCATTTCAATCAGAAGGGTGAATCAGGACCTGGGCTCAGAGGAGGAGATTGTCCTCTGTGATGGTCAGGGAAACCGCCTCATCGAAGGCATTGAAACAACAGGTATGTTATTGTAAAATAAAATTAATTCCTACTTAATAATAGTTCATTATTGTTAATTGACATCACATATCTTGGATATCACTTCTTTTTTCAATATTGTTTGATTAGCTTGTTTATTGAATGCATTTCACTTTTAATTTTGTAGTCTTTGTAGTGTGTTTTGATATAAGCTGATAATTGTCCCACTCTTTTGCACTCCTGGTTGCCAGCAATGGGCTCTCTCTGTGTTCTTTACCAAGATTTCTTACTTCCTTCATTAGGGAGTTAGTTTTGCCTTTCATCTGAACCACATTAAACTTGCCAAGGAGTCTGTTCAAAATAAAAATAAAAAGTACTGGAATTGAAATTGAAAATTTAATTTTATCCCCATCATCTTCTCTTTGGGAATGTTGTTCTGGAAGCAGAATGCTCGCAAGATTGTTGCCCTCTGTGGCAGTGCCTACCAGGAGCTGATGAGGAAGAAGAGGAGGAGGACAAGGTAACAGAAGCCTTCACCTATTACAGAATGCAAGACTAACTTCTTTCAACACAAAAGGCACTGCAGAGTAAATACTCGAGTCTCCACATGTACATTTAAATTTTGAATTTCAATTCAATGAGCCCTTTTCAACACAAGCAAATTCACAGAGACCAATAAATTCAGTCAAAAACCATCCAGCAATGGAGATGACTTTAAGTTGATTAGTCATTATCAAATTAAGTTATTTTAAAGTATGCTGAATACAAATAAACTGGTTGAAAGGTGTGACGGCCCCGAGAGCTCTTGGTGTTGGACCTCTGTACTGTGTGCTGTCTGTGTGTGTCTCACTGCAGGCAATTAAGGAGATTGGGAGCACCTGGCTAGTAGCCCAACCTATTAGGCCTGCCCGCCCAGACGCCGGTGTCGGTGCTTGCGCCTGCTATGCTATTCTTGTTTTAAATAAATTTATGTTAATCTTTGTAAACCTGAGTTGCTTCCTCTTTCTTTGTTGCGGCCTGAGAGCCGGGGTCGTAACAAATTGGGGGCTCGTCTGTTTTTGAATTTGATAACCTTATTTAGTAAGTTTGTTTGCGTTCTAGGAGGGTTTTTTTGGAGGATGAGCTTGAGCAGGTTTTGGATCACATTTAAAACAATTTTTTGCGATTGTGGTTAAGGAGCTGGTTTTATAACCATTTCTGTGGAAAAGGGATGAGTGTGAAACCAGAATGTGTTGGGTTGTTTAAATATCTATGGTGGAGTCCTTATGTAAAGCTGGGTTAGGTCATGAAAACCAAAAATATAGATATGAAGCACAACAGCAAATAATCAACGTGGCTGTTCAGCATTACTTTTTTGTACCCCACAGTGGCATTGATGACCAAACTGTGGGATGGGTCGAGGAGCTGGTGCTGGCAGCCGAAGAGCTGCGGGACCTGGGGCAATACGCTCGGGCAAACCGGGTCAGCACGGTGGCTCTGACTGGTGACCAGGTGGCAACAGTGAGGTCAGCTCTTCAGTGCCTTATATGCAGAGTCAGTCAGTTGTAAATTATCTACAAACAAGTCATATTCTGCAGTAAAATCAAGTCATTGCATTACCCTCTTCAAAGTCGCCTGTCACATTAAAGGGTTCAACATTATAAATGTTTGTTCAAAGATTTATTTTAGATTCTACAACAGAACCCAGGGTTTCAGGAGAAAACAAATATGTACTGCTTAATTACAGGGAAATGTGCCAAAACATTTTATGTTTAATGTAATCCTGCAGCCATAAAACAATGGCATATTGGATTTTAATAATTGTATCAATATACGTGTGATGTAGCTTCAGTGAAGATGTAACCAGCAGATATAAAATATGGATGTTACTGTCATACAATATTCACCTTATTTTCCATGACAACAAGGGCGACGCCATTACGCTCATTTTGTCATCTTACTTCCGGCTAAGCGGGACTTCAACTTCCGGCTGAAAGGACCTACGCTAGTTTCTAGCGTAATTCTATAGTTGTAACGGTAAAATATGTTAAGTATTATATGCTCAGTTAGGGGCTGACATAACAATTGGATTAAGAGGATAGAACAATTTAACCAACGGCGTTACGAACACAATGTAGGCTAAAGCGATCGGAATGTTGTGGTGTACTTTACGATTTACACGAGGAGCACCTGAGGCAATGGCGGAAGGCGCTAAACTTGAAGTGCTCACCCAAGCGCTGTGTGTTCGTACCATGTGTGTTAGTACCATGTGTGTTATGTGTGTTCGTACCATTTTATGGACGGGGAGCAGACTGACGAACGAACACCCTTACCCCGAGTAAAGGCTCGGCTACGATGTTCTGGTAAAGAAGTCCCGGCGGGTGCTGAACAGGTTGTCAGATTCAGGTAAGCTAACTTACCTAACTGTTGTTTCCTAACTTACCTATCTATGTGCTTTTTAGCCTAACGTTAGATGAAGTCCGTTCTATGAATACATTTAAGATTAGTAACGAGCCGTTCACAAAATACAACGAATCTTGCATGATTACCATTGGCCACCTATATGTCATATTTCTTATATTTCGTTTACTTTGTGATATGTCGACCTAAGGGTCTGAAATAAAGAATGAATGATTATTCACGATAGTACAATATATTATGGTACATTACAGTCTTACAATTCTTCTTATGCCTGCTACCCCTCCTGGGGCATAGGCCGCCGACAAGAGCTCTCCAGGCATCCCTGTCTTGGGCTTTTCTCTCCAGCTGGCTCCAGGTGTATCCAAGTTCTTTGGTATCAGCTGCCAGATCTCGGCGCCACGTATTTCTTGGCCTTCCTCTTTTCCTTTTGCCTTGGGGATTCCAAGTGAGCGCTTGCCTGGTGATGTTGGAAGCTGGCTTGCGGAGCGTGTGACCAATCCATCTCCAGCGTCGTTTCTGGATCTCATCTTCTGCAGGAAGCTGATTGGTTCTCTGCCAAAGATCCTGGTTGCTGATGGTGTTTGGCCAGCGAATCTGGAGGATTCTTCGCA
The DNA here is from genome assembly GCA_022829085.1 of Abramis brama. Taxonomy (NCBI): domain Eukaryota; kingdom Metazoa; phylum Chordata; class Actinopteri; order Cypriniformes; family Leuciscidae; genus Abramis; species Abramis brama. The sequence goes on along the minus strand of CM040766.1, from coordinate 67,886,760 downwards.
GACAGGAGTTGACGAAGGTCTGAGCTTTCTTCATCGTCGCCACTGTTTTCCTCCATGTCTCTGCACCATAGAGAAGGACCGCCTTGACATTGGTATTGAACAGCCTGACCTTTGTCCTTAGGCCCAGTTCCTTCGAGCTCCAGATGTTCCTCAGCTGTAGGAAGGCTGCTCTTGCTTTACATATTCGTACCTTAACGTCAGCGTCTGTTCCACCCTGATTGTTGATGACACTGCCCAGGTAGGTGAAGGCCTCCACTTCTTCTAACGCCTCTCCGTCCAACTGGACTGGGTTGTTGTTGGTGTTATTCACCTTGAGGATCTTTGTCTTCTGTTTGTTGATGTTCAGACCTAGTTGAGCGGAGGTGGCAGCTGTGCTGTTTATCTTTTCCTGCATCTGCTGTCGGGTGTGGGATAGCAAGGCCAAGTCATCCGCAAAGTCCAGGTCGTCGAGTTGTGTGAAGGGTGTCCACTGGATTCCTGTTCTTGTGCGTGCCGTTGTAGTCTTCATTATCCAATCGATGGCTAGCAAGAAGAGGAAAGGCGAGAGCAGGCATCCCTGACGAACCCCGGTTCTCACTTCGAAGGTCTCCGTAAGCTTCCCTCCATGGACCACTCTGCTGGTCATACCATCGTACGAGTTTCGGATGATGTTGACGATCTTGGCTGGCACACCATAATGCCGGAGAAGATTCCAAAGGGCACTCCTATCCAGGCTATCGAAAGCCTTCTCATAGTCTACAAAGGTAATGTAGAGAGAGGAGTTCCACTCCAGTGACTGTTCGACAATGATACGCAGGGTGGCAATCTGGTCCGTACAGGATCTGTCTTTCCGGAAGCCTGCCTGCTGGTCACGGAGTTGGGTGTCCACCTGGTCCTTCATTCTATTCAGGATGATCCTATTGAACACTTTCCCTGGAATGGACAGTAGCGTAATCCCTCGGTAGTTGTCACACTTGCTGAGGTCGCCTTTCTTAGGTAACTTTATAATATATCCCTCCTTCCACTCCGTGGGCACCTGTTTCTCCTCCCAGATTTTCTTAAGGCTCGCATTATTCCTGTAACGAGGCCAGCTAGCTACATCTCTTATTCAGATATTGATATTGACCTATATAGAGTTAGGAGATTGTGTGTATACTGTCTCGTTTTTAATGCATCTCTCTTTTTCACACTGTTCTAAGTATGAGTGCCATCATAAATTAATTAATTCTCATTTTAAGTACTAATTTAAATCTACATTTTAAGTACTAATTTAAATCTAATTTAAAAGTACTATTTAAATCTATTTTAAGTACTAATGTAAAAATGTTTATGGTTCTATTATTTCCATAGAACATCGATGAGAGTCAGTGTTGCAGTGGACAACTGTGAGGAGGATCACAGCCACATGCCCCAGACCTGTGATGCAGAAACACAATGGGAGGATCCATCTGTCTCTGACCACAACTACGCTCCAAAATCTCAACTCTGCTGAGAAACGACCACCTTTGTCAGCTCTACACAGGGTCGACATTGATGCATTCCACTCAGTTACCTTACCAATTCATACACCAACAGCTTTCAGCTACACACTTGGTATCAGCTCCTGATGACTCTGATGAAGCTGCGTCTTAAAGGGTTAGTTCACCCAAAAATGAAAATTCTGTCAGTAATTACTCACCCTCATGTTGTTCCAACCCCGTAAGACCTTCGTTCATCTTCGGAACACAAATTAAGATATTTTTGATTAAACTGAGAGCTGTCTCACTCCATTTTTTTTTTTTTCTTAATTTGTGTTCCGAAGATGAACGAAGGTCTTACAGGGTTTGAACAACATGAGGGTGAGTAATTACTGACATAATTTTTATTTTTGGGTGAACTAAACCTTTAATTTATTAATTTATCTTGCTGAAAGGTTTGGTGTATCTCAGTTCATTGTAAGCAAGGTGATTTCGCGTTGGCTTGACATCATGGAGGAGAAGTGTTTCAGAGAGCAGTTTCCAAACACAACATGTAGAGCACAATATATCAAAATATCGCAAATGTATATATCGCAATATGCATAATTTTTTTTTGCTTTAATAAGCTTTAATCAGTTTATATAATTCATACAGTGAAAAACTAAGCAGTGTTTTACTTTTACATTTGATTATTCAGTTTCTGTTGTTAAATAGACCTAATGTAGGATAACCTGAACCCCGTGGTTTACACTGATGGTAAAATAACACGTCTTATATACAGTAAAACACTGATGTTCACTTTCACAAGTTGAAGGGATGTTTTCTTGTTACAAAAAGAATGTGAAACACATATGTAGGTTATATAATTTTAAATCTAATTTAAGTTAATTTTATATACTTTAAGCATTATCGAATCGAATATCGCATTGTTTAATGAGTTATCGCATTTTTCTTCAATATCGTGCACTTAATAACCTCGTCCAGGTGATGAAGTATTGGCAGACAGGCTTCACCATTACCGATCTCCTCTATGAAAGGAAGGTCAAACTTGTCCTCCTTGTGAATCTTGTAAAACAGATGTTACCTGTTATGAATAGTTATTTTTATAAACCTTTACAATGTGCCCAGATGTTACCTGTTATGAAGTTATTTTTATAAACCTTTACAGTGTGAGCAGATTTTACCTGTTATGAAGTTATTTTTATAAACCTTTACAGTGTGAGCAGATTTTACCTGTTATGAAGTTATTTTTATAAACCTTTACAGTGTGAGCAGATTTTACCTGTTATGAAGTTATTTTTATAAACCTTTACAGTGTGAGCAGATTTTACCTGTTATGAAGTTATTTTTATAAACCTTTACAGTGTGAGCAGATTTTACCTGTCAGTCATTTATTATAAAACAATATAATGTGAGCTCTGTAGATTCCCCTTAAAATTTAAATGAATCAAGTCTTCTAGTTAGAAGGAATAAGTCACGTCACGTTTGCAAATGAATACCATCTTGGTTTATTACTTATGAAATTTAAATGGTGAAATGTATCTACATGAAGGTCAGTAGAAGGTGTCTCTAGCTTCCTGAAAACATCAAACACTTCTTACAACTGATTTTATACAACTAATTTAATCGTTCATATTTAACCAATTACCTAATCTCCTATCCTTAACCCTAAATATTCTCATTTCTAGTTATTTACAAATAATATTTTATTGCTGCTCCATCAACTCCTTCTGACAGGACGTAGTTAAATATTCCCATAGGTTAACGTTACCTCTGGCCACGTTAACAATGACGATGAATGAGACAATGTGAGACGAACTGATAGTCGTACGAAGTTTTCTCCGTGCTCCCAATTTAAAACATTTACGGTATTAACGTTATTTGTCATTTTGATAAAGTTTTGGCTAACTATAAACAATCTTATAACTACTGAAATAACTACCGGATGTGCCGTGTCAGTTTAGCGGAAGTCGGATGACAAAATGCGGAAGCGCGAAGTATTAAAAGTGGGCGGGGCGGAATAAGGTGAATAGAACAAGAGGCTTATGACACCAGAGATATATATAGGGGATACAAGGGAATGTTTAGACAGATAACATTATTATGACTACAATTTTTATTAAAAGTTAATTATTGCAGTCAATGGCATAACTATTAACACACACTAACAAGTGAAATGACACAGATGGAAATTGCTTGAGACAACCGTTGAAATAGTTGTTAATAAATATTCTGAATCTTGCAGATGTGATGGAAACCCCAGTGGTGGCACCGTGCCACTGCAGCCTCGATGCCGGGTCTGCGGGGAGCAGTGGACAACTCGCTGTGCACTGCCAAAAATGCAGGGATGACAGTTTTCAGGAAATTGTTTTTGAACGTACAGGGATGGGGGAGGTTGTTACTGTTTGGAAGGACACCATAAGAAGTTAGGGGATTGTTGGTGTAGTTCGTTTTTATTTTAGGAGGGTGGTTGTTGGGGGGCCTGTTAAGTTGAGTTATGTTCATCTGTTATGTTATATTATGCAAATAATAAATTAATAAATTGTTCATTTTTTTTCTATCATGTTCACTTGCAGAACAGTTAAAGTTTACCTTAGGGCTACCTTAGGGCTTCACAGTAAATGTTCTGCAGCCATAGATTGTACATGCAATGCCTTTGAAAGCATGTATGTGCTATATATGTTGAATAAATGTTTAAGACTTGTATGGATTCTCTTCACTTGCATGACACAGTGGGAGTGTTGTATGTTAAACACACTGGAATGTGTATAGAGAAGAAAGATTCACACAGTATATAGCACACTGGTAAATCATTCTTTTGGCCAGATGGCCTACATTAGGACATTTCTGATGTGCGTTTGTTGTCTGCGCTGCTAAGAAGCTGATAGCAGTGTTAGAATCCGGTTAAAACAGAAGGGCATGCACGTTTAACTCTGGGATGATGATGATGATGATGATGATGATGATGATGATAACTAGGTTGCAAATAAAATCAAAATCAAAAACCAAATGAAATGAACAACAATCTTGATTTAAAACAGTTGCCAAAGACACAATACAGTCAGTCATTTAAATACTGCCACCTGCTGGTAGAAAGGGGGAACAGTTTGGTCCATTACGGTGGAAACCACATTAAATATTAATTTAATTATATAATATAGCACTAAGCACACACAATAAGTTCTTAGGGTAACCTATATTACCAACTGTATTGAACCAAACAATGCGCTCGTTAAACGTGACTGGTGATGTGTACGTGGATAGGCACGATATTAAATCACTGCAATAAACTACTGTTGCTAACATATTTCTTTCGGTCCAGGTTTATATAAGCCTATTTATTGATTGATTTTTCTCTTCTAACGTTACTCTGGTATAACGTTAGTGCTGCATATTATGACCGTTCTAAAAGCTTGGCTTTTATTTTTATAGGCTATATTTACTATTGCTTCCGGGTCACTTGGCCAACCTGTCTTTCTTTTAGTGTAGATCTTCAAACGGAGAAATGAAAAAACGGCTCTTTTATTACCGTTTCTTTGATTTTGGTTTGAAACGACAAACGAAAAAAAAGTGGTTTCTCGTTATTTTGTGTTGTGGTTCAAACGAAAAAACAAACTATCAAAACGTACACGGACCGTGATGCTGAACTATCATGTGAGTTTCTAAAGGTTTTTAATTCTTTGCACAGTTATGAACATTGATATTTTATGTGCAACAATAGCATGCTCAGGCTCGTGGCCTTACGCCTCAATTTAAATGTTTTTTTTTTTTTCAAACAATGTGATTTAAATGGTTATGAATGTACTGTTTTGATGCATTTTAAAAAGATGGATGATAGATATTCTTCAATCTTTCTGACAAAGAACAAAAGATAATGTGAATCACAGTATGTGCAATGTTATTTTAATGTATTAATTGTAGTGCACAGTGTTTATTATAAGGTGGTAGAATCCGCAGCTTAGTACCCACTACTCACTACTCATGAGTACTTGAAATAAAATACTTTTTTACTCTTACTCAAGTACTTTTTACTCTACTCACACTACATTTTTTGAAATGTAATGGTACCTTTACTCGAGTATGTTTTTCAGTACTCCTTCCACCACTGCCAGTCTGTCGTCAGGGTTTGACCCACAGAGTAATGGTCCAGCTGAGTGCGCTAAGCAGGACCTCAGGTCGGATGCTCCGCTGTTTGGTGGCCATAACCCCACCTCCTGGTGTGAGCAATTAACATGGGCGGAGTACGCTCATAATTCTCTGCCATCGTCGTCCACTTGCCTTTCCCCATTTTTTTATTTTGCTGGGCTACCAGCCACCTCTGTTTCCCTCTCAGGATCCTGAAGCCGGCGTTCCCTCAGTCCAGGCCTTTATACTGCGCTGTCGTCGCCCTTGCAGGAGGGTGAGGCAGCTCTTTGCCGGATCAGGGAACGCACCCGCCGTATCGCCCAGGTATGAGTGTGGATAGAGAGTTTGGCTCTCCACACGCAATTTACCCCTTTAGACGCCCGCTCGGAATTTGGCTGCCGGTTTCATTGGGCCTTAAGCCATCACTAGAATGATCAGTCCGGCAGCTGTACGGCTCGGGTAGCCACATTCTCTCAAGCGCGTCCGTCCTGTTTTCCATGTCTCGTGCATTAAACCTGCTGTCCCCTCCCTCTCCCTCTCCCACCCAACCCCACCTCCCGGGGCCATCAGGATCTTGTCCATTGGGAGGGATACGGCCCGGAGGAGAGAAGCTGGGTACTTGTGCTGGACCGCTCGCTTATCGAAGACTTCCTCCAGCCGTCGGGGAGGGGGTGCTGTCAGGAGTCAAGTTTGATTCCTCTCGAACAACTGAGCACTATCTCTATCAGCGTTCACCCCATCCCACCTGTTCCCCCTTTGCCTTGATCTTCTTGCTATTTAGATCTCGTGTTAGATCTCCCCCCTTGTTGGTTTATTGTTTGTTCATTCTTGCCCGAGAGATATAACCTGCTCTTCTGTGCTGCTGTTTCTGCCAAGTGGAGTCAGTGCTCGTCGTGTCCAGTGTCACTTTCTGACAGCAACTATACCTGTGTCACCCTGCCTGGTGCAACCTGCTGTCCTTCTGAGTTTCTTCATCCTGTTCTGCGTCCACCTAGACCAGCGGTCTTCAAACCCTGGGTCGCGACACACCCTTAAAAAAGGGTTGCCAGGATAATTTAAGGAAAATGGACTTGCATTTAAAAAAAAAAAAAAATGTTTTCATAAAATCATAGTCTATAGGCCTATATAAAAGAAACACTCGAAATATGGCTATTTAAATAATGAACAGATTAATGAAATGAAAGAAAACAACTGTGAGACAGTATGCTGCTGAGTGGGAGGCGCGGCGCTCCACAAACAAGCTGAAGGAAAGGAAACCGAGACAGCAGTTTCAAATGATGTCCTGTATGAACAAAATGAATGTAAAAACAGAATGAAAGTATGTTTATGTTTCCCCTGTTCGATTACACCTGCGACACACACACACACACAACATTTCCAACATTGCACTCTTGACATCGCTGGTCATTATCAGAAATAAATACTCAACCGAACATAAAAATTACGCTGCTCTGTTTAAATAGTCAGTAGTACAATTCGTACCGTTCTGTGTAAGCGCCGCTCCACTGTGATGTTTCCAAGCACATTTTTTGGCGCATGTGTAGACATTTGGACATTAAATGTAACATTTAATCTAATATTCAACAGTAGGCCTAATATTGATCCGCCTGCATTGACACTATTATATGAGAACTGAACTGAGCTGGACGACGACATCACGGTTTTCTCCAGAGCCTTTTACTATCCACAGTAAAGCCACATTCCTCACCCAACAGAGCAAGGCTTCTCTTCAGGCCCTCCATCTCCATGTAGCAACTCCCACGACTTCATTGCTCTGATATAATAGAAAAAGCAGAGTTCGCCATGTTAGCAAAACACAGTCAGGAATTTCAGTGCCATCTCTTCAATTACATTTGTTTCATTAATTTATTTCATGACAGTTTTACCCATCTCTGTGTTTTCCCTTCAGTTTTCATAGAGCCAAGTCCCATGTACACCCCGACTGTGCTACTTCTTTTAGCTAACGCCTTGCGTCCCCAGCTGACCCTCCTAATCACCCGGACCGGCTGAAGATCAATAATCATCTTGATCCACAGGTTTGTGGAGCTGCCATATATTGCAGAATGACCTTTGAAGAAATTAAGTGTTCATCATTTTACACGTACATCTATATTTTGTTGAATCTTGCTGTGCTCATTAACGACAGTAACTAAAGCAACTAGAAGGAAAATGTATCTAAATTTTCATATACAAAAAAGTATAATCCCAATCCACTAAATACTGGGAGCCTGGTTTCTCCCAAGGTTTTTTCCTCCATTTTGTCACCTCCATTCTAGATCACTGCTTTGAAACAATCTGTATTGTATAAAGCGCTGTATAAATAAAGGTGACTTGACTTCACTTACTGTATTATAATCCCTGGATCACTGAATCTGCTTTGGAAACTAAATCTACCTCAATTTGCTTTGATTTCTAGCTAAAGCAAAAGAGATGATGAATTAACAGTGCACTCATATTTACATCTGTACACCACAAGAGGTCAGCATTCACCAAAAGCTCATATTTACATCTGTACACCACAAGAGGGCAGTATTCACCAAAAGCTCATATTTACATCTGTACACCACAAGAGGGCAGTATTCACCAACGTCTCATATTTACATCTTTACACCACAAGAGGGCAGTATTCACCGAAACACTGCAGTCTTCGTATCAGCTGTGTGTGTACACATGCAGTATAGTAGGCTAGACTCAGGTAAATGGACCAGAAGAGGTTAGAGTGTTAACTGTTCTTGACATTGTTAATAATTCTTACTATAACAGTCTGAAATCCATAAATATCTGGGAGAACATTATAAAATCAAATACTCAAATACTTCAGTTTATATGCCACAACAGTACCAGTCTTTGGGAAAGCACATCTCAGATGTGTGTGTGAGACGCCATCGCCTGTATTAGTGGAGCCGCGCGTGTGTGTACTGTGCGCATTACCCTCTTCATGTCTGGAGGATTCAGATGTTTTTACAATTTTACTGATGTTGGGTTGGAAACTACGGTAACACTTTAGAATACTGTTCCTTCATTAATGAATAATTACACAGGAACAAACGAGTAACACATTATTAACATTCTAGTAACTACTATTAACTAACAAGAAACAAATTAGTACGTAATAGCGCTCAGATGAATGTAGTAGTTCATTATTAGCTAATCAATAACTACTATTTTTTTCATACCTCCCAGAGAACTACTATCTACAGGTTCATAATTAATATGAATAATGCATAATTTATAATAAAAGGTAATGGTAACCCACTAGTAATGACTCAATACATCATTTTAAAGGAACTACTAATTATTTGGATCAGTATCTAAAGTGAAAAACATGATAACAACCTAATATTGACTGAAGTCACTGTAAGCTTTTGAGATTTTTGTAAGATTTTGAATAGCAATTCCTTCCAATGGATTTGGGGTAACATTTTATAATAACGTTCAGTTGTAAGTCATTTATAAGTGGTTAGTTAATGATGAACTAATCATTTACAAAACATGACTATGCGTTTCATAAATGTTTAATAAATGATGTTACATTTTATGTATGTTTTGCTCACATCAGGAGCACAGTGTTTAAAGACTCCATGTGTTTCAGAGAAGACTCACTCTATACCCTCACCAGTCAGCACTGTAGTACACACTACACTACACTACACACTACACTACACACTACACTACACTACACACTACACTACACACTACACTACACTACACACTACACTACACTACACTACACTACACACTACACTACACTACACACTACACTACACTACACTACACTACACTACACTACACTACACACTACACTACACTACACACTACACTACACTACACTACACTACACACTACACTACACACTACACTACACACTACACTACACTACACTACACACTACACTACACTACACACTACACTACACACTACACTACACACTACACTACACTACACTACACTACACTACACTACACTACACACTACACACTACACTACACTACACTACACACTACACTACACTACACTACACACTACACTACACACTACACTACACTACACACTACACTACACTACACACTACACCACACACTACACTACACACTACACTACACTACACTACACTACACACTACACTACACACTACACTACACTACACACTACACTACACACTACACTACACACTACACTACACTACACTACACACTACACTACACTACACTACACTACACTACACACTACACTACACTACACTACACTACACACTACACTACACTACACACTACACTACACACTACACTACACTACACTACACTACACACTACACTACACTAGACACAACACTACACTACACACTACACTACACACTACACTACACTACACTACACTACACACTACACTACACTACACTACACACTACACTACACACTACACACTACACTACACTACACTACACACTACACACTACACTACACTACACTACACTACACACTACACTACACACTACACACTACACTACACTACACTACACTACACACTACACTACACTACACTACACACTACACACTACACTACACTACACTACACACTACACACTACACTACACTACACTACACTACACACTACACTACACACTACACTACACTACACACTACACTACACACTACACACTACACTACACTACACTACACTACACACTACACTACACACTACACACTACACTACACTACACGCATGAATAAATCATTTACAACACTTTCTGCATCCCCTAATCTACAGTGTAAACTATTCATCACTTGTAAATATGTTACACTGACCTGTTACAAATGATCTGTACGTGTATTCAAGGCATTTACAACACTTTCTGCACCCTCTAATTGCTACATACATACATAAAAAATAAAATAATAATTACATTATTTATTAAACATTTATGAAAGGCATATTCATGTTTTGTATATGATTAGTTAATCATTTACTAATCAATTGTAAATGACTTATAACTGAATCTACAAAACATACAATAATTAATATATCACTTATTAATCATTTATGAACGCATAGTCATGTTTCGTAAATAATTAGTTAATCATTAACTAATGACTAGTAAATGACTTGTAACGGAATTTACAAAACATACATAAAATATTAGTATATCACTTGCTACTCATTTATGAATTAGGGCTGTCAAATGATTAATCGCGATTAATCACATCTGAAATAAAAGTTTGTTTTTACATAATATATGTGTGTGTACGGTATATAATTATTTCCTATATATAAATACACACACATGCATGTATATATTTAAGAAATATTTGCATGTATATACTGTGTATATATATTTATATTATATATAATTTATATTATATATAAATATTTTATATATAAATAACACATTTTTCTTAAATATATATATATGAATGTGTGTGTATTTATATATAGAAAATAATTATATACCGTACACACACATATATTATGTAAACACAAACTTTTATTTTGGATGCGATTAATCGCGATTAATCGTTTGACAGCCCTAATATGAATGTTTTGTAAATGATTAGTTCATCATTAACTACCCACTAATAAATGACTTACAACTGAACGTTATTATAAAGTGTTACCGTAGTTCTTTTAGAAGGATGTAGTAACACTTGATTCATTACTAATTGACTACCATTACCTTATATTAAACCTTGTGCATTATTAATATTAATCATGAACCTGTATATAGTAGTTCTTATAGTCTTCAGTGAGGTATGAAAAATAGTAGTTATTGATTAGCTAATAGTGAACTACCACATTCGACTGTGCACTATTACTTACTAATTTGTTAATCAGAGTTTATTGTTAGTTAATAGTAGTTACTAGAGTGTTAATAATGCATTACTCATTTGTTCCTGTGTAGTTATTCATTAATGAAGGAACAGTATTATAAAGTGTTTCCAACTACTTATGATTAAAATGTGGGTAAATCACTGAAAGTGTCTTGGCATTGATTACAAGTTTACTGTGTATCCTCAAATGATACTGTATGTTTTATTGTACTCTCAATGCTGATTATTCTGAAAATGCAATACACATAATTATAATTATAAAACATAATAAAAAAACCTCTGAAATCAAAATCAGTCGCTCTCCCCTCAAACACATACAAGTTCTTGTACAAACATTGGTGTTGACACAGAAGAAGACATTTGCAAAAAGCATTTTTGGGATTTAAACAAATATTAAACATGACTTTCTGGGACAGCAACATGCTGTGAATTACTGGACGCAGAAAGCATTAAAGCAAAACATCTACAGAGACTTTAAATCATGATTTTGACTCTGCACATTAGTGAACTGAAGTGTTTGGTGTAATAGAGCCGCTGGTTATCTAGCGGCTGCCGGAAGAGTTGATATCCACGTGTCTGGTGTGTTATCAGAGGCCCAGGGCCGTGTTCGCCGGAGGGAGTGTGTGTGCCGGATGGAGTGTGTGTGTGCTGGAGGGAGTGTGTGTGTGCTGGAGGGAGTGTGTGTGTGCTACACTTCGATAAGCTGCTCTGATAACCGACACAGCAAACACAATTAATGAGCCCCAGAGAGAAGCATTCGACTCTACACTTGGTTTAAAAACACGAAATACATTTAAAAGTGTAGTTGCTGAAATGTACATAAGGTAGAGATCTGTGGACACTTTAATGATTTTACATTTGTAGAGTAAAAATTTAAGTTTTTATTTTGAGGCGAAAAGATTAAACAAAATGAGACCCTTTTTGTTTTCAATTAGGCAACTAATTTGCGAAACACAAATGAATCATCAAATGTTTCTATTTCCATTAGCTGATGCATCATCATCCCAGCCTGGCCTCATAGGAAACACATGCATCTGCACACTTTCACCACATATGGACCCCCCGGTTTTGGATGTGAAACACAGACGTCCACTGGGGGCGCTAAAGAGCGACACTGTTTATTCTCACAGCAGTTTGTGACGGTCACGAGATATAATCTACTGATCCATGATCGTGAACACGAGTTTCCCCTTTTCCGTGTCAGTCAGCTCGACTTTCAGTCTAATGAATCTATGTCTAGAGGGAGTATATGTTGTGTCTGCAACACGTTCTTCTCTCTGTCACTCGGGAACATTGCTTTATTTTTAACTGTAAGCGCTACATTACTCAACATTTAATCAGAGATTTCTTTGTCCTTGTTTTATTGCTTTATATTCTGTAGGCTTCTCACCATTGTAAACCATCGTCAGTGGTTCCTTCCAGTCAAAATATAGCAAACATCTTCTCCTCGTTAATTAACGAGACTGCAGAGTTGTGCTACGGCTATCGCTTCTAAAAGCTGCTGTTTATTTATTGAGAAATACCGTTTTTCTGTCGGTTTGGTGTGTCAGATCTAGCAGTAATCTACAGTACCCATGAGCCTCATCGACATTATGACCATCAGTTTAACTGTTTCTCCTTCGACTGTGAGAACAGGGAATTCGTTATGGATATTAATTTAATTTCATTAATTAGTGGACGCCAGCATTACCCGTGATCCTAAGCATCCGTTGCTATGGAGACGCAGCCAGTCCGTGATTGGGTGATTTCTCATTGCGCTCAAACCACTGTCCAGGTAAGTTACGAGGTTCATAAGTAATGATCACGTTTTGCTTAAATGTTATTAGACTCACATGGTTTTACATGTTAGGGCAATGAATTAAAGTCCGACCAATGGTTTCCTCATTATAAGGGGAAAAGAAAACCTCTTGTGAAATTAGGCTTGCTAAATTCTTAGCTAACTTCAACATAAGCTAACTCTAGTTATCTAGATGATGTCATTTCTCTCGAACATCATTGTAATGTGTCAGTAGGGATGGGACGGTATGAAAATGTCATATCACGATAATAGTGACCAAAATTATTGTGATTATCAATATAATCACGGTTTTGTTAAAACGAGATGAAAGTGTTAAAATGTAAAAAATGTATAAAATATGAATCAGGTGTGTTTCTATCAACTGGTTTGGAGGGAATGAATTACGATCCTCCCGCCCCTATCCCGCCCCTATCCCGCCCCTAACCCGCCCCTAACCCATCCCTAACCCGCCCCTAGACCGCCCCTAACCCCTCCCTAACCCGCCCCTAACCCATCCCTAACCCGGCCCTAACCCGCCCCTAACCTGCCCCTAACCCCTCCCTAACCCGCCCCTAACCCATCCCTAACCCGGCCCTAACCCGCCCCTAACCTGCCCCTAACCCCTCCCTAACCCGCCCCTAACCCATCCCTAACTCGCCCCTAGACCGCCCCTAACCCATCCCTAACTCGCCCCTAGACCGCCCCTAACCCATCCCTAACCCGCCCCTAACCCCTCCCTAACCCGCCCCTAACCCATCCCTAACTCGCCCCTAGACCGCCCCTAACCCATCCCTAACTCGCCCCTAGACCGCCCCTAACCCATCCCTAACCCACCCCTAGACCGCCCCTAACCCCTCCCTAACCCGCCCCTAACCCATCCCTAACCCGCCCCTAACCCGCCCCTAACCCATCCCTAACCTGCCCCTAACCCATCCCTAACTCGCCCCTAGACCGCCCCTAGACCGCCCCTAACCCATCCCTAACCCGCCCCTAGACCGCCCCTAACCCATCCCTGACCCACCCCTAACCCGCCCCGCTTCCCACCAGTATCAGTTACTGACCGTTTCCCAGTGCAGTATTGGGTAAAGTCATTTGTTTATATTACTATATTTGTTATATTACCACAACTATAGAAGAACAACAACAAATAGTATTTACTATAAATCTCTTTACTATTTTTTCATGCTGACAATATTTGCTTATAAAAGACTACCCTGAATCACGTCATCCATGAGATCCTTCATTTTCTTCCTCGCCCTCCAGATGGTATATGCCATGATCCTACAGTTTACATCCATGTTTTTCAAAAGCAAAATCTGTGTTACATGTGCCACAAAAGGTAACTTAAATAATTGGTTTCACTTTATTTTGATGGTCCCTTCAACACGTTCTGTTGACTATAAGTAACGTTGCACCAACATGTCGACTAACTCTCATTAGAGTGTTAGTAGAGTATTAGTAGACTGGTAGGGTTAGAATAAGTTGAAATGTAGATGCAAAGTCACTTATAGTCAGTAGAGTGTCTGTTGGGGAGCATCACAAAGATTTTGCAGATATTAAGCAGACGGTCCTATAACACTCTAATGAGAGTTAGTTGACATGTAGTTACAAAGTCACTTATAGTCAAAAGAATGTTCAAAAGGGACCATCAAAATAAAGTGTTACCAAATAATTAACCACGATCATAGTCCATTTCACGTATTAAGCTTATAATCAAAAGGTTTGACATCACTGAGCGTGCAGTATCAGGGTTACACGTTCATCTAGACTTTATGTATTGCATGTGATCTTACCAGAGGCGGACAGAGTACACAGCTTCATTACTTGAGTAAAAGTACAGATACCCCTTGCTAAATTTTACTCAAGTACAAGTAAAAGTACTACAGTCAGATGTCTACTTAAGTAAAAGTACTGAAGTACTTGTTTTCAAAAGTACTTGAGTATCAAGAGTACAAGAGTACATTTTCTAAATATTGCATTACTACTGCCACAGTGCTTACCAGAAACGTCCTACATGGAGTTATGAAAAATGTTAACGTTAATACCTTGGAGAATGTAAAATGAATTTAAAGTAAAATCAAGTAATTTTCATCTTTTTACCATGTTGCTTTATTTAACATTTCTCACTTGCCCACAAGGCAATAACACAATGGCAACGCTCTGACAAACCTCTGCTAGAGTTTTAATGGATTTTTGCACCCACATTTGAACCTGCCTGCGTTAAACACACCGCATACTCAAGAACATCAAAGCAAATGCTCAGCTTACATTAATGTGTAATATCAGAAAAGAAAATTCAGCTAACAATTGTGTGTACATGTGAGTTTCTGTTTTTTTCATAAATCAAATCACAGGGTTCCAGACTGCGACCATTTTTTGAGAATGTGCGAGTTAAAATTTTATGTGGTCGCATTTGTGCGAGTGCATGGTCATGTAGCCTACTACTCAGTTAAATTCACGCATGAATTTTCCTGCACTGAACTTGTTTTAGCGCCCGCCAAAGTGAATTTTTGTCCCGCCAAAGTCTTATTTGATCGGTGAGTTAAGTAGATGAACTGCTGCGCTTGAGACAGGGCGCATGTGTATGAGGTGCCGGACTGGACAAAAGCGAAACGAACCGCGAGCGAGCGACCGAGCGCGAGAGAGACCGAAAGTGCGCGAGAGAGACCGAGTGGGTCTGTGCGCGCGACTGGCTCTCTCTCTCTCTCTCTGCTCATTCTTTCAGTTAAACATGCGCCCTGTCACACGCGCTGCAGTTCATCTACTTTACTCACCGATCAATTTTTTATTTAATTTTTTTTTTTAGAAGAAGTAACGGGTACTCACGGTTATGGATAGAAATGTAGCGGTGTAAAGAGTACAATATTTGCCTCTCAAATGTACTTGAGTAAAGTCATGAGTACTCCCCAAAAATGATACTCGAGTAAAGTACAGATCCCTCAAAATTGTACTTAAGTACTGTACTCAAGTAAATGTACTCCGTTACTGTCCGGCTCTGGATCTTACATGAGTTGTGTAACCTGGCAGTGTTAATTTCGTTGACGAATAATTTTCGTCATTATTTTCGTCAACGACATTTTTTCACAGACGAAAACGAGACGATAACTAAATAAAAACTAGTTTTGAATGACAAAAACTATGACGAAAATCTATTTACATTTTCGTCAACAAATAAAAACTAGACGAAAATGTTAGATAGTGACAATTTGGGAAGCGATCCAGTCTGATGTCCTGCATGCGCACATAACTGTAACGTGCTGATCTACCCAGCGGCACACGAGTTGACATGCGCTGCATGTCTCATAAGACGTTAAAACATGTAAACGTCTGGGAGAATGAGTAGAGCAGACATGTAGATCTGAATAAGAGTGACGATGCAAAAAAAAGAGCTCTATTCGGTACGGTTTTCTGTGCGCACACACCCGACCCGAAGCGTGCAGCCATTCACATAGACACCTATACAGCGCGCGAGTACGGAATTGAGCTCTCTTTCGTGTCTGAATGGACAAATACACACAACATTGTCTAAATGTTAATTTTGGAGAGTATTCATGTAAATTATGTCGGTTATGTCTTAAACAGTTGTGAGTGTATCGCATGTGCATCAGTGCATTGGATCCGCATGTCATTGGACATGATCCGATGTCTTAAAGTGACAGTGGGTAATAAACCTAATGCGGTCTGTGTCCTTAATATTGATCAAGCAACAAAAGAAAAAGAGAAAAGCATTCACTGCTCGTTAATAGCTTTAATAAGGATTAAGTAAGGGATAATCCACGGCTAGCCGTGCATTAAAGGATTTTAATGCACGACGTAGAGGCGAAGAACCACCCGACGCGAAGCGGAGGGTGGTTGCCTCTACGAAGTGCATTAAAATTCTTTAATGCACGGCTAGCCGTGGATTATCCCGCTTATACCTTGGTTATTTGCCAAGTTAAAAATAAGTTAAAGCTGTAACTGATGTTTACAGTGTCATTTTTTAACAGACGTGTAAAAATGACGGTTATTTCTTAAGTTAAGGCTCGTCAGTTCTTGCACTCCGTCCGCTTTAAATAAAGTAGAGCCATCGGATTGCTTTTATTTGAATGAATTCACATTTATTTAAATTCATTATTAAAAGAGAGAGACAGAGAACTGAAGGAGAAGGAACAGAGAGAGAGAGAGAGAGAGAGAGAGATGCGTGCGCGAGTTACCTGTGTGCGTCTCTTCTTTAAAGTCTATCAGCTAACGTCCCCTCGTTGCTTAAGAATATAGCTAACTTAATGATTCTTTAATGGATTTATTACAATTATTTATGAATGACAGGCAGCACTGACAGTGACAAGGCAATCTTTATTTGAACTAATCATGTCATTTATTTATTGTTAATTCTTTGTGCCGCTTTTTGTCATTCAACGTGTTCTCCAAGTCTTCTATTTCGTCTTGTGCCTGGTCCCATTTCTCAGAGTTGCCATATCACCATACAAATTAAACGATATGAAAAATTCATCCATTTAGCCTACCTAAATAAACGTTTTCATATGCGTCTCTCACTCTGCTTGCAAGTGTATCTGTGTTACTATGGTTACCAATGTAGCGGATTAATTTCGAACTGTAATCAAACTGACTGGAACTACCTGTGCATTAAACGGTTTTACTGCACACCTTCCAGCCAATCAGAATCGAGTATTTAAACAGCCCATGGTATAATTATATTTAATTCATACAAATAAATATGTCTGCTTGAAAGAATAGAGAATGATGTATGCAAGTAGTTATAAAGAATGCATATATCATTCATTGAAAAGAAGACTGTGTTCTACTTTAGGAAAAGTGGTTTTATTTAATTAAAAAAAAAAAAAATAAGTTACAGTAGTTAAATCTGTATCTGTATTGCATGTTCAAACTTTAAAATCATTCATATTAGCAGGTTAATATGTTTTCTCCAGGAGTATATGGGTTTGGAAATATTAGAGAGATTCTAAATAAATGCATTTAAATTTAAACCCATTATATTTTAGTCGACTAAATCTACTGTAGATTTAGTCGACTAAAATCTTATTGTATTTCGTCGACTAAAACTAGACTAAAACTAAAACAATTCAGATGACTAAAATATGACTAAAACTAAGGGACTGTTCGTTATTTATTTAAGGGGCCACCGGAGGAGATTTGAGTTCTGTTGTCAAAAAAGACATGACCCTCCCTTCGCCAGCAATAATTTTTTCTATGACCCTCCAAAATAATTGTGAAAAAAGGCATGACCCTCCCCGATAATTTATTGATTAGCCTAATTCTGTACTAGTTTGCACTTGGCAAAGATGTTCAGATAGCCATTGTTTGTTTGTTTTTTAAACCATAAACTCTTGCTTTCTCATCTTACTAGGGCTGTAACGATAGACCAAACCTACGATTCGGTTCGTATCACGATTTTTGATTTTAGATTTGAAAAAAATCATGTTTTCGGTGCTGATGCGGTGTGACTCGTTCAACATGTGGGTGGCGCTGCCAACAAAGCATCTAAAAGCTGTCACAAAGAACCGGCAAAAGTAATGATTATTAATATGTCAAATATAGCAAGGAGACATTTTAATTGTTTATTAATAAACAAGTGTTTTGTGTATCTACTGCAAAGATGAAGTTGACGATGCGTCGCGATCTTCTCAGAACGCGCCAGAGAGAAATGCACATTTTATAAGGAGAAAGCAGTCTGTTTTCTTTCGTTATGAATTGTTCTGTGTAAAAGTAGACATTTCAAGCTTTCTATATATTTCTCCGGTCTGTGAGGCAAGTAGCATAGCCTACCTTACGCTGAGTTTCGGTTCATTTATGAGACAAGATCCAGTTCACTCGCCCGCGCCTCTGTGTCATGATTATCTATTTTCTACTATATTTAGACTACTTCTTATTTATTAAATCCAGATGAAAGATTGATTAAAATTAAGATAAAATTAATAAAAAAACGAAATTCACTTTAAAGAAAGGCTTTGTGCTTTCTGTTTGAGGTTTCTGTGAAATTTTTAAAGTTGCTTCAGAGCAGTCATGTCCGTAATGGAGAACTGTCATGCCCGTAACATTGTTTTTTTTTTTTTTTTTTTTTTTTTCACATAAATGTTCAAATTTTATGTTCTGTGGAGGCCGATCTTTATTTATCCGGTGGGTAGCCTATATATCTTTTGGTTTGCACAGTGTAATTTATAGAATTACTAAAAAATATTTTGCCACCTAAAAGTTAAAGATTTTTTGTGTCACGTCACATGTGTATTTCCCTCATATTAAATATAAAACTCGTGTGTAGACTGATATTTGTCTAATGTCTTGACTCCTTTCAGACGTTTCAAAATATTGGTATTAAATGCATTTTCTGAGAATTTTTATTTTAAGTTTTGACTGCAAATGTCACGACCATAACACTGGAATCGCCCAATTTTAACGAATTTATCCTCAACTAGTTTTTGTGGTGTAGGTCTATGTATTTTATGTTAACTTAAATAATACTAATAGTAATTTAAAGATGTGGTAGCCCTACATCTTACACATTGTGGAAACAAAATAAGAATGGAAACTAAAATATGCAGTATCGCCCTACAGCGCACATTCTATCAGCTGCAGTTCTAGCTGCAGTACGTACGTTCACATCACATGTTAACGCAGCGGTAGAGTTACACTCACAGGACACTGTGCACTTAACAAAAGTTCATTATTTGCTCGTTCTTTAAAGCTTTGCCGGGTAAACATTTCTTTGGCATTCTGTTCTAACATGATGCACTTTTTCTAAGCGCGAACTGAACTAGTGCGCGCGCACTGTCAAACAGCGCCAAACTGGATATTTGTTGGGTCAGACCCATCTGATATCGAAGGGGGGCTGATAACGCGAGATCAACATGGAGCTAAATGGAAAAAAATAGCACCAAACAAGCCACTTTGAAATGTTGCTGTTTTCATGAATATAAAAGTTGGGTGACCCTCCCCCTAGACTAAAAAAAGTTGGATGACCCTCAACAAAGAATAAAAAGACATGACCCTCCCCTATTTTCCTCCGGTGGCCCCTTCCATAAATACCAAACGGTCCCTAAATGGCATTTTAGTCAAAAGACTATGACTAAAACTAAATCAAAATTTGCTGTCAAAATTAACACTGTAACCTGGGTGAATTTGAGAAATTGAATGTAGTGTATAGAGTACTTACTATGTATGTTATGTTTAATGTAATTCACGAATCTCAATATTGACTGTTTCTTTAAAATTTAGTTTTGTTATTTTGTTTGGTTGAAATGTACTTGCTGGAAAATGTGTTTTTTACAATCAATTTTGATAATTTCTTTTGTTATTGGATAAGGGATTGCAGAGCCCACCTGCTAGAGAAGTGTTCGTGACGGTGATTGGCTGTTGTGAGGGAGGAGACAGATCATAATCAAGAGGTGAAATGGAGAAATCCAGATCGGATTGATTTCTATCGTCGTTTGTTTTGTTTTACTAACTAACCGTTAGCAAGTGATTTGTGACTACTGTTTAGGATTAGGGTGTGAAAGTCAGATGTTTTGTTGAGTTTGATACAACACGAAGAGAGTCAGTCAGCATCTTCTGTTTTGCCGCGATGGCCGCGACATGTGAGAGAGAGCGCGACGCGATCTCCGGGGACTAGACCGCATAGCGCTGTGTTGCTGAGGCGACTCATTATGAAGCCATCGCAATCGTAAAAAATGATGACTAGCCAGATAGCGCTCTGAATCACCGTGAGGTTAGAGTTCCTCTGGCTATAGGACACGCGGAGCCACAGACTACTTCACGAGAGCCGCCAAGAGATCGAAACACTCGTTTGCCAAGCCCAACGGACAGCTTCGGACTTGCAGGTATTATACAATTTTATTTTGTGCTCTTTGGAGTGAAGGGGCCAATTCTGGGCTTGCTTTAAAGGCCACAACGCACACAAGCAACGCTACAGGCCTGCAACGCGGGGAAAGCGCGCACGTGATACTTTGTGAGTGAGAGAGAGAGAGAGAGAGAGAGAGAGAGAGAGAGAGAGTGAGTGAGTGAGTGAGTGAGTGAGTGAGAGAGAGAGTGTGTGTGTGGGCCCACGGTTGTTTTATTATAACTTTGGTTCATCTGATTAAGAGGATCCTTTATTCATTTGTTGATTTGAAGGGTTAATTTATGTAGTTAAAAACAAACTACATGCAATTTGTCATTTGAACTATTCAAGTGATTTATTTGTGTTGTATTGAGTGACATTTCCTCAGTTATAGTTGGGGAGTGTTTTGATACCCTAGGGAAATTGTAATTCTTCTTAATGGCATTTTTTTATTTTATTTTCATTCTATATTCAAATAACTTTGTTTTCAATAAAATATGTAATTGTTTATTGTGAAAGCACAGATTTATTTCCTTATTTTGGTTTTGTATTTTACACAGTGGTAGTGGTGTTGTTAAATACTCATTTTGAGTGTTTTATTTTCTGTGCTCCATATCAATAAGAGGTTAGCATAGAGTTGAGCTGTAAAAGGAGTTCCCAAAATTAGTCGAGAGACCCAAAATTAAAGAACCCGTGTGATCACTCTAAACATCTCTGGAAAGAAGATCTTCTGTCTGAGTAGGGTTTTACAGTTGTAAAAAAAAGAAGAAAAGTGTATTCTATTGTTGATCCATTTGTCAACGTAGTAAATGTGTGGTGAACAAACGTGTACAAGATATAAAGTACAAACTATAACTAAACTGTGACATAATAATGATATTTTCTTTTACTAAAGAAGTTAAGAATCAGTCAGGCAGTGATAGAGAATTCAGGTTCAAGGTTTTATTCTTTACAGTGGGGAGAGAGCATGGCTTCACATGATAGATTCACCAACTTATATCTGACTAGACCAGATAACCTCTGGGTTAAGATACTTCTTTGACAGTCCAGACTGGTTCCTCCGGCCAGATGCCAGCAGGCGTACTCAGATCAGTTACTCAGAAACCTTACACAGCGCTGGTCAGAAGTATTTGCCCCCTTGGTAAATATGATCAAAGATGGCTGTAAAAATGAATCTGCATTGTTTATCCTTTTGATTTTTTTTTTTTTTTTTTTAAATATCATAAATCTAACCTTTCATTGAAGTAAAATAATTGAAAGTGGGGGGAAAATCCCATTATGAAATAAATGTTTTTCTCCAAAACACATTGGGAACAGTTATTTGCCCCCGTTTATTAAATACTTTTTGCAACCTCCTTTTTCCAAGATAACAGCTCTGAGTCTTCTCCTATAATGCCTGATGAGTTTGGAGAACACCTGACCAGAGATCAGAGACCATTCCTGCATACAGAATCTCTCCAGATCCTGCAGATTCCCAGATCCATGTTGGCGCTTCTCCTCTTCAGTTCAGCCTATCCTCTTCTATAGGGTTCAGGGATGGCCATTGCAGATGCTGGGTTTTGTGATTGATTTTTGATTTTGATGTTTGTTTTTGGATCACTGTCCTGTTGGAAGATCCAAAAGATTTAGAATTTTTTATCTGTACAAGATGTCCAGGACGTCTGGCAGAAGATTAGCGGGATCTATGGTCAGATGAAACAAAAAATAAAATAATAATTAGCATTTTGGCAGCAAACACTTGAGATGGTTTGGTGAACTTTTGACTTGACACAGCATTTTAAAACATGGCACTGAAAACTGAAAAAGCAGAAGATATGCATGGTCAAAGGCGCTTGTGTGACACATTAATCTACGTGTTTAGATCTAAAACAACCTTTTCTCTTTATTTTTCTCATCACTAGGCTAGCTAGGGCAAGCATTTATATTATCTATATTATTTGACGTTTATAACGCGAGTGAATCTTCAGAAAGATCAGGGTGGCCTACGTTAGACTCTCACCAACACAGATTACAAGAGGACAATGGGTCTGCTATCTTCTGAACTATACATGTTTAGAGCCCAGATGCCCAAACTAAACATATCAAGTTCAAGGACGGGCTTACCATATTGTCCGAGAATATACATTTGGTAGAGTGCCCCTTTGCATGCATACCTGAGAGAAATGGCTTCATCCGAGTCAAGTTCTGCATTTCTGCCAATATCGACACATGAAGTCAGTGCAGAAGAACTTGCAGTTTGCTTTTGTGGCCAGTTCGTGTTGCAGAAACAGAGGCTATGCAAATATCTCCCCCCCAAACATGGTCAGACCTCTAAGCAACATGCAGTGTCTGCCAGGGTCATGTGACTCTGACACCACAGGGAGACTTCTCTTCATTACCAACAGATTAATGACTCTCATGACCAATGTTGCATTTCCAAATGCAGAATAAAGCATCACGAGCTCAGAGTAGCACTGACACTGAAAATACAGCACTGTTACAGCAGTATATGTTGTACACTGCACACTTCCAGAGGCACTTCTGTCGTTCTCTAATTTCGTCTTTGTTGTCTTCGGCTGCTTGAGGACACACAGAGCAAGACTTTCATTGTATAGTGTAACCGTGTGTTTTCTAGACTCTCTTGAAGCTTGTAGGCCTAAACTCTGAAACAGCTGTATGTTGTCCTGTCAGTGACCCATTAGTCCATGTTTTAGCCTACAGTTACACTACTATACTCCACTCACGCTCAAGCAAGCTTGTGTTCAGGAGAAACTGAAGATTATTTTAAACCGACCTGCAACATCAAAACTGAACGCCCCCTAACCACTACTGTACCGTACGGTGGCCGGAGGAGACATGTTCGGCTCACTTGGTAACTCGTGGGAACGTGATAATATGTCGTGGCCACAACACAACTAACCGAGCATGTCCCCTCCAGGCCACCGTAGTGTTGTATGAAGTGCTATATAAACAGAGTTTGACGATGTGTGCTCTCCAAAACTGAAACATGTGACAGTATTTTGACACTTAACCAAAGAACATCTCTTCTCTGAGAACATTGTCCCATTCTCTTATGGGATTTCCTTCAAATGCATCCCTAAAATCTTCTGAATGGTCTGCACTCGCTGTCTGGCATTCGGTCTTTTCTTCAAGTGGGATCTGGACCACTTATGAAGTTTTGTCTAAAAGTCAAAGAGAAAGACACAAGTATTACCATCTTCAACAGAAAAACCCAGGAATGAAAGATTAGATTGAAGTGTTTCTTGATATATAAGTGAAACACTGCGTAATATATAGACATTATCTCTACACTGGGTAATTTACAATAATAAATAAAAGTTTGTAACTCTGGAGACTCCAGGAAGGGTTCAGTTCTGGAAAATGGTGGCGCTGGAGACTAAATGTTTCCTGATGGTTTTACACCTAATTCTTCACATTAACTCTTAAATACTTTGCAGTTAACGTGTCTTTTCTTATCCGCCTGTTTGTTCTGACCCTCAGTGAGCATTTCACTGTCCAATGGTCATGTCTTAACTTTGCAATTTCTGTATTGCATTTGTTTTGAATATTTCTCATGTAGATTTAATAATTTTTGACTTAAAAGAGTCTAAATCTCTTTTTTGGCTCATGTTTTAACTGTAAAAGAAAACCTGCCAAATAATTCTGCACACCTGAATATAAGGAGTTTTTCACTTTAGGCCTTTAATCATGGACAATGTCATTATAAATGATTAAATGCAAAATTAATAGTAGTTATAAAGACTGATGTGGTTTGGAATTGGTAAAATGTGCTTGGAAAAAGAATATCAACATGCTTAATAATTATGCACGCACTGTATTTTTATTCACAAATCAACTTTGTTTAACATAATTTTACTTTAAATTGAGAAAATATTAGTGTTTTCATATTTAATATCCATTTGGCAACGCTGGAACGGCAGTGATGTATTTCCCCAGTGGGGTTTTTTATAGATAGTAGGATCAACAATATGATTTCAGTTATTTACTTATTTGAAGTGTTTATTGTAGTTTTGATGTATTTATGTATTATTGTACAAGCATTATTGTACAGAAAGGGCAGTAGGAAGAGTGTAGTTAGCCTTCCCATGTGACGAGAGTGAGGATGAGTGAGCCGAATGATAGGGATCTACTTATTTTTGTTTTGCACGAGTTCCAAATATATAAATCTATCAATATCTAAAATAAATGTGCATTGAAATAGAAAAGACAATCATGATTTTTAGGGGTTTTGAGGCAGTTTCTGCCGATTCGATCACAGATACCGATCCTTTTAAAGTCTTCTTTTATGTAGAATTATTTATAGTGATAGTCCAGTTAGGAGTTTTAGACATTTATTCAGGGCCTGAAATTCATTTTTGGGAATTAACCCCATCCCCCCCTACCCCTCTTGTGACAGGGGTGCAGGGGGCATTTTTTACACATTTTGTCATGCAGTGCATTTTAGTTTTTACAATTGTGCAACAGCTTAGGCCTTAAAGCAAACACACAGGCCTGCTCCGTTTGCAGTGTGTATGGTACAGAAGCACTGACTGCTTTCACACCACACACATTTATCCAGTATTTTGATTTTGAATCAAACACTGTCACTGAAAATGCTTTTTCAGCATTGTGATCATTTTTGTACACTGTACAGTAATACAATCTTTCATAGATGTGTTTCAACACAATACATACAAGCCAAGCAACACATTATTCAATGCTTTTTACTTTTGCATTTACTTCTAGATTTATATATTAAGTTGCTCAAGTGGCAAAACATTTAAACTACTTTTCTTACATTATCACAAACAGAAACAGACAGCTCTACTGCCTTCCCTTCTGCATTTATTACAAGCAATAATTATTATTGCCTTGTTTATCTAAAAGTGCTCTTCCTCTTTAAACCTAGCCAAAAAGCCATGTGTTGACTGTGAAACACAGTAGACTTGAATTATATGCATTTATGGTGTTTTACTAAATTTTCGTGTCAATCATGTTCATATTTACTGCAAAAAATGATTTAATTCTTCGGATGGAAACGATCTCTCCACTGCTGCAGACGCACAGCAAACGGATGTGATCCTGGCGTTATGTGTGTGTGTGTGTTTGTGTGTGTGTGTGTGTGTGTGTGCCGTGCATGTGCATGGTCTCCAGGAGAGCGCGCGAGCGCTGAATGGTTTAAACACAGGCAAGAATTAAAAAAGAAATGCAATTTATAAACTATAGTGATGAAAACAAAAGTAAACAAAAAATAGCCCTTTGTTAAAATATGTCTCATATAAGGTTTTCAAAATACTTTATATGTTATTTAATGATGAAATATGAATTGTACCTCACCTTCAGCATTATCATTATTTCACCCGCGCCAGACAAAGACTGAAAGGGTGCGCTGCATGTCGTGCCACATGTCGTGCCACATCTCTCACAGGAGCATCAGCTTGAGATCGGCCTCTTCAGAGACCGCCGATCAAACACCCCGAGCGATTATCGGCCGATAGTGATGATCGGCAGCCGATCTGTCGGAGCACCCCTAAGAATTTTATAGAAAAGCACATTTTTTGACCATTTTCCATTGTGGTACAGCATTGCCATATGGCAAATCTTTTTTCAAACATTGTTTTTGTTTTTTTTGCATGATTGAAGCTATTCCATGCAATAACTTATTTGAAAAAGATATTTAATGGTTAGACATAATTAGGGTTATGGGTTCACCTACTTTTGTGAAGTTCTAAGTTTTTGTTTAGGTTTTATAGGTTAAAGTTATTTTTTTTTATATATATAATTATTGACCTAGAGAGTCCAGTGAATTGTACCAAAGTGGTGTTTTTTTTAGATTGATCAGAAAACCTAGGACTAGACTGCAAAAGTAGTTTTTTAACATAACGGCAAATATTTAATGAACAATTTGATTGACAGCAGTGCTTCAAAAGGCAGTGTTGTTCAAAATGAGGAGACCTATCATGTAATATGAATGTTGTGTATATGACAAAAACATTGTGTAATATACAATCATTTAAATGTTTGAAAGACACAATATCACCCCCACTGGCCTATTTGTCTCACAGCCTTCTAACCCCTAATAATAAAAATCCTTACAATTACACCACAAGCTTAAACCCCTAAAAACAGCTTTATAAAAGAGAACAAATGACCCACCCCATCTGAAATACTCACCACATGTGTTCTGGGCTGCTGTGTTCTTTCATACTTTTCCCTAAGAATTTGGGGGGTTTCCCGGCTTTTGAGGACCTTTATTTTACTTCTCAGAAAAGAAATCTGTGCTCTAAGATCCCTGTTGTCTTTCTCTGTCTTTTTCAGTTTAGTCAGTACATGTTTGGGTACTGACTTGCCCCTCTCCACAGCCATCTCCTCGTGCCATGAGAGGAGATGTTGGGACACGACTGGGGGATTTGGGTTTGACTTTTTTAGCTTTTCCAGATTCTCTTTCATTTTTTTTCTTTTTGCGTAAAGCATTTCATCATGCAACTCTGCTCCCTAAAAAAAAAAAAAAAAAAACAAATTCAGAAAAAAGCATTTAAACGACATGGTTTCATTAATAGTGCTCAGTTGTCATATTCTCTATCACTTTACTGAAAGCCAGTGGTTCACAGTAAAGCCCTCGAGCCCACAGCTTTGCACATTTTGTATGTATCGATCATCACTTCAGAGGTTTGTTCCAGTTGACCATAAGCAAAGTGGACTTCACAGGATATTCCACCATGATGTTCCACTCAATGGGCATTAGAATGCCGTGAGATGTGAATTTACATTGGGTTTTTTACAGAGGTATATTATGTCACAATTCACACTTCTCTAGTAAGTTTTGCACTGCGTACCGCAAAGCCATGAATGAATGTTCAGATGTAAAGTAAGCTTGAATAGATTTCCAGTTCTCAGAGAGTAGGGAGCAGGGATGTAGGGATGACACTGACACATGCATGGAGCTCTCTTCTAACAAGCTGATGATCTGAATCAGGTGTGTTAAATAAGAGAGACATCCAAACTGTGCAGAACGGCTGGGGGGGTGCGAGGACTGAGACCGAGAACCACTGCTGTATGCTATTTTTGTGAATGAAATGAGAACACAAATTCAGACATACATACAAAGTACAATAATATATATAAGCAAAGGTAAACCTGTAAACAAGAGAATTTTGCCAGTATCACATAGCAAGAGATGAACAGGGTGAGGAGATTTCATGCGTTTAGAGACAGAAAGAAAGAGCGAAAGAAAAAACTATTATTTTCTTTTGCAGTACAACAAAAGTTCTAAATAGTGTTGTTATGTTAAGATATATGAGCCAGAAGAGGAGGATGGCCAATTGAGGTGACCAGTTATATGCATATGTGGGTAACACTTTACAATAACAGTTTAACATTTGAGACTTATGGTCTTAAATTTGATCAAACCAAATTAAGGAATGGTTCAGGACCTGCAGAAACCCTGAATAAGAACATTGCTTCAGAATAAATCCCTGAAATGATCGAAGAGTCTGTCTTCAGTTCAAAAACAGCATCATATTAAGTCACGTTTAAGTTAAAAACAAATTACTAATTCATGTTACACAATATTGGATAAGCCATAATAAAATAAATGCAGAGAGCGAGAGCTTACTGGGAGATGATGGGTAACTGCCAAATGCCTTTCTAGTCTTTTACCGGGACGATCACAAATAGGACATTCTAAGTCCTCTTTACTTTTGAATCTGAAACAACAACATATTTGCAGCTTTAAATTAACTAAGCAAGTCAAACAAATCTCATACATACATAATATCAAAATATAGATAACTATCAAGTACAATGATAATCAGAAAATCAAGATTTAGGCAGAACAGCATTTATTTCAGTGGATTGCTTGCCAAGGAATATCCGCAGAAGTGTTACAGTATCTGATTTCACCGGTAGCGTGTTTCTGAATATAAGAATGTCAGTACACTATAAAGTATTTTGTCTGGCTCAATCACAACCTGACATGGACACTCAGCGCCTTGTTACGCTGATGGCGTTTTAAAAATGCAGACCTCCCATTGAAAACATCTGTTAGCCTTAGGAAGACATGCTTAGGTGTGCACACTGCCTTATTTTAAAATGTTCCAATAAATGATGACTTAAGTACATGCTGACTGTCGCAAACTGAGCCAGAAACAACAGGTAAGTGCAATAACAGGATGATTTATTGGCAGGAATGGGCGCACATCGTGAAGAGCAAATGGCAGGTGAGAAACTTGGAGTTAGAAACAGTTCAGTGGGTCTTAGCTGAATGCTGACGCTTGTATTTTCGTTGCAGGATCGTTGGTGTCCAGGAACCAGGAACTAGGAGTACTTTGCTGGAGATTCGCAGGAAGATCGTCGGGAGTCTCTTGGCTTCACGGAGATACTGGAGATTGCCGCCACTCTTCTAGGGCTAGTTTGATGGCAAGCAGCTCCCGGTTACTGATATCGTAATTCTGCTCCGCTAGGGTCAGCTTCTTGGGAATAGCATGAACAGAACAGCTCCGACTCCAGTGGTGGAGGCGTCCACTTCTACCACAAACGGTACATGGGGGTCAGGATGACGAAGGATGGGAGCCGTGCTGAATGCAGTCTTGAGTTTCTCGAAGGCTTTATGGGCGCTGGACTTCCAGGATAGGGACTTGGGCCACTCCATGATGGCTGTCCCCTTCCCCTGGTCCATCTGAACTCCCTCGTCGCCGATGATGAAGCCGAGGAACTGCCCAGTGGGGCGATGGATCCGCACTTCTCCAGCTTGAGGTGCAGATGGTGCTGGCGGAGCCTCTGAAGGACCTGCTTAACGTGGTGGCGATGGTAGGCCAGGTTCTGGGAGGAGATGAGTATATCACTGTAGCAAATTAGCTCAAAAGGGAAGGGATTGCATTCATGGAGAAATCTGAGATAAAATGTTCCTTTAGAGAATTTAATACATTGTGCAAAGCCATCCCTCTTGCTTTAAACCAACTAATACAAAACACTCTTACACATTCAAAGGTGTCTGTTAAACTGCCCGAGTTAAAGATCGGAGAAGTATATATTGGAGACAAAAAATGTAATAACAAAGTAATAGGGAATGTATTCAAATGTAAGTTATTTTCAGATTTCAATAAACCTTCAAAATTAAAACAATTTGAAAATGAAATATTTAAAAACAAATTCTGTAATTACCTTAAATGGCCAATTCTGCCTAAAATGAAGGATAATCCAGTTTAGGATTATCAATAATGTGTATCCCGCTGCTGAAGTTTTACACGAAAGATTCCCGTTTTGAGGGAGATCCTTGTGTTTTTAGTTTAGAAGAGCCTGAAACCATTGATCTTTTTTTTTTTTTTTTCTTGTCCAGTAATATTGAAATTCTGGCAGGATCTTTTCAGTTGGTTAAATATTGATATCAACACTGATAATCCATCACTAAATTTGTTTCAGGTTTTGGTTTATGCAGATGGTCTTTCGGAAAAGTTGTCATACATTTTAAACATTATTATTACAATGGGTAAATACCATGTACACAAAAGTAAGTGGAATAACAGTAAACCCTCTTTAAATTACTTTAAAAATGAATGTAAAAAATACTTAGAATTTTTAAAAAACTTATCCAAGGATAATCAAACCCTGGGAGAATTGTATAAATCCATGTGAGTCTCTTTGCTTTTAAGTTTGGTAAGATTTTATACCTGTATTTATTTATTTATTTATTTTTCTTTCCTTGCACCCCCTCTAAAATGGTTAAAGAATATTTGTTTTGTCTGTTGTTGGGCAATTCTTAGACTACGGGCACTTTCATGTCCTTTGATCATATTTTATAAAAAAACATTTAATTTAGAAAAATTAACACTTTCATAGTTAAATTTACAATGAAAGTACTTTAGGAACTTTTTACCGGTAGTCTACGATGATTTTTTCACCTTTTTAAACATCATTATACATGCAAATATTGCTGTTTTGTGCTTGTCCCACACCCAGACTTCTGATCTTCAATAATGAGTTGTAAAAAAATTATTTATCTATTTTTTTTTAATATGACTGAATAAAGTATCAGTAAAAGAATCAAAACATAATTGAGGTATTTAAGGTCAGACAACTATTAATGTGATTTTACATACAAAATGTAGTTTTGCCGTAATTTTCACCACAACGCTGTAATGTCCCTTTAAAAAGTTTTTTTGAAAGATTGTTTGGGTAGTTTCTATGGAGATGAACAATGACATCACAGCACATGTCTGACATGGAGGAGATTTTAAATTTCTTCAGCAACTTGGAGAAGAAAACTCAAGGTAAATGTTGCATTAAATGAAAATATTTTTATTGTATGTCCTTTACAAACATGGCGTAACAATAAATGAGTTTGTAAATAAATAGATTTTTTAACACAAATAGATGTATTTTGCATGTATGCAATGCTAACTACCAATTCATAGCTAATCTGTAATACTAGCTTGGATTTTTTTACAAAAGACTGTAGGATTGTCATTTCCACCACCGTCATTTCCACCACATTACCTTCTTGGGTGGAAATGACAAAGGTGAGGTGGAAATGACATTTATGCTTACAAGGCGCAATTCATAGATTGAGTGGCTGCATATGAATATTTTATTATTATTAGATAATAACTTTTATCTTTTTAATAAAGTTTTATTACAATTAGAATGTTACAATTTTACAATTACAATTTATGCGTAACTTACATTTTTTTGTGTGACTATTTGTGGTTAAAGTTGTTTACAGTAAGACTGTAACTGTTCATCTGGTTATGGAACCAAACAGACTAATGACTAATGATTAGTTAAATGGGTTTCAAATAAATGTTTTCTGTTTTTCTACATGGACGTCCATTCATTGTCATTTCCACAACACCCAGTCATTTCCACCACCTCATAACTTAAAAAAAATATGTACAAAATTCTAATCACTCATTAAAAATTTCTGCATAGTTTATGGGATAATGTTCCACTTAATGTAATAACACAAGTAGTTATTTTTCTGAAATGTATCTAACCAATGCAATATTATATTTCAGGTTGTGGTGGATGTAAGCTTTGTGTTTGGGCCTCATGACAATTAATTTACTTAATCCACAAATCTATGGTAATTGCTAGGTATAAATTGGTAAAACTATGTGTGAAAGTGCTCTTACACTGTTAAGAAATCATGTATATCATAATAATTTTAAATAATAATCAAATATTTACATGTGATGGAAATGACATTTGTTCAGTGCGGATCGGAAAATATGTCAAAAAACACCAATTTGTCTTATAATGTGAGTGCGTTCTGTTATGGATCATTAAACTAGACTAGTTATATTTAACTGTTAGACTGTGACAATTTTGATTTGAACACTTTTTTTTACCTCAAGTCCACAAGGCCAAAAGTGCCCGTAGTTGAAGAACCACCCTGTTATTGAATGTGATATATACACACATGGACATTTATGATGGAGATATGATTGGAAAAGTGTATATTTTGTAATAGGCATTTTATTGTTCCCTATTTGGTTTTGTAAATTGACATTGTTCAAGAAAAAAAAAGCCTACGAATTGGGACACAGCTTACAACAAACGGTCTAGGAGTTGTGAGCAGTTTCTCGTTTTTGATCGCTGTAGCGCCACCTATGGGCTGATTGGGGTGAGTCTTTGATAGGTTCTCCCCAAATTGAGCTCTATTATTTGGCCAAGTTTCAAGTTTCTAGGCCTTACGGTTTGGTCTGCACGATCAGTTTTACGGTGGAAAAATAACAATAAAAATCCTGACGGTTACAATAGGGTTTCAGCACTTCCTGCCTGAACCCTGTAATAAATCACTGCTTACCTCTATCACTGCTGTACTTTGTCCTCGCGAGACGAGTAAACTTTTCTTTTGACGAATTGTCTTCGTCTTCTACTTCTTTTACTTCTTCTCCTTTTACTTCTACTTCTACTCCTTCTACTTCTTATATGTTACTTCTTCAACTTCTTTTACTTCTACTTCTTCTACTTCTACTCCTTCTACTTCGTGCATTTATAATGGCGGGTGGCAACGAACATTGAAGGTGCATATCCGCCACCTACTGTGCTGATTGCTGAGAATTGTATCCAATCACAGACGTTTATTGCAATCCGTTCGCCATATTTCTCCAGGCAAGACTGCTTTAAAAACAAATAAGAGGTAAACGGGAGAGCTGTGGTTTTTCTGGATAAAAACATGATAACGTTTACATTTATCAGCTGATTTCAGTGGTTTGTGATATGCATAGACTTAAAATTAACTCTGCTTCCAGTTATTTAGTTAGGCTTGGAAAATGATTCATTTTCGTAAGAAACCGTGAAAGCTCAAACTCACGCTCTTGTTGATTTGGTTGATTATTATTTTATTTTTTTCTGTTAACAATTCCAATATTAATGTTGTATGTTCTGTGATATATAAATGTAATGCAATTTTAATGTACATTAAATAAAATTAAGTTTTTTCATTGCTTTTCTCTGTTTCAACCCCAACATTTTAGCTTTTCTTGCGCCTCAGGTCAGAACACAGCTCATTCCCTTTGAAATACTGGGGAAAATCGTTTTTTACAATAAATATATAGAAATATAAGAAATAAAATAGCAAGAATAAACAAAAAACACAAGGATTTGTCAGCTGGGTTTGCCGTCTTCTCTTTCCTCCTCTAGGAGCAAGTTTTCATCGTCCTGTAACATAAATAATGGACAAATCAAAATAAGACAAAAATATGAACTCGAAATGTACAGGCAGAGCTCTCTGTGCTTTTCAACATCAGAATAGAGTTGTATATTTTGAGAGCCCCAAACAGAGAGGTTGTTTCTGTAGGCCGTTCAGCAGGAAATCCCATTGAAATTGTTACACAGAACAAAACTTCACTCACCAAATTCACTGGAGCCGTGGATATTTCCCGTTTCTTCAGACAGCGGCGCTGTGCTGCCGATCATTGATTTCAGGGCCAGACCACACTCGCCTGCAAACACACACACAGACATTATTATTATTACTGACTTACCTCAGAGAATCCAGCTTTGTCCTGGGCCGCCTGCATCCAGCAGCTCTCTGAGGCCTTCTGAAATCATCTGAAATCATCTGGAAAGCTGGCATCAGAAGTTAGTGCACCACAATGACAAACCACATATCACAACACAACTGCTGAGAAAGTGTCTTGAGCACTTGAGCCGTGAATCAGAGAATGGGCCGACTGAAGCTGGTTCAGGGATTGTTAATCGCTTGCCTGTGCAGTCCAGTGCGTCTCATCACTCAGCTTTCCTGACCCATTCTTACACAGACCAACTCTGAAAAACACTACATCTACTAGAAACAATGAAAACAAATAATGAAAGAAAAACCGCATGACCTAAAAGACAATAAAAAGCTATACTTAAAGATACTTTCTTATCTCTTCTCTTAAAAATATCTACTCATCGTTCTGTCTAAGTAGCGTAAATAATGAACAAAATATGAACAAATAGAAAAATAAATTAACTACATGCCAAAACTTCAGAACTCAAAAATTCCAGATTTTTTTCCCCAAATTCATTGGGGTCTTTGTACTTGCTCTTGCCCTGATAACTGGCTTGACGTTACTGCTTATTGGTCTAACTAACAAAAAACTGAACTTTTATTAAAATATAAAATACACATAACTCTGAAAAGAAAACTTAAATCCACTATAATGCACAATAACTATACATAACTAAACTCAAACGCAGTCTCATAACATCAACATGACTCCATTTAATAATCACTTAATAATCAGTAAGTTATTCATTATTCTCCACCAGTCCTGCTTATATTATTATTTATCAAGTCCACAGTATACTGTCCTGCACATTTCATTTTATTGCACATTTTATATTTTATTCTTTTTTCTTTTTTCTTCTTGATTTTTTTTTTACGTCATTTTTTTCCCCCATACCTATATTTATGTATATTCTCTTTGTGTTTGTATTCCATATAATTGCACTGTCCGTGGAGCGGACCCGACTCACATTTCACTGCTGGTTATATTCTGCATAATTGTGTATGCGACAAATAAAAATCTTGAATCTTGAATCTACGTTAAAGGGACACTTCACCCATTTGCATTAAGCTTTGTATTGTTAGAAACCCAGTCATATTTTGGAATGGTCGTGCATTATTCCCTCATTTTCCCCTGAGATGGGAGAAATAAGGATTTCAGTGTTTCAGTTCCTGCTTATAATGACGTAAAAATCGTCATTTTGCGTCATTCTAAGCAGGAAGTCCCATTTCTTTGAATAGGGGTTGAGACTACAAACACTAGTTCCTCATCTTTCCCAGGGGGTGGGACCCACTCACGCTACAGACCTATGACAGATCAGTGGGTGGGACTTCACTTACAGAAACTAAAATAAATATCCGCCATCTTGTTTGGAAGCTAATCTAACAAGCGCTTATGGAGTCAGATGGGAAGTTATGAGAATGGCGGAAAGAACTAAACATGATATGGAAGAAGAGGATTTTGAAAGTCTGATGCTCGAATCAGATGTTCGTGGCTATCTGTACGAGCCGCAATATAGCGAAGAGCAGCGGAGGCTGATGGAGGAACAGGAGGCAGCGGCGGCTTCTGCAGCCGAGGCTGAAGACATCGCTAACTGTGTGCTCAATGTCTTGTAGACAATATCGCCTAACAGCCTACCGACACTTCCTCGAATGGGTCCTGCAAGGCGAGAGATTGGGTAGAGGCCGTCGTGTCGTTCTACCCGCTTGTGTCGTGCAGGCAATCCCACTGAAATATCCAGCTCCAGATGGCCAGTACTGCGGGCACCAAGAAGCTGAGGACGCTCAGGAGGGACTATAACTTTTGTTAACATTATTATTTTTGTTGTTGTTGATATAATTATTTAAATAAATGGATCACATTCACATTGTTGTTGTTGTCCTCAATAGTGTTGCTCCAAATTTATGTTTGATAAATAGTTAGGCTATTGGACAACCAACATTTCATAAGTGGAACTAGTAACCAACTGTTGCCTTACATGACAATAGATAGCAAAATAATGGTCATGCCTACATCATTTTTTATTCTTATTTTGCAAGTCTAAATTGCATTATAAGTTATTTGCTAAATCAATTTCCTCCCAAGTTTATACTGTTGAACTTTAGTGTAGACAGAAAGAATTGAATAAGTTTTTTTTATTCACAAATTTAAGAATTGTGTCATGGGTAGACAAGACATTTAAATAACAAGGGCATACTTATACAAACTAAACAAGATAATTGTCATGATTCCTGTCTTGTGTTCCCCTTGTCTTGTGTGGACTTTTGTTATTTACTGTTCTGTGTCATGTTTTGTAGTCCTTTGTAGTTTTTTCTTGTTTATTAGTCTTCCCAGGTGTTTCTAATGAGCCACGCCCCCTTGTTATCTAGCTTAGCTTGTTTGTCCCTGTGTATTTATAGCCCTTGTGTTTCACTTGTTACCTTTGTCAGTTGTTGTATGTGTGATGGTTGCATCTCTCTGTGATTCCCAAGGTTTTGTTCCTTTGTTCTTCGAGTTCTGTGTTCTCTGTTTTGTGTTACTTTATTAAATCACCCTGCGTTTAGATCCTCGTCTTCGCCTGCTTTTCTCAGCTGCGTTACCATAATAGCTAATTTAGCTAAAGCTAATAATTTATACATCCAGTATTTGCAGAATATAAAAAGGCACAGATGGTGTTGTCCCAGAACAGCAGTGAGAGAGATGGAGTTTGAGTTGGGTGCTATGTGAAGAGGTCTCGGAAGCGGCTTTTGAACAATGCTTTGGCAGACTCTTTTGATGGTTTTGGTTGGGCAATGTTGGGTGGCAAATCAGGTTGTGGCAGGGCGAGTGAGAGGCTGGGTTTTGGAACTTGATGTTCGGATTGTCTACTTTCCAGGACTCTCTCGATGAGATCTCCGACAAACTTCGTTATGTGTGCGTGAAGACTTTTTTGAATATCCATTGCTTAAGGCGGGCGTACACGGTGTGAGTTCGGACACTCAGGAGGTCGTGAGATATTGCACTCGTTGCAAGTCAGCTTAACTGATAATCGCGTCAAAGCAGCTGATACACGGCACGACTGTCCTGCACGAATTTTATCCCGAGCCGGCAGCAATCACGTGAGCTTTCGCACTAAACACAGAGACCGTCAATGTTGCATGCAGGCCAAAAGCAGAGAACAGTAGCCATTCCTTTCAACATAAAAACGAGAGAGAGAGAGAGAGAGAGACAGAGAGACAGAGAGAGAGACAGAGACGTGTATGCGCATGCTGTATGGTTGCTGCCACTGAGGTATAGCCACATCGACGTGGTTGTGTATGATTTAGCAATAGGGGACAGCTGGTGAAAATCTGTCCGACTCTCCGAATTTTTTAAACATGTTTAAAAATGATCTGGAGGTCGGGGAGGTGCTCGTAACGTGCTCGGCTCGGCTCGTAATTCCTCTCACACGCTGCGAGCCGGGACCATGCGAGCATCACCGATTCCACTCGATTTCTCCCGAGTGAAAAAAATCATCTGCGAGCTCGTAAAAACAGCAAAAATCGCACAGTGTACGCCCGCCTTTAGACTTCTTGCAGTATACTTGATTGAACCGTGCTTCTCCTGTAAATGACAAGGAATATAACACAGAAAATATGAATGAAGATTTGATTGTAGTAGAGTTCTCTCCAATGAATATATTTGGATATATTATATTATATTATATTATAATATTATACACTTTTTAGAAAAAAGTATGCCAATTCAGTTAGCTGTTAACATTCTAATTTTGGTTATTATACTATTCGAAGAGCGTACATGGTAACAAACCTGTAACTGTGGTGGCTTGTTTCCTTTTTACAATGTGTTCATTATGGTCGAGGATGGCGAGGTGGGACCTCTCCCTCATTCCATGGTATGAGTGGCCCTGTGTGCAATTACAAATAGGAAAAGAGGATGGATAGGACTAATTAAAACATGTTGATTAGGATATAGAAAATTATTCAAGAGTAAAAGCGCATCTATTCTCACCAGTATGTTTGAAGAGTGCCATATGGTCGAGGTCTTTCAAGAGCCTTTTGTTTAGGACCAGCGACGACAGGGCCTGAAATACCACTGAGTCTTTGTCAATCCACATCCGCATGCTCTGGTCCAGGGCGGTAAGAGGAGGATGGTCACACCGATGCTGTTTTCCGTCATCATCTCTCCACTCGTGTTCTTTGCAAACATGGTGTGCAATGAATTTCCACCGGTTTTTCAGTGCCTGTGTGAAAGAAAACACTAAATACTAACACTAAAAAAGAAACAAATCAGATATAAATTTTATTGCAGCTTATGATACCTTACCTCTATGTTCCCCTTACTTGTAGCACATGTATACCACATGTGGTTTACGACAGACCTGTGAAAGACATTGAAATTAGTAATTTCAAACCTTTTAAACCAATGGAACTTCTGCAAGATTACAAACCAACACTGACCTGGACCATGCGAGAAGGATTGCATTGTCCTTTTTTTTCCCCTTCGTCAGCATTTTATTCCGGAAACCTGTGTTCGTAAATGCAGCACAATTTTGGTCAAACACCAACATTTTCCATTTATTTATGCATTGTCCACATTCACCCTCTCAGAGCCATTTATATCCACCTTTTAGTTTAGGTTTATTTAGCTATTATTGTTTTACTTTTGTTCAACTATGTATATGATAATTGAGTTAACCTCACACCTTTCACACCTCACCTGGCGCCAAAGCTTTGCTGCCCTTAGCCAGTGTAGATGTGTGGTAGTTGTTTGTTGCTGTGGTTAAATAAAAAAACAAATCACACCTCTACAATGGCTGAGTTCAGCAAGGCTGTACAGATCTGGGAGGGGGTGAGGAGTGACACGAGGTGTCCTGAGAAGTGTGGAGAATCGCCTGCGTGTGTTTACAAGAATGGTAAAAAACACATACCTTTGGCTGTGTGCCAGATGTCAAATTCGTGCTGGATATTGTTCCCTCATTGTCTTCCGTATTGATGGGGAGCGGTCCGTGGTCATCACCTCCACGTCAAGGCCCAAGTCCAGAAGCTCTGTCACCTTACCTGCACCAATTATGTGTGTAGTATCTCCTTTGTATCGTCTATCATAAACGTGTAGTGACAGTATTTCACATTGAAACCTGGCGAGTCACATCGGCCATCACCCGCCAAGTGTGGCCGCTTCCCATCCTCCTGTTCCAAATAAACTCTTGCCAAGATTTCTGTTCTTCTTTCTTCATACAAGTGCTCAATAGCAGGGTGCAAATACGTGTTCTGGATGGCGTAAAATGTAGTTTGTCCAATCATTTGGAAACACATGGTTTTGCACCAGTCTGAAAGTTCGATGTATGTGGAGATTCACCTCAGGCATGCCTCTAACATCAGGTGAAGATGTCCAAGTCCCTGAATGGCTCCCAAGACAAATCCATTTCACCTTCCTCTGTGCCCCAGTATCAAAGATGACCTTTGAAGAAATCGGTTTCCCACACACGCCAGTCCTTTACACCTTCTTCTTCTGATGATGACGATGATGTGGCCATTTTGAATTTGGGTGAACTTCACAAGGAATGGACTGAGGCTGGGGTCAAGGCATCAAGAGCCACCACACACAGACGTGTCAAGGAATTTGGCTACAGTTGTCGTATTCCTCTTGTTAAGCCACTCCTGAACCACAGACAACGTCAGAGGTGTCTTACCTGGGCTAAGAAGAACTGGACTGTTGCCCAGTGGTCCAAAGTCATCTCTTCAGATGAGAGCAAGTTTTGTATTTCATTTGGAAACCAAGGTCCTAGAGTCTGGAGGAAGGGTGGAGAAGCTCATAGCCCAAGTTGCTTGAAGTCCAGTGTTAAGTTTCCACAGTCTGTGATGATTTGGGGTGCAATGTCATCTGCTGGTGTTGGTCCATTGTGTTTTTTGAAAACCAAAGTCACTGAACCCGTTTACCAAGAAATTTTGGAGCACTTCATGCTTCCTTCTGCTGACCAGCTTTTTGAAGACGCTGATTTCATTTTCCAGCAGGATTTGGCACCTGCCCACACCGCCAAAAGCACCAAAAGTTGGTTAAAAGACTATGGTGTTGGTGTGCTTGACTGGCCAGCAAACTCACCAGACCTGAACCCCATAGAGAATCTATGGGGTATTGTCAAGAGGAAAATGAGAAACAAGAGACCAAAAAATGCAGATGAGCTGAAGGCCACTGTCAAAGAAACCTGGGCTTCCATACCACCTCAGCAGTGCCACAAACTGATCACCTCCATGCTACGCCGAATTGAGGCAGTAATTAAAGCAAAAGGAGCCCCTACCAAGTATTAAGTACAAATACAGTAAATTAACATACTTTCCAGAAGGCCAACAATTCACTAAAAATGTTTTTTTTTTTTATTGGTCTTATGAAGTATTATAATTTGTTGGTGGGTTTTTGTTAAATGTGAGCCAAAATCGTCACAATTAAAAGAACCAAAGACTTAAGACTGCTTTATAAATAATCTTCCTGACTTATCTCAGTTCCTCAGCATATCCAATATCTCAGAACAACTTGATGATGTAACAGAAACTATGGACTTTAGATACGGTTGCTCCTTTACGCTTAAGGAGACCATGATTTAAAACAGTGAATAGGCCTATGTGAATTTCTTTTGGATGCACAAAATGCACAGACTTTGTTAGTGTTAGTAAAGCGAGAAACTGTAGGCAAAGCCATTGTATCTCGTAATATACAGCGCTGTATTAAACCAGTGAAATGGGAGACTTCAATACCCAGAAATCAATGGGGGAAAACAAACATGGCGCCCAAAGATCGCCAACAGACTACAAACAATTCACTCAACTCTATCAAAATGCATTTAAAACATTGAATACATGTATTTCTTTTGGATGCACAAAATGCACAGACTGTAGGCAAAGCCATTGTATCTTGTAATATACAGCACTGTATTGAGATTGATTTGTTGAATACCCACAAATCAATGCATCAAAACAAACATGGCGACCCTAGACTGCTAACACAGGTGCATGTCAACTCTTCGCAAAAGGTATGTAAACAGTAAACATTACAAAAGAAAATGCCACTCACCCCCTACAGCTTCCAAGTGTGAAAAGGAGTACGTATTTACTATACTTTACAAAATATACAAAATGGAAATGAGATTGACAACAACTTGTCAACTCAAAACCAAAATTCACACTGCACACAACAGGCAAGCTAACAGCACCTGCAAACACAAAATAACACATGTGGGAAATCCCAAGTTGAGCAGAGCTTACCCCTCAGGTGCCCCTCCGTGGTCCCATTAGCACCAGTCCGATCTGGAGATAACTTTGGTAGGATCCAATCCTGTAAAAGAAAGGGTGGGACAAAAGAGAAAGAGAGAGAGAGAAAGGACCAGCAAAGCAAGACATATACACAATACATCTCAAGACGTAACAAAATCAAAAGAGATTTTTGAAAACAAAAAGATTTTGGGGGGTATTTAGGAGAACGTTGCCATATGGCAACAATGTACCACAATGGAAAATGGCCAAAAACATTTTTTATATTAAATTACGATTTTCTTTTCAATGGAACTGCACATTTCTTTTAAATATTGATCTTAATTTCCTTCAAAAAGCTGCCATGCACACACACACACACACACACACACACACACACACACACACACACACACACACACATTCATTGTTACACTGGAAAAAAATGACTGTGAATTTAACGGAAAAAGACTTCAAAAATGCTGCAGTAAAAACCTGTTAAATTGTTTTTCACCCCTACTATACTATATCTGGTGCAAACCTGTATTGGACATTACACGTAGTTTTACTGTAGTATACTGTTTCTGGAAGAGAAAAAGAACATATAATTATACAGTGAATAACCATAAATGAACATTCCCATAATTCCCTGCGTTACACTGCAAATTTTTTTTTTTTTTTTTGGAAATAACTGTTTAGTTTAGTATATTAGGGTTGCATGTTACATCGAATGTTGTTTTGCATTTGCGAATGTTGTTTTTCAATTAATGTTTCTTGAATTATTTCAGTTTCATGTGTTTCCATGATAGTGTTTAGTGTTTTATTTAATATTTATCTATATTATGTTCATATTTAAAAGCTGCTTGTGATGGGCTTTGGTTCATCATGTGACATTACAAACATACAAAACAGATTTCAGAAATGTATGATTGTTTTCTACAGTGTACGGTCACTGAAGGCTAAATCATCCTCATTGTCATAACCTTTTTTCCATTGTGGTACAGTGTTGCCATATGGCAATACTGATATTTTCTCAATTTACAGTAAAACAACCCATTAACCCAGCGGCTGTGATGTCTGTTCATCAAAGAAAAAAAGAAGAAATCAATAACTTGTATAGCTTTAAGGATTCATCTTTATTTAATTTAGAATTTAGTGAATTTAGTGTAAACTTCAAGTTCATTTTCTGTATATTTCTGCTGCCTTAAGGTAAATATGCCATTTATTTTAATAGGTTTATGTAAGTTCACTTAAATTAGAAGTTATTTTTAAAGTTTAGCTAATAAATGTCCAAATTGATAGCTCTCAGTTATACTGTAATGTTGAATGCCTGTGGTCAATGGTTAAATATTAGGGGGAATTTTAGTATTAAACTCACTATAGAGTTAGTACTGCTTATTTTCACATGATTATTTCTTGTTCTTCAACAGGGAAATAGGCACACCTATACATTTGTAGGCTTTGATGCATAATCACTGATTCATGTTTTACACCTGGGTTGAGAGAGAAAGTTAATA
This sequence comes from Abramis brama, assembly GCA_022829085.1. NCBI lineage: Eukaryota > Metazoa > Chordata > Actinopteri > Cypriniformes > Leuciscidae > Abramis > Abramis brama. The sequence continues at coordinate 67,844,073 of CM040766.1, read as the reverse complement.
ACCAGTCTCATGCAACCAATTAACGCAAATTATCTTTTGTTTGGTTTTGTTTACTCTGCATCTCTGAGTTTGTTCAACTCGCTTCGTGCAACGGGCCACTGGTAGTGTGTCCCAATACTGATTTAATTACTTTCACTTCTCTAATATTTTAGTGAGCAGTGGAAGTAATGAGAGTCTGATACACGCTGGAGTGAAGACTACGATAACATCATGTAGAATCCCTCAACACTTCAGAAACAGGCTTGAACAGCATTGTGTGTGAGCAGCAGAGAGTATCTGAGAGTCTTGTTCTCTTTATCATGAGCGCACAGAGAGAATAGTGACTGAGCAGATTTATAGGAAAGCAGAGTGTTGAATTAACACTCAGAGGAGGAGAGGAACTGTTGAGAAACACTCCTCTGACTCAGTGTCAAGGCTACAGAGCCAGATAACACAAGTCAGCCCACGGCTACACACACACACACACACACACACACTCATAACCCCAGACCTAGTGGCCTACACAGTATTTAGGGCATCAGACACACTCCCAACGCAAAGGCTTTCCAAAACAACACACAAAATAATTACTACTGAAATCAAAGTCCATGAAGTGCTTTCAGTGTGCACATGAGTCCATGTAAAATGATCATTTGTGGTCAAAATAAATAAATAAAAAGAATACAAATAGTGTAAAGCTGGTGTCACCTTTATTTACACAGCGCTTTTTACAACACAGTATCAAAGCAGCTTTACAGAGATAACAGGACAATAATGCAATAAAGTTTGTTTCTAGAAGAGAATAGCGTCACAGTCCAGCTGAAGTAAGTTCAGTGATGGTTCATTTTTGTTGTAAAAAAGTTATTAATTTAGTTCATTTATATATATATATATATATATAGCCGCTCTGGAGAAAACCGTGATGTCATCGTCCATCTCATTAAATGGTGTCAATGCAGGAGATCAATATTATTGTTGAATATTAAATTAAATGTTAAATTGAATGTCCCGAACTAAGCAATGTACAGTTGTGTTCAAAATAATAGCAGTCTGATTAAAAAAGTGAGTAAAGCTCAAAATCCTAATAATAACTTTTATTTCAATGCACACAAATGCATTGGGAACACTGCACATTCTATTCAAGATCAAAACATGAAGAAAAATTGATCAAATTTGATATTACTTTATAGAAAGTGAAGAAAAGGGAATATTAGGCTGTTCAAAAAAATAGCAGTGTCTGCATTTTTCTTTACAAAGTCAAACATTTACTGAATAAACTGAAAAATGCTTGAAGATTTAGCTTTCTTGTGAATCACTAAACTAATATTTAGTTGTATAACCACGGTTTCTGAGAACTGTTTCGCATCTGTGTTGCATGGAGTCGACCAACTTCTGGCACCTGTGAACAGGTATTCCAGCCCAGGACGATTGCACTACAGATCTGCATTTCTTGGTTTTGCCTCAAAAACAGAATTTTTGATGTCACCCCACAAGTTTTCTATTGGATTAAGGTCCGGGGATTGGGCTGGCCACTCCATAACGTTAATCTTGTTGGTCTGGTACCAAGATGCTGCTCGCTTACTGGTGTCTTTGGGGTCATTGTCTTGTTGAAACACCCATTTCAAGGGCATTTCCTCTTCGGCATAAGGCAACATGACCTCTTTAAGTATTTTGATGTACTCAAACTGATCCATGATCCGTGGTATACGATAAATAGGCCCAACACCATGGTATAAGAAACATCCCCATATCATGATGCTTGTGCCACCATGCTTCACAGTCTTCACAGTGTACTGTGGCTTAAATTCAGTGTTTGGGGGTCGTCTGACAAACTGTCTGCGGCCCCTAGACCCAAAAAGAACAATCTTGCTCATCAGTCCACAAAATATTGCGCCATTTCTCTTTAGGCCAGTCAGTGTGGCAAATTGTATCCTCTTTAGCACATGTCGTTTTTCAACAATGGGACTTTGCGGGGGCTTCTTGCCAATAGCTTGGCTTCACATAGGCGTCTTCTAATTGTTACAGTACTCACAGGTTACTTTAGATCTTCTTTGATCACCCTGGAGCTGATCATTGGCTGAGTCTTTGCCATTTTGGCTATTCTTCCATCCATTCGAATGGTAGTTTTTCGTTTTCTTCCACATCTTTCTGGTTTTGGTTGCTATTTTAAAGCATTTGATATCATTTTAGCTGAGCATCCTATCATTTTCTGCACTTCTTTATACGTTTTCCCCTCTCCAATCAACTTTTTAATCAAAGTACGCTGTTCTTCTGAACAATGTCTGGAACGGCCCATTTTATTCAGATCTTCAGTGAGAAATGCACTATAACCACCATGTACAGTACAGTACTGCCTTCGCCCTTAAATAAGGGCCACTTATTGACACTAGTTTTTTCACAGAATGATTAACCTCAATAAATGAACTCCACACTGCTATTATTTTGAACACATCCCTTTCAATTAATGATTCAATTATACAGAATTATCAGCATACATGTCATTACTGTTGGGTCTGTTGTTTTTCTATTACTCTACTACACCTACTAGTAAATTATTTGCCATGTAGAAATATAATTTCTACCAAAAACAGTTATTGATCTGGTTAGTGATGTTGGACTGCTATTATTTTGAACACAACTGTATATTAAAGTCATGTATATTGTACACCATACCCTGAAATATAATCCTCACAAACCTGTTGACCTCCATAGAATAAAAAAACTAAATTTAGTCAATTTATGAAACTTTATGAGACATCTCCAGTAGTGTGCTTCATATGTTCACCTTTTTACACAGACCCTTTAAAAGTGTACGGTGGCTCACTGAAGATATTCACACAAAGTGACATTTCAATTCAAACTTTAGTGACGCGAGAACCGTTGGAGAGAAACAATTTACCAACTAAATGTTTTGTTTCTCAGACATTAATATGATTAGACACGTGTAAATGTCTGGTCAGTCGTCCCTATGTAACAGACCACAGTTTAAAAAGTGTGATGTTTCGAGTTAAGTGATAAAAAACTGTTGCAAATGTTGTGCAAAATACACATAGCCTACTCTATGTAATATCTAATTATTAACAAACAAGTTTCCTCGACGTCAAGATATACTTTACACAACTATTCTCAAGCTTAGTTTTCAAGTTCATAGTAACACTTGTGTTTGGATGGAATAGCTTTCCTTTCAAAGTTAATTTTGTTGAGCAAACAAAATTATGTATTTTGTGCAAATATACTTATGTAGTAAGTATAGTAATAATATACTTCTGTGTACTTCTTACATACTTCTTGGGAGTAAGTGTTTAGTTAAAAAGTATACTTTTAAGGGTACTTTAATCGTTTATATCTAAATCTTCTTTAGTTTTGCAACTAAAGGAGTTTATAGGTATACTGATAGTTTACTAGTTATATACTTTAAACCCATTATTTAGTGTATAAAGGTAAATTTTGAAGCATATTCTCAGTACTAGTTTAATAGTTTTCATACTGAAAGTAAACTTATATTTTCTTAAAGTACAAAATAATATATGAATAGTAAACAATAAGTATGGTGTCAAGTTCACTTAAAGTATGCACTTAAAAGATGTATGTGTTCAATAAAAATGACATGCAATATTTTTTATTCAGTGTCTGAATTGTAAATTCATTAACAGTTAGTACAAGTGCATTGGTATCAGTATACTTGGAAAACATACTTGAAATGTACTTAATAAATGAGCTTGAATTATACTTTCATAAACGTCAGGCTTTTTCCTGATGGATTGTTTCAGCTAAACATACTAACATAAAATCTGAACCCTGGTGGTGTAATACAGCTGAACGTAGGGAACATGAACTGAACCCTGGTGGTGTAATACAGCTGAATGTAGGGAACATGAACTGAACCCTGGTGGTGTAATACAGCTGAATGTAGGGAACATGAACTGAGCCCTGGTGGTGTAATACAGCTGAAGGCCTGACAGGAGTGCTCTCGCTCCACCATATAGACTCTACGAGGGCCACGCTTCAGGTCAGGTTATTGAGCTCCTGTTTATAAACTACACAGATCTGGCCATGGATGATGAATGGTCAATGCAGTGTTCTTATAAAAACAGCTGTGATATGAAACACCTGTTCATCTATAGAGAGATACGATACCTACACGCCAGGGTCTTCATAGCATTTTGTGGATGTAATGTTTTCTATTTTTTTTTTTTTTTGTTCTTAATTTTACTGCAATGTAGTATTCGTCTCATAACTACACTACAACCTTGCTCCTGAAGTCCAGTCCTTCTCCGAGAGGCTTGATCCAGATCTAATCACACACACCTGATCCAGATCAGCTACACATGCACAGTAACTCTCGAAACACACACACACACACGAATGAACAACTGCAGCAGTGTCCTTCATCTGGATGAGATATGATCACGAATGGTGGTTCGATGCTTCATTAGATTTGCCAAACATCCTCATTTGTCACTAGGCGTTTGCTTTAAGTCTTCCAGGATGGCTGTTTTTGAGTCCTCAACAGTAGTTGAATAAAAGTGTTCAGTTTACAGCGAGTGAAGCTTGGCTGCGTTTGAAACAGCAGAGAGGACCTGAGGTGCCATTAGTGGCTTACACACAGCTGGAAGCCATTCCAGAAACACGGAGAGCTGGACGCCTTCTCAAACCACATGTTCTCACACTGTTCCCCACAGTCGACTCGCAGAGAGGAAAACGCTGATCTCGTAGTGTTATCTGGGTAACGAGGAGAGTCACAAACAAGAGAGGAGCAATATGAACATGCTATTGTATAGAGAATTGTGGATTGAGGTTTTGTAAGTCAGTTCTCAGAGGCATTCGGAGCCAAGAGTAGTGCATTATCAGTGACGCCATAGGCTTAAACTGCTGAGATGCATTTAAAGTAATTGTAAAACCACATCAGTGCATTTTTACTAGGTGGACTGTGGTTTTTAATAACAGCCATTAGATATTTAATTTGCTGCATCTAATCAGTCGGGGTGAAATTGCAATGTTAGATTGAAGTCGTATGTACTCCAGAACTCAGGGCCAGTGCAGATGGAGCGATACCAAACACACACCGAGTTTCTGCAGATTTAGCCGGTGCGATGTTTTCCATTAGCCATTGTAAAATGAGTTTGTGCTTTCTTTTATAAAATCGTCCGTGAAGCACATTAATGGTGTGTGGCCGACCACATAAATCACGTGGAGAAGTGTACTGTGTACTAACAGTGGCAATTAATGCATTTCAGCAAGTGACTTTAAATCATCTTTGATAAGTGAACGGTTTCAGAAGGATTTTAATCTTAAATGCATGTTCAGTTTAGCTGTGATTGCAGTGGTGGAAGTGGAGATTACAGAAACGCATTACGGTTTGGCTGACCGTAAGTGTAAGTGTAACTACAGCCGTTGTGTTGTTCCTCACTCTTATCGAGGAGTGTTGTGTACGGTCGTAAACTGGGACCAGTGGGAGCATATTGGACGGAATGGAAGTACTGATATATTCATTATTTAAGCATGATTCATGACCGTGTTATTTTGGTATATTTGAGATACTATTATAGGTTTAATAATATTTTGATTCAGGCTTTACGTAATTTCCATTTTGCATAATTGTAGTAATTTTGTTGTTTTTGTCATTTTTATTCACTTTTATTTTAAAGATGTCATTTTCATTTGAGCTGTTTTTAGTACATCAAGCTGCCTTGAAAACTAGCTGATATATATATACACATGTACATTACATATTACTTGAGCATTGACAAAGCAACCTACTTAATTTTCCTGACTTTAGAAACCAATATCCTTGTGCATAAGTTGATTTTATAGTTGTAAAATTCGACGCAGAATAGTAGCTTCATTCATGATAAAATGTAAAATACTTTGCACTTTTAATTGAAATGTTCTCGTAGTCTAAATGAAAATGTAAGGAGTATAAACTATATATTTCTTTCCATCAGTTTCACCCGTATTTGTGAAAAGCACCGTACACTTCTGTAGAAAAAGGCGTTCATCTTCATTTAAGTTTACAGAATTGTTTCACAGTATTTCATCCTATTGTTTTTTGGTAATGTTTTTTTATTCACTTGCAAGCAGGCATATCCAGAGGAAAGAAAGCGAATCTAATCTGAGCTCTGAAACAGAAGTGTAGTTTTTATAGATACGGTGGGATTGTGTGGAGCTGCTGTGGTCTATAAATGTAAAGCCGTGTGCTCTATGAAGGGAGGTTATGTCTTCAGTTCTGGCAGTGCAATAGATCTCATATACTGAGTCTCTACAAACAGCAGTGATGACGTATGGCCGGGTCAGAGCTCAGCTGAGAGTGTGGTGCTTTAAAACCAGTAAAATAGCGTGTGCTAATGAACAACAGCTGCACTAAACACATGTCTGATCTACAGGACTGAAGATAAACAGCTGGAATCACTGCGACTCATTAGTGAGTTTACACTTCGACTAAATGGATAAATATACTAAGGCTATTGCTCATGTTTTGGGTTAGTGATTTCTAACTTCAGTGTGTACATTGTCCTGCACTGTTTGTGCTACAGACATGAATGTGTGTTGACATCATAAGTGTCATTGAGCTGAAGTGTGTGATGATGGACCTGAGATTTAGGGATGAGCTCCTTTGACTCGGACCAATAAACATCCGACAATGCACTAGTGCACCGGAAAGCCACTCCATCACGCTTTCCTGTACGTCTGTGGTCACGCATCAATGCCCTCATCCAAAGATTTCACTTGACCTCTGCATTCTGCGTGTGTTCTTCGGGAAAAGGTTGATTGGAGATTTGTTTTATTGATTTGCCAAGAATAATTATGCTCAAGACAAACAGCAAAACATGTATGGCTAGATCTGTTATAGCATAAGCCATCATTCTGTTGGTTTTCTATTTCAGACTGAACGTTCATATGAAATGCGTACTAATACTGGCACTGATTATATATTTTAACTGAGTAACAGACACTGTATCCTTACTCTCTTAGAAGAAAAGGTTCTGTGTAGAACTGAAGGCGCTTCATTTAACCTTCCGGGGGTTTCCGTCATGGGATCATTGTATGGGGTTAGTTTTAATTACTTAATTTAGTTTGAATTCATTTTTAAGTTTAATTAAATTTAATTAATTAAACAACTCTAAAAACATTCCTTTTCCAACCCATTAAACATGAAAGTATAATGCAATCATTACTCATGATATAGAAACTTTTTGGCATAAATGGGTCTTTAAAACCAAGAGCACAGTAAAAAATGAATAATGTACCTTGTAATTTTCATAAAACAATTTAACATAATAATTAAAAAATATTGTTTATATTTCATTCACAAAATAGTGGTTCAGTGTTGTATAGAAAATACTGAGAATATTTCACTAATAAAACCAATAAATAAATTTCCCTCCCTTTTTTTAAGGAAAAATTTGAGGCTTGAATTGAAGGAAAGAAGTCTACCTATTTTAAGAGAATTAGTAGAACTACGCGGTTTTATTTAGAGACACTAATTCATTTTAATGTGAACAACGGAGTGAGTGATTGAACATCCACCACATTAAAAGGTAAGCCTTTCTAATTTATAAACGTATTTCTAAAATTTGCTCTTTCCAAAACCATGAGTCCTAGAGAAACACATTTGGCAGGATGGTCCCGAATGCCCTCCACTCCACTACTCATGTGCGGACCATAGGTGGCGCTATAATAAGTACTTTTACGTTTTTGCTCATATCTCCATAACCATACAGGTTACAGTCAAAATACTTCCTCTGGTTCTCATAGTCAAGCTGAACGAAATGTATATCTCTTATTTTTTTGCCATGAATATAATTATTCTGCCATTTTGAGCTTTTTGATAAGCATACTTTTGATAAACAAACTCCTCCTAGACCATTTGTCCAATTAACACCAAATTTGGGATGTATCATCTAGAGACCCTGAAGACAAAAAGTTGTCTGAAGAATTTGGATTCATTAAATGGTTATGGTATAAGATAGTGGCTACAAAATGAAGGGGCTTATATCTTCTAAGCGGTTTGACTAATTAAAATTCTTTTGAAACTTTTAGTCATAAGTGTCTATAGATGATACATGCAAAATTTTGTGTGAATCAGGAGCAATACATTTTTGCCAGCTCAAGATGGCCGACGGACTACGACATGTTGTAATAAAGGTTGTGCACTAGAGGGAACCACAGGATAAGACATCTATTATTTTCCCATCAGTTTAAATGTATGAATCCAGATCTCACAGAACTTCATACACAGTGAAAACAAGACAATCTGAGTAAACATGCAGTTTCATGAACTTCTGATGCTCCGGGCGCTAACAGCAATTTTTGAAATATTAGCCATTTAAATCAATGGGATTCCCATATGAAGGAAGAAGGAAGAACATTTTAGCCGAAACTCTTCTCTCTGTTCATTTCTATGAGGAGTCACACTGGACTCTGGATACTCTGACCCGAACCAGTGTAAAATAATCCCAATATACACACTTATTAGAAGTGTACCGTAGTGATTCAGGATAAGACAAAAACAGCTTGCAAAAACATAAAAACTGTGTAATGCTTATAGATCATTTAATGTTAAAATAACTTTTATTGTCAAGTCACCTTTAAGCACTTCAAGTTACCATATAGTGCTTTTTACAACACAGATTGTTTCAAAGCAGCTTTACAGTGATATAAGGGAAATAATGCAACAAAGATTGCTTCGGCTGTACAGCAGATCTAGAAGAAAGTAGTGTCATAGTCTAGCTTAAGTATTGTCAAGATTCATTTTTGTTTTTGTTCCTACTTTCCCCTGTGTCAAGTTCATGTTTACTTGGTGTCGTATCTGAGGATGCCCTTGTTTGTCGACATAGTGTCTGATTAGTTCATTGATTAGTTTCACCTGTGTCTAGTTTAGTTCCTCATCTTGTATTTATACCCCGTTTAGTTCAGTACTTTGGTGTTGCCTATTGAATGGTTGGTGTGTAGTGATCCTGTGGTTTTTCCTAAGCTCTCTTGTGGCAAATATTTTTTTATTATGTTGAGTAAAAGAAGGACTGCTGCATTTTTATCCAAGCATCATGATTTCCTCTCTTCTGTCATTGATCCGTGACAATTATATATCCTAATAATATTGAAAATATGTCAAGTAAACAGACATGATTAATTACATTGCTGTCAATTTAAAAGGAAGACCAATTTAGTTGTTAAATCCATCAATCCATTCATCTATTCGACAAACTGATCTGGAGTCCATCCCAACATCTCAGGCCACAGACAGAAATATATTTACTCTTGTGCGCTGTTCGTCTCAGTTTAAACTCTGGCTGTTTGGAGTCTCCAGAGATCCCAGGCAACAAAATGTAATTTTGTAACAAAATATATTTAATATATTTAGTAATTTTATTCAGTTTATTAATGTTTTTACTTCACATTTGTGTAGTTCTGGGAGGATTTATTATGTTTTAAATTTATATAAATAAATTGAAAAATATTTTTAATAGGTTTTTATAAAAATAAAAAATAAAAAAATAAAAAGGAGGAAGCTTTTTTTAAATGTAAAATTCACTTTATAAGAGACACACATTTATAACTTTCATTCATGGATAATTTAGCTTTTGGAAAATGCAGTTTTAAAGGGGTCATATAATGGTACATGCACTTTTACAAGTTGATTGTACTGAAATGTGTGTTGGCAGTGCCTGTACACAACCATCATAAAATTATAAAAATCCATCCAGTGTTTTTTTTTTTAATCATCTTATATGTTTCCTCCTGTCTCAAATCAAGCTGTTCGATATTGTGACGTCACAATATCGACGCCCCTCCCACGATGGCTGATTGACAGCAGCGTTTCAAACACAGACCCGCCCTCGCGCCCTCGTGAGCGAGCTGTCAATCATAGCACGCGCCGACGCGCGTTCATTGTTGATAGCTGGAGTGCTGAGTAGAATGGCGTCTAACGATTGTGGTGTTCTGTTCTTGGGTGTAATAACGAACACAGCAGTCATATTGATGATGTTTCTAAATCCTTACAGCTGAAGACACAGTGGCTGAGTTTGTTTTCGAAGGGAATATTCCCCACGATCAACGTCAATGCTGTCATGTTTGCGCGAATCATTTCACCAGACTCGAGACTGCTTTACAAACGAGGGTCAGTATAAAGCTGTTTTTGCTAAGAAGCTGCTCCAGAAAAAAGGATCAGTACCAACTATTCGTGTTCCTGCTGAACCTCCAGAAGAACAAGTGAGTTAACGTTTTATTGACCTTTATATTAATCTTTATATTAATCTTTGCAAATCGCTTGCACGCTTCACGATGAATGTGGCTATTTTTACACTCAGGGTACATTATGGCATGTTTTCTATGTACGACGTTCTCAATATAATTCATAATCCCACGTTTATAATGAACAACGCGTTATGGTTTTTGTATTATTATTTTAAACGGTGTACGCACAGAACAGAGGGGCGGGGTGAGCAAAGCTCATTATCATTTAAAGACACATGCACTGAAACGGCGTGCTGTAAACAGAGCTGTTTTTGACCAGGTAAAATGAGTGTTTTCTTACAATACTAATGAGGATTTTTAATTAAAGTATATTACAAACTTTTAATTTAGACCCTAAAGAATCATATTAGCTTGTACAAAAATGACATTATATGACCCATTTAAAAGTAAAAAAAAATATATATATCACTTTAACCAGTAGATGGCTGCAGAGCTCCACTATTTGCTATTTGACAAGATTTTTTTTCAGTTGGATTCATATCTAAATATTATGAAATCACAATTATAACAATAAAAATTACTTTGGTCAAAGTATAGCATTTTTTGTACTGGAAAAAAAGTTTTTCAATAACATTATGATTAGAATCAAACCTGAGCAAGATGTTACAAAGAGAAAAGTGGGAGTCTGTTTTTCATATAATTCTACAAATTTAAAGTGTGCCACTTCATTTCTGTCTATGTGTGTTCTTCGCTGTTGCTGATGTTGTGGATGAATTCATTTAATTCTAATCATAATGTAACACTATTGAAAAAAATATTTATTTATTTTTCAGTACAAAAAAAATGCTAAACTTTAACAAAAAGTCACTGTTATTGTTATAATTGAGAATCCAACTGGAAAAACTTGTGAAAAGATGTCTTTCAGTTTTAAAACTGCATTTTCCAAAAGATAGGCCTAAAGCTACAAGCAATTTTTTTCATCAACCATCTTTAACTTAGTGATGTAACTAAAGTAGCAACAGATATTTTCTTCTGTATTGTGATGTACATCTGAGTGTAACATTATTGAAAAAGAAAAAATGTAGACTTGGTTCTAACAGTTTTTGATTGGTTGAGATGTGGGCGTGGCATTCAAACATGTATGCAAATGAGCGGAGTTTAAGAGCATTAAATGATTGGAGAATCCTGCGTACGTTACCAGAGAGATGTCTGATGTTTCACCGGAAGATTCAGTTATGATACAGTAGCAGTACACTTGGCATGCTTTTTTATTGCCTTATTTACCTATCAATTATTTTAGTAATAATTAGTATACATTTGTACCGCTTAAACGCTCAAAGTTCATCCTGTGAAAACTGTTTTAAAAATGGACATTGCTTTTCCATGGACAGTGTCTTCTTTAAAAAGAGACCAACCGGAGGTCTGTATTCCAAAGTAGTCATGAACTACAACCATTCAAGTTCAGATCTATGATCAGAGTTAAGGACTGTTTAATAATCAGCCAATCACAGCTCTGGTACTTGGGACCTGAGGTGGGAATATATTGAAAATTAAATTAAAAAGTACATATTTTTTGTGAAATTTTCAGGCTCAAATCTGTCAATCTTAACTGATCAGGTTGCATTTAATAGTGCATGTAGGACCTGCCCTAAGTTATGAGGCTCAGGCTCAAATGTTTTTTTATTTATTTTTTTTATAATTGTTATTATTATTTATTTTACGATAAGCAATAAAAAGGATTAGTTTTCAGCATTACAGCTAACAGGTAGCAGGTTGAACAGAAGCCTCATTGAAAGCGAGTAATTAACGGAAGCCATGAATGACAAATGCCAAACAAACACTCATAACATTTGTTCCCAAGCTTCCGTGTTTATGGCACTTTATTTTTACAAAGAATTAATGACAACAAGCCCTGGAGTTACAGACAATTAGCGTGAACAGAACATGGAGCAGTTAGCAGGCAGTGGAGCAGCGCTGTCAGTGTTATGAGGTGCGTGACGGAAAACAGCATGCAGCGCTCAGGGGTCACACTGCTACAAACACACACCACGACCAACCCTCACGCTTACTGTGCCGTCTGTCCGCTGAAAATATTAACACATGATCACAAACCGCACAAACACATACATTAAGAGCAGTTGCAAGGGCATGACGTGAATGACAACTGTTATCGCACACTGGATCCGGCACTCTATTTCGGTTAAATAAGCTAAAATGCATGTAGGAAAATATCGCTCATTCTTAATTTAGTCATTAATTTAACAATTGATGTTAAATTAAAGTTGTAGGCTTTCTGTGTGGCATATATGACGCATGAAAGGACCTCAGAGTCTCTAAATGACCTTCAGTTTCTTTACTGCTTTACTATAATAGTTGGCCAGTGTAGATGCAAACCATTCTCAGGGCAGATCATATGAATAAAATGAATGGCAGATACGAAAAATTTAAACTCCATCATTACCGTATCCTCAAAAATACTGAAGACTGTGGACCTCGTTTATGATGTATTTGTGTTTTTAGGGTCTTCTTTCATTTGAAAACCTCCATCATACAAAGGGTAAATGCTGAGAACTTCTGTCCTCAAGTTGTAGCGTGTTCTCTATCAAGTTTTGGATGCAGAAAACCTCCAGAGTGTGCCAAAATGCAGTCGACAAAGAGGTATACAATGCAGATTAGTAATGCATCTTGATCTATATAGAGCCTGTGTGTGTTCACTGTGGTATTTCACCACATTACAGCGGTGTGGGTCTCAGCCTTTCCCAGTGAATATTCAGATTCATGGCATTAAAACCAGCCTGACCACAGCGAGCGATCCGATCTGGACCGCTCATAAATCTCCCAGACATGACTGAGGTGGACCAGGGCCATCGTCCCACCAGAGCTCATCCAATAAACCTGCAGGAACATCAGGAGCATGAGTGTACGGGCGAATACACTACTGGACAAAACATGCGATGTGAGAGATGTATTTAATAAATGTTAAAAAGCATATATTTAATTTTACAAGTCAACTGTGTTAGTGCTAGACATATATTTAGGGCACACTAATTATTAATACAAATACAGATAAGTCTATAGAAACAGTTTGTTAAAAGAGACTAAGGGCCAGATTTACTAAACAGGGCAAATTAGCGTGAGAGAGCAATTCCAGACCAGTGCCGATGGGAATGGAAAGTACCGACGACGTGCAAAGTAACGAATCTCTACCAGTTAGCGTCTGGTGTAAGGGCGGTGACGATCGCAAACCTTAGTAAATCACCTTGTGTGTTTCATTTAAATACTCTCCTCCCATAAATACTGCGTCTGAAAGGGAAACTCCTACAAATGCATATGCAGAAATAACTGTGTCCACGCCTTTTCAGCGCTAACTTTTCACTGCGTGTCTTTAGTAAATCCCGACAGGAGTTTTTTAACGCCAAAAGAGGGTTTGCGCTGAAGCAAGCTGTTAGTAAATCTGGCCCCATGTCTCTTCCAAGCATGGTGAATTCTTGAATCAATATCTTTGGACCAAGCCAGGGTCCTCCACAGCATCAGACTGCATGGCCAAGGCTGTCGATGGAAGATGAACACAACTAGCGCCCCTGTTTTCCAGGAGAATTCACTGATTTGGTCAAACTTCTGCCTTGTTTCTTGAAGAAAGGATAAGGCCTGGCTCATGAGTTTGTGTCCTCCTCTAACACGATCTCATTTGTTGAGAGGAATGTTGCTGCAGGAATAAAACAGAGGTCGACCCAAGAGAACGCTGCAGGTCAACTTCACCAGGAAGTAGGGCTGTAGTCAAGACCACCTTTGTCGAGTCCAAGACAAGTCCAAGACCAGGACTAGTCGAGTCCAAGTCAAGACCGAGTCCAAAAAGGTTAGAGTCCAAGTCAAGACCGAGTCCAAAAAGGTTAGAGTCCGAGTCAAGACCGAGTCCAGGACAGGAAAAGAAAAAGTCTGCTAAAAAAATATAGGCTAGCCTATAGAAATTAAATCACTATGTAATAATGAAATAATGAATAATTTTAATTTTAATTAAAATAATTGACTAATTCAAAGAACAACAAAAAAATAATAATTATATAGGCCTAAAGGAGCACTACACATTCGTTTCGACTGTCTGATCAGCCTTACATTCTGTTACTGTCAATCATACACGCGATGTCAACCAATTAAACTGCATGAGGGAGGGCCGAGCCAACTCACACACACACACACAAGAGATGCGGATAAACCGCGGATCGGGCGGATGACGTGACGAAAAATAATATTTTAGTCTACCACTCTTGGAATAGGCAAAGAAAGAAAGGTAAGAAAAAAAGTCGGAAAACTTTGCCCATTAGATGTGCAAGGCAAGCAGGCTAGTTTTCGGGGTGTTATGGACAATTAAAAATATGAATATTCACGTTGCACTAGCGGTGGACTTTCAGCGAGTTTATTTAAACATTTATTTTTTATAGAGCCGTTTGTGAGTCAAAAGAGCCGGCTCTTTTCATTGAGCTGAGTGAAACGAACCGGCTCACGAAAAAGAGCCGAAATGCCCATAGTTATTAGGTGGCCAGTGTTTCACTTTCCCTCCAATAATATTTTGTTTTAATATCGCGGCGACGTATGTGTGATTACTGGGAACATCATAAAGACACCTGGACTCGGTCGAGACCAAAAGCCATATTTGGCAAGACCAGTGGCCGAGACCGAGACATGTCCGAGTCCGAATACCAGCGAGTCCGAGACAAGTCCGAGACCATAGAAAAGCGGTCTCGAGTCCAAGACCGGACTCGAGTACTAAAGCCCTACCAGGAAGTCATTGTCATTTCTGGTTTGTTGTCAAGCATTTTTAATTTCCATGAAAATTAGACTCATTATAGAATGCACCATATTCATATCAGTGCTATGTGCTTGGCACTCTTGAGCAAAATATGTTTTCAAGGGACGTTACCATTTTGATTGTGATTTAAGTAAATCTTTCACATCCAGCTGAGGGCATGTTCTCTTACGCTCAAAAAAATCTGTTAGATAATGAAAGCTTTTAGTTTTTATTTTGATTTATCCTGTTGATCAGATATAGATCGACAGTCAACAGGCCTGCTCTTTTGGTTTTGATTGGTTTTACTTTAGGTTTGAGGACAGGCTAAAATAATTGGTTTGATTTCCTCGAGGTTCACTTATAATGTTAAATGATTATGTCCATCTCTCATACTGGCTCTCGGTCTGAAATTATCACTCTCAGGTTGTTCTAGAGGCAGTCAAATGCAAATGTATTTACCCGTGTGATGTCACAAATCCCACTAGATCCAAATGAACCATTTTTAGAGCTTGATTCCATAAAAAGGAGGATATTTTAAGATATGATCAAAGAAAATTGTATTTCTCATGGCACGACCATTTTAAACTTGGTTGAGAAATTGTAATAAATAAATCACATAGCAACAATCTCCAATGAGCGTCTGTGTGCATAACCTGCATTTTAAATGGAGAATATACATCACAACTGTATAAATCAAAATGATTTGGAAATTGTGATTAGGTTCTCATTAATAAAATGCCATCTTTTACAGGGCATACTTGTTATTTTTGTGAAGAGTGTATATTTGTGTTATAGAGGCGCCTGGATGGTCTCCACAGTCCACTGAGGTAATTACACTTACTACACAGTGTCTTTGTTCCTCTGACTTCCTTGATTGACAGGATGTGTTAATATCACTGCACTTATTTGATGCGATAAGTTCGGCGAAAGCAGAATTCGTCCAAATGCGCGGGTGTCCTGCAGAAAGCTGTTTCTGTATCTAAAGCTCTTAGGTTCTTCTGAATCAGGCCTTGTGTTTATTTTGCTGATCTGAATCTTCATCTCCAGAGCCTCGGCCCTCATGCTGTTGCCATAGGAACAAACTCATGGCCGCCCATGGACAAGTGTTTGCTTTGGCAGTGAATCAAGGGTTGGTGGAGTTGGAGGGCTGGTGTGGGATGAGGGATGTGATGTGGAATGTCTTGAGACATGGAGCCGGACAGGAAAGGTTCGTGTTCGTAGACTTCCCGGGAGCTGGGCAAGATCTCATGGGCATTCTGTCATCTTTACTGACCATAAAACAGTGATCTCTTGCTGCCCTTAACTGGCACTTTCCATTACAGGCACCTCCATCAACAGCTACAGTATTTCAACACATTACCTGTGATGTTGCTTTGGAAAGAAAGAAACACTGTTTCTGCTGAGATCTGCATTGTAAGAAGCATCATTTTGCCATCTCTGACAAGACAAACTGGTGTCAGTTCAACTAAAACTAAACCAAATTCCACACACTCATAAACCATGATGCTAGTCTTTTACTCCCTTTGGACAAACCTATGGGATTTTTGTAAGTTCAAGTGTTTAATCATCGGTCATTGCTTCTGGCCTGGAGTCTATGGCAGCCTGTAGAAAGGCACACCCCTAAAGGACACACTCAACTTAAACCAGAGCACATTTGGCATCTCCGTCTAGCACAAGCTCAAAATTGCTTTTATGTTTGTGCACATAATCTTAATTTGTTTTGTTTTTTAAATGTACAGTAATTATATGGGCATGGATTTCATTTTCAGTCATTTCATATCATTTGCCAGTGTCAAGTTCCCAAAATCAGAACTCGGAATAAAAATGTGTTTTGACGAGATTTGTAAAGGTCACATGGCTGCAGCACTGACATAAATGACACATAAAGCTACGACGGGAATGAGATTAATTATTCAGGCTTGCTAGTCTTCAGGTCTAACCCCCAACAGTCTGGCCACACCATGCAAATTATAGCCAAACTCCTTTCCACCAACTAAACGTGTATTCCCTAGCTTATTTATTACCTGTTGATTGGCACTGGCAATTTGATACATCCTGTTTTATTTTGACATAACTGCATTTCATTTTTTACATATAATTGTGGCCAAGACCAGTATTGAAAATATTAGATATGTTCACCAGATATTAATTTTTTCCTTCTTCTCCAAAAACATATCTGTATTACATCCATTCTTTCTCCAAACTTCTTGTCATCTGCTTGGTACGTCTCAGGCTCAGTCAGAGGAAAGGCCTTAGACAGATCCGGGGCCAGTCCATCACAGCGGTCATACACAGACAAGTAAGTGTCTCCAATTCACCATTGCTGCATATCTTTGGATTGTGGGAAAAACCAGAGCACCCGAAGGAAACCCACACGGTGATACCCACTGAGCCACCATACTACCCCTGACCTGTATCAAATAAAAATATTTTAAAGGGTCTCTTTAATTCTAGACAGATGTTTGTCAAGGGTTAGGGTGAACGTCTTATTTTGGTGCACAGCTCCAGACATAGTGAAGAATGCAGATAGCTGCAGATACGTTGACACCAATCCTTGCAGGCACCCCTCTTCCTTTTCAATCATGAATATCCTTTGAGTTGTCTCCATGGACATGGATCATTATTTCTTCTGTGGTCTCAAATCACATCCTAATGGTGTCTACCTTCATGCATATTACAATATTTGGGACCCAGCTGATGGAAAACATCCTCCTTGGTCTCTTGACATTTGTGTGCTGTTGCAGAAATGTTTCAACAGCAAGGGAAAACAGGGGCCCAGCGACCTCGCATCCCAGATGATCATCAGATGATTCCTCCTGCTGTTGACCTCTGCTTCCTGTAGAGCAACAGAACGGATATCAAAACCACACACAGGCCGCATGGCAGTTGCCTGTCTGGAAACCAACCCTCGAGGCCAAAACATATTCAGAAACTTCCTCTACTTTCAGAGGTGACACCCCGCTGAGGTGGTGTGTCCAGTAAGGGCTGAGATGAAATTACACAACAGTTGATGCGCCTACCGATCATTGAAGGAAACACAAAATAACTGAATGTGATTTTAAAGGAATGCAGAAACAGGCATGAGCATCAAAACATGCATGCTTGACCACTGACCCTGAGAGGAAGTAAGTGCCCAAGCACCCCAAAAAAGAGAGAATCCAGATGTGAATGGAAAATGCGTATGGAGATGTCTGGAGCTTGCTGCGATGTAGGGTGGGAGCTATACAAACAAATAAACACTGCGATCTGTGATAAAGATTTGAGTCAGTCAGCAAAGACTTCCTAAGGTGATCTTTTACAGGGGTTGGACTAGGTCAGCTACACATTAATTTCTGATTCCCCAGTGTGGTATTAAATGTGGTAAGAAACATTCACACAATCCAAACCCATTCTACTGTGAGCTCATTAGCATCCGTATGGATTTCCCTTAGGTAACCAAGAGGTGTCCTCATTCAGGACTCTGCGTTCTGGGGAAGCGGATCTCTTGGATATGATGGTGATGAGGGGCGCCTTTGCCACATGTGTTCTCTTAGAGTGAGGCTCCATAAATTAAACATGATGCCTTAATAAAACAAGCCAGGCCACATCCACTGGGTTATCTAGCCCAACTTGGGCCTTTTCCTGAGTGGGATGCTGTATCATGTTCCTAGAGGCCCTGTTTCCTCATCTCCACCCTCATCTTTGTCTAGACCCATCCCATCCTACATGCATTCCCAAGAGACTGGCGTCCAGATGTGTTTTTCAGCATCTCATGCTTTTCTGCTCCCCCCCTTAAAGGACGAGATTGTGTTTCTGTCTTGTCCTTTAATCCAACAAGCATGAAATATCTGCACTACTTATATTTTTAAAGAGTGAGAGAAGAATGGTAAGGCTGGAGAAATGACAACCGTAACTACACAGAGCTTCCTGCATGTTTGGACAACGGAGCAAGAACTTTGTTCATGGAAGTGACCTCTATGTCATGCCTGAGAGGCAGGTCACCAGGGGAAGATGAGCTCCTGTGGTTCTTCAGCAACAGGGCAGTTGGAACGGTGTCTCATAGCTCTCCCGGGCTCATGTGGATTTGTGTGGGCTCATGGGCAAGATGGGTTCGTTGGTGCATGGGTTCGTCAACAAACAGAAAAGTTTAGAAAGAATGCACTAATAAATGTTTAATATCTTTTAATAACAAGTCATGTGAATGTAGAAGTTTTTTGATAATTAACAAAGCCGACCGAGTGACCTTGTGTCCATTATGGGGCTCTTGTTGGGTTCTCATTATTCTGAGTTATAGAAAGCACCCCATTTCATGAGCCTGAGCCCATCATCTCCAGAAAGTAGCTGAGGTCTGTCATCACAGGCCCCTATAAAGCTAGGTTAACCTCACATGAGGCTGATTACCAGGGATTGCGGGATTTTACCGAGCTGTGAGTGAAAAGGAAATCAAACCCATGGTGCTTTTTAGGGGCAATTTCACTACAGCTGACCCACTTCCATTTCAGATGTGGGATATTTTAAAATCTATATCTTTATGTCTGTTACAAAACAGACTCGGACTCGGACTGGATGGGCTAATGTAAAAATTTTATACTTCAGTGAAGCTTATGGAAGAAAACCATGCAATAAAAGAGCTCAGTATATCTCTGAAGTCTCCTATACAGTTCCTCTGCATCTCAGACATGCTGAGATTCTCAAACTTCTGCCGTAAACTATCAAAAATAGTCAAACAAATAATTAAAAACAATTTGGGGATACAAGTTTTTTTTCTCCCTCCATTATCCAACATGAAATGTAGATTTCCATTCCTTTGGCTCTTCTTACACCAGTGGACTGAAGATACTGTCCTGGTTTCTCAGACAAGGTTTAGATTAAGCCAGGATTAGGCTTTAACGGGAAACTATGACAAAAGAGAACATGTGACTGAAAAACAAACAAACTAAAAGTACACGAAAATGGAAACTAAACTGACAGATTGTGACAGGGTGTGTCTTGAGACAAAACAATGGCACTGCCATATTTTAAGATATCTCAATGCGAGTTGCTTTCAGTTAAAACAGCTCAAACATACATTTTAGTCTGGGACTAGACTTAAGCCTTGTTTTTGAAACCGGACAATTATGTTAATGTATATTATGACCAGACTGTTATTTAATTTAATAACATTTCAATTAAACTTAGGAGTGGGCAATATGACCAATATTAAAAGCATCATTAAACCGTGGCAGTTATATGCATAACCAAATTGTAATTAGGATTGTCAATACACCAATAAAATATAAATTGAACTAAACCTTACAGGTTTCTTAATCCTCCATATCAACACATAACAAATGAATAACTCCAACTAGTATACACAACTTCACATGCACACATTATTATATAGCAAATCTCAACTGCTTGATTGTTCATATTATCACCAATTATAGTAGTGGCCAAAACCTGACATATTCACCCTTTATTCAAATATTATTAAAATAAGCATACAGTAATAAAGTACTTTTCAAACTAGTTAATTCATAGTTAATATAGTATAGTCTCTACATTGTTAATATGTTATTAGGAGTAATGACTCACAATGTCTACAGAGCCTTCAAAATATTTAAAAAAATCTATTAACTTCTTATTAACATTTGCATCCCTAAAACACTGTATATAGGTTTCATGTTAAAAATAACTATATTTATTAATAGAATCTCAGAGGACTGCTTTTAGCCACAATGACACTCATTCAGCCAGAGTATCCATATCCAAAAAGATAAAGAGAGATAGAAAGAAAGAAAGAAAAACAACAAATAGAGGCATTTTGTCCAGTCAATGAACACCCACGTGCCTTCCGGCCTCCTGAGATGAAGAAGAGCCAGACAGCGCGGTTTTTCTTTCATAGTGCCTTTTGAAGCCTTCATTCTATCAGTGCATGCACCAGAAACCAACAATCAGAGATTTCCTGTACTGTTTCACAGTGGACTGTTGCGATAACAGCGACTGCACTCAGAACAAGAGCCCTGGCAAACCTCAGACTGTTTTCAGCACCCTAGAGTTAGTCTGTTTCTGTTAGAACGAGCACTTCCACCCATGGGGTCTTTATCTACTTCAGAGGGGAAAATGGGCCACTCTTGTGCCAGATCGGCTTGCCCAAAGAGACCTGTAATACCTGAGGAAAGTGCTAGCACTTTAGCATACCGTTCCGTTACAGCTCGGAGAGGTGTTTACTTAAAAAAAAAAAAATTCAAAAAAAAAAAAAATTCAAAAAAGTGAAAATGTCTACTTTATGTACTGATTTTCAAACAGCTTTATAATGTTTCATTGGTATATGTAAATGAACAATGTGCACTCTTTCTCTGTGATACCTGCAGCCAGATAGCCCTGTTTGTTTGTCTGCTAAATTAAAACACGTAAAAATCAAATCTGCAGACTTTTGAAAGCTCCAGGGATTTTGTGAAAACGAAAGATTTTTACTTCAGCATTTCTGTATCCCTGCTCAGTCGGACAGTCGAAAAGAGCCCAGTGCATTATGGCTGTTGAGGTTTTCCTACATTTTTCTGTTTTTAGAAAGCTAAGTTTTATTAAAAGCCTAATTTGCAGTGGTGAATTACCCTCTTAATAATTGGAATAATGTGTTTAATGGGTAATTAGGCCTATAATTTAATTTGGATATGGTGTCCGCAATTAGACTGCGATGTGTGCAGCTGAGTTTGTTACCATGCTCAAAACCATCCTGGACCTTCGAGGACATGTTTACTGTTCAGCTGGTTCAGTAATGTTAGGGTTTTAGGCATATTGGACAAGTAAGGTCTCAAGGCAGCATCCATTACACTGAATATGTTGTTATTGTTTCATACTCTTTTAAAATGTATAACAGTACACTGTATCTGCCACCATTTGCACTAAGTATAATTAGTGCAAAGTATTTTTTTGTTTTGTTGCTATTTACACTTTCCTTAAGTAGCATCTAACGCTATTTACACTTTGTGCAAATAGTCTATGCCAGGCTTTTTGCCTGCAGAATGATGTAGTTGCCTTGACTTTTTTGGGTTCCATCTGGAATAAAACCTGTGGAAATAATATCACAGATGAATTATGAGAATAGTTATGTGAAAGGGCCCAATTTGAGTCACTTTCTAATCACATTTTGCCATGCTTGGCTTCTTTATTTGCATAATTACGGAGTGTGAAACCAAACTGAGCAGGTTTGTGCTTCCTTACAGGAAGATATTTGACCTCCATGGAAATAAGAAATCACCACCATGTTGATACACCCTGGAGTGAGGTCCTGTCATAACAAATTACTGCTCCACGCCTTTGGATTGGGCATTTAGGAGAATTGTACATGTCAATCATGTCATGCGGTTGGATATTTGTATAATTAAGTCCTACTCCGGTGGCCTGGTCACGCTCTAACAATGGCCGAGACCCGACGGGGTCCAAAACACACAAACTCAAGGGGTGGAATGTGTCTCCTGTCACCAAGGGCTTCCTCTAGAACAGCACCATGGACTGTGAGGTGTTGTGCTATTTAATTACTCTGAGCTTACAGTTCCCCTCTCCCAGATTAATAAGGTTACCTTTTCAGTCAAAATAAGAATATGAACCTCTGTTTTCTTTGGTCTAATTAGCCCTTAATTAATATAGTCAGCACAGGACGAGGCCTCACATCAGACTAGGCTGTGCTGTGAAGAGACAGGCTTTGTGGAATGACATTTTGGGGAGCTCTGCTAAGACCCAAACACAGAATGAGAGCCTGCTAGGGAGAAAATCGGGTCATCTACACACAAACAAAATCATATAGATTTGCAGTCACGCAGTGAAGAATTCCAGAAAAGAGATCAGAAAAGAAACGTCCACATTCACAAGATGAAAATGAAAAAAGATCTGTGATATATTGTTATGTCGATATATCACCATGGAGTAATTACTATATGACAATTACAACAGTAATTACTCTATAAAGATGTGTAGATTTGTTACAATGGTAGACATTGTAAACAGGCTGCATGGCCACAATTATGAATACGGGGCTACTGATATAAACTTCTCGGCCTGGTTTCACAAACAAGGTTTAGATTAAGCCAGAATTAGGCCTTAGTTCAATTAGGATATTTAAGTAGCTTTTATAAATACGCCTTGGAAAAAACAAACATTACTGGTGCATCTTGAAGACAAAACAATGGCACTGACATATTTTAAGATATGCCAGTGCAAGTTGCTTTCAGTTCATCCAGTCCCATCTGAAAGCAGGCATTGAGAGTAGCATTGCTCCAACTCAACAGATGGGAAGACTCTAAAAACTCCTCCACATACCGCTCCAGAGGACGACCATCCTGATGGAGAGAGAGGAGATGAACTTCAGCCATTTTGTTTGTCTTTAGGGTCCTGTATTCTGTCACGGTTAGTGGCTGTAATAAGCACACGACGAAGGAGTCCGATGGAATCTTTTAATCTTTTAATTCTTAATTCAAACAAGGAATAAGAGAATAACTAGGAGATGATCAACCACATCAACGCAAGACAACACAGGACAAGGAGCAGACTGAAACTTCCTTTTATGGCTAACTTGGTAAACTTCCTTCCTACAGCTGCCTACTGCACGACACCTGTGAAAGCTGACGTAAGGATCGGCCCTAGGATAGCCAATACCGATCAGTTGAAAAAAATGATTAGTCGGGCCCGATCAGGATCCTTGAGATCCGCTCTGGACATCCTTATTCTCTTCTTCAGTGGAAAAAAATTATAATTATTGAAGAATGTTCACACTGCTCGTACAATCAAAGCAAACAGTGACCAAGGACTGTTGAGCTTCAAAAAGGACATAAATCACCATCAAAAAATATTCTATAAGTAGGACATAAGCTTTGAGCGCTATAGCCTTCTGAAGCCATACAAGATAACTTTGTTTGAGAAACAGTCATTATTCACTGCAGGGATGTAGAAAAGTGATGGGCACAGCATATTCAGCAGTTATTTCCCTTTCTCTTAACTGTAGGCTAGACCGAGTACAGCGCTAGCTGGACACATTTGTAACACTGTATTAATCTCCCTTCTCATGCAGGTTTTCATCATCTGAACACATTAACATTAGCATCTTCTCTCTGCATAACATTGTCCACATTCTTGCAGAGATATTTGAGGAAGGATTTTCATACTATTTTTGTGAATAGATTGATGTTCCTATCTGATCATAAAAACAAACTGCCTGTTGTAGTTACTGATTTGTATTCTTCAAATTAACATCTTTCGGGGGAACATCCATCCAATGTGGTCAGCAGAGTGACAGTAACACTGCTTTATAATGTGTGCTTCCAATGTTGAACTGATGGTGAGACAAGGTGTATATATATATATATATATATATATGTATATGACACCACTGTGAAATGATTATAGCAAAAAGTCACAAAAATACTGAACTTAATACATATTCATAGGTTAAAAAGATTTCAAAGCAATCAGAGAATAAAATGTGTCAGTATATTTCACTTAAATGTTGGCCTGATATTTAATTTAGCACATAAAAATAAGACTTGCAACTGTCTTAAGTTAACGTGGCAATTAGTCATTTAACCTAAACTACCACAAAGTTAAGAACTGTGGGTAATTTGCATTCTCATTCAAGAGAACATTTGATTGGACAGATTTATGTGCAGTGCAGAATGAGTCATCAGTATTTGGTTCAGTTTTCCCTGTAGTCTTCATTGAACATGGCTTACCAGCAAAAACAAATCTTAGATGTAGTTAGTGAGAACATGATCAAGTACTGTACCTTTCAGCTTAACGACTGAACTAAATTATCATTATTCTCATCAGGTTTCTTAATACTGTAACATAGCACTGATATTACTGCAAAAATTTAACAATAATAAAAAAAAAAAGTAGGCTTAATTTTATTCCACTTTTGATTTTGTGGTGAAATTGTGGTGTTCTTGATAGGCTTCATGTGATTTAACCTGTATTGCAAAATGATTGTCCTCTAAAGAGAAGCTAAGAAAAACACAAAAAGTTATGATAACATCGGATCATGCTTTAGTTTTGACCTCATAGCTCACTTTCAGTAAATACAATTGTAGCAAGTAGAATGCCTAGAGGATATTTCCACAACATATGACTAAAATGCCAAATATTTCACTTTTGACCTGGGCAAGAGAGAGGGAGTGTTCTGTTGCCACCTCGTAGTCCAATTTCCAGACCCACAAACCCAAAGTGATCTGTGGTTCTGTGTGTAAACCACATGAAATGCCACTTTGTCCTCTGCTGTGTGGCCACACGGAGAGGAAGAAACGCTGTTCCTCTGGAGGTGTCTGCTCCACGCCAGCTACGGCTGGTGCCAGTGATGTCAGTGTTTTCCAGTCACGCTGGTGAGCTGTGTGATGTGCTTTCACACAGCATTGGGTTGAACTCACACACCTCAGGTCTGACGGCACTTACAATCTCCAGCCTGACATTAACACACTATTAAAAATAATGGTTTGCACAATGCTGTGAGCTGATTAAAAAAATCAATAAATGCAAACAATAACAAGCACCAGTCTTCCCCAAAGGTTGTATTTAAAGCTCTCAGTTCTGCAGTCAACATTTCAGATGCATTAAGCTGTCAGTGCTGATGGTGGCCCTGGAAATCTGCTGGTGTAAATCCGTTTTAAAGGCAGCAAGTCTGAGGTTATGTTTGCCGTTTACTTGTTTATCAGCTCCAATGAACCACCACCTCTGCAGGTCACCACTTCTAGCCTGAAGGCCTTTTAACACCTAGTTTTCCCCCATTATAACTGTTTATGCCAATGGTCTAATTATTGCAAGAAATTCAAGTAGCCACTATAATGGCCTGTAGTC
The DNA here is from genome assembly GCA_022829085.1 of Abramis brama. Classification (NCBI taxonomy): domain Eukaryota; kingdom Metazoa; phylum Chordata; class Actinopteri; order Cypriniformes; family Leuciscidae; genus Abramis; species Abramis brama. Next base: position 67,818,314 of record CM040766.1, on the reverse strand, counting down.
TGTTTATTTGAAATAATGAATGTTTTTTTATTCTGTGCCTCAGGCTCAACAGGAATTTTGTTCTCAAGAAATGACGCAAATTGCAATGTTTACTCGCATGTTTGTCCTGTTGAAATGACGCAATTAAACTACTCTCTTCAGTTACTAGAAACAGAATTAGATTTGGATTCAGTAAATTCAGATTTATGCAGTTTTGTTTTATGTTCAAATCCATTATTTCATTGAAGGGGTACTATACAACTACCCAGCTTCAAAGTTACGACATACATTTACATGATCTGCCCCACATTGTGAATTCACTTAAAATGAGTGTTCTTTTATATATATCTGTATTATGTAATAACCAGAAATATGGTGCTCTGGGCTGCGAGTCCCGTCTGACAACGGACTTTAACCTTATTGATTTAATAATGGACATGTTCATGTACTGGTGGAAGGGGCAGTGGTTTTAAAGGACAGTGAAACAACGACAGGATATCATGAAGAGGACACTACTACCCACAGAGCCACATCTGTGTATGTGCATGTGCTTTTTATAAATGTGTGCAAAAGAATCAGTTATTCCCCCTGGCCGACTGAATTCAGTGAGAATAACAATGACCGCTTTACACAATAACCTTTATCAGCAAATGTGTCCGGTTTTGGGATGGACAATACGAGACTGGAGCAGTCTTTGCATATACTGGACAGCTGGAAACAGCCAGTCTTCTCAAACATGGAAATGTCATCTGTGCTAAATTTCCAGTCAGGAGAACTTAGCTCTTTGCCAACCTAAATGGTGAGTCTACATGCACTGAACATGCAGCTGGTTTTGCTCCAAACAGGTTCTGGGCCTGAATCCAGCACAGGGTTGAGGAATAAGGAAATGGTTTGCGAGAACGCCAACTCCATATACCCAAGCCTTGTTGTCTGATTGGCTGTGGTGAGACGTGTGGCCAAGCTAAACAGTCACGCTTTTGCGTCCTTTATGCAGGTCCATCATGACGGATATGAAGTCTTGCACTATTGTAACTGTTCTGCCAGTCATGTTGATATGTTGTCAAAAGCATGCATGCTGCAGCTTTTATAATGCCTGATGTATTATTCATTATACCTTTCATTAAAAAAAAAATAATAATAATTCACTGATATTTGCTAACTAACTGAAATAGAACTATTATGAAAATGATGAGAATGCGTTGGCCAAAGAAGAATAGAAGAAAAACAAATAAGCTCCATAACAAAACGCTACACAACTAATCTACTGCTGTAATTGATTAAAAAAATTAACTGAACCAATTTATGGGAGTCTTGTCGTAACTTATGTGTTGACAGGATTACTGTGTGCGTGAGCCACTGAAAGATTGGGTGTGTTCTGTGGAGAATACATGTGACCCCTGTAAATGCTGTGCTGGCTACTAGTTGGCTTTTCCTGTCAGAATACGTTAGGCAAAATTAATATCCAGGGTGCGGAAAGAAAACCCCCCGTTCAGCCTCCAGGGTCAAGCAATGCATTCATTAGCTGCTATTGCTCTGGACTGGTGTCCAATATACAAAGCACTAATGGATAAAAGAGGTCCCTTGGAGCAAATTAACTGAAAAACATACGCTGTTTAAAATAATAGATACACTGAAACAAGACCTAATTGTTCTACTTTCCTTTAAATGACTAATTTTCCAGTTGTGGCTTCTCGGAGTTGAAGCATGACTAACCATCTTTACCAATTATTCTTGCATTCTGGCATAAGAGATTCTCTGTTATTTTAAACTTTCTAAAACGCACGTCTGACAAAAGAATTTATGCAGCAAATGAAATCTTGTCCTGTGATCCTAGTGTAGACATGGGATATGTTGTCCTGTGATACTAGTGTAGACATGGGATCAGGGATTTCCAGGGTTGTTGGAGTGTCAAACTTACCTTTCAAAGATAGAGCCAGACTCTGTATGTCTTACGGTTTCTTAAGCAACTCTTTAGTGTATGGTTCACCCCCTGGTGAAGATCAAACCTGCAACCTTTGAAAAAAGTTTTAATTCTGTAGTTTTAATTCTATATATAGTACAGAGAACTGACTCCCATCTGAGAATTGACACTGTAGAAAGGCCTCTTGTCGTAGCAGACTGAACAAGCTCACGATGCCCAAGGCACAATAGAGACTCTCTCGCCATCATCAGCTGTATCTTCTATATCTTCTCTGTCAGACCACACAGGGCTACTCTCGGGGTAATGGTCTGACACATACTGTAAGCATTTAACCACACTGAGTGCCACTGTTCCTTTACAATGTGTGCATCTAGACCAGGGAATTTATTTCATTGTATATTTCCTTAGATTTCTGTTTTGTTGTATATCCAATATATGATTTGTCATCTCATGGCTGGAATAGATTAATTTGGTGTCTTGTTACTAGGCAGTTTCAGAAGTAATTTAATTAATCTCAATGGGGTTCTCTTAGAGTGGGCACTGTAAATACAGATCATGCTTTATCCCTTACACCGTTTAATTTGAGGTGACTGGAAAAAGTGAGTGTGAGTCTCTCTGACAGGATTAGGTATTGGAAGGTGTGTGGTACAGTCAGAGATGAATGCCACCATGGTATCTCCCTCCCTAAGATTTACAACCAAGTGCATGGAACAGACCGCTCCAGACAGACTTCTAAAACACTTTTAATCAGATGTACAAGTCTTAATTTCAACATCTGACAGACTCTTACTAATGCAGTGACCACCAATAAATAAACAAACTATTTTTTAATAACGGAAAGGTCTAGGAGAACGAATCAAAATATTTCCTGTGGTGGCTGACTAGCTTAGAGTTTGGCTGGAACATTCAACCACCATGTACATTTAAAATGTTGCCCACCTGTAATGTGTCAACATTTTATAATTTTCTGTATTCACAGTAGACACATTCAGTATATGGAGAAAATGGAGATCCGAAGATGCCAGCAGGGTTGATGTCTGTGTGGTACCAGAAGAATCATCCATGTAATGTGATATGGAACACAATAATGTAAATATATCAATAAATAAACAAATAACCAATTCCCATAAAATTAGAAGATGAAGTATAGATATCAAGAGTGGGCCTAAGACAGAGCCTTGTGGCACTCCATACCTGTCAGCATCTTGTAACTTTGGTTGGTTATGTTTATACTTGTGTGCTTACCTGTATGTATTAGGTCATTAATCATTAATTCATCCTCACCCCTTCCTGCACCCTCACCTAACACCTGGGTTTGCGTTACTTGTGATAACATCAGGGAAGGCACCAAATGACCAATTGCCAAGATGTAAAACTATCCTTCTACTGACAAATGAAGATAACAACACATGCAACACTTACTGTATATGTAATGCTGGTTACTACATGAAGGGCTGATAAATTACTTGTTTGTAATTCTTTCTAAAGTTGTCTCAAGCACTGTAAGCAGGTTAGTGACCAATGATCTGTTTAATGCTAACAATCAAGGAAATAAAATAAAACACAGTACAAATTACAATTTGAGGCAGAATCAAAGTGAAACTTAGCAACGCTCAAACTCAAGCTATGCTTGAACCCCAACCCAGACGAGCCAACAGCAACAGGACTAAATGTCAGTGCAATGTAAGCTTTGATAAGAGAATCTGTGTCATAGCTTCCAAGAATAACAAGCAGACTCCTGGCATACGTTATTTTTAAACATGGAAGTAGCAATGGCTGTTCTTTACTCTGTAAAAATACAACTTGTGTCACTCTCCCTTTCCTTTTCAAGGAGTCTTTGGAAATTAGAGTTTACCTTTCATTATGTTTGTACAGGATTGTATTACATATGCAATAAAACACCTTTTAACGTACTCCAATAAAATATGAAATTCTTGAAAGTCTGCTGGCTGTGCTGAGTCTCTTTCTGAGAGATGGACTGCGCATTGCGTGCAAGGCACTGGAACATGCTTTCATGGATCTCAAACCTACTTTTCTGATAAGTTTGCATTAAGACATTAGCTCAGCTTCTGTTTGGTTAGCTCATTAACTCTTATAGTTCAAGGAACTACCTACAGTACATAGATAACAGGGTGATAGTATAGACTGACACATATGTGATTATTAAAAACTTTTCCACAGTGTATCATAAACACACATACTGTGTAAGTTCAAGTCTGAGAATTTTGCTGTTAAATCATTCTGTTGTGGTTTTGTTCCATTCATTATTCAATCACTTAATGTTAGTTTTTTTTTTTTTTTTTTTTTCTAAGATGGTTTTCATTTTATGTAATGCAGTTGTTTGTGCTTCACGTGGCCACTATAAAACACATAATATTTCCCTATATCCTTAAATATTAGAATATTATTCCAGACAGCTTCTAAACAGCTGTTTAATAAATCCATGTTCCAGTGTAGATTAATCATACATGTCAGATAAATCATGCTCAGCTTCTGGAAACCAGGTGAAATGAATCAGTCAAGCTTGTTAATGTCACATTGTGAGACTTAGATTAGCCCAAAACTGTAATCTTATGTTCATGGGGTTTTGGATGGGTTAGAACATATTCTATCTATACGTTTACAGTTGGCATTAGCGCCATCACAATCCCTGCTTATTCGGCAGTCTTGTAGCTGATGAATCAAGGTGGTGTGGGTGCCAGTAGCACTGGGTCTGAACAAAGATGCTCTTTCTAAAGGCATGGAGAAGTGCTGAAAGGGCAACAGAGGGCGGTATTATGATGTGCACTGCCAGTCTCACGCTGGGTGTGAAAACAAATATAGTCTATCATCTAGCCCCTACAGCGAGGACCCTACGGGCTCCAGTAGATCAGTGTGGAAGTAACACTGGCTACATTTGGAACAACTCACTAGCATACTAATTTTAACTACTGGCTCCGTCCAGAACTGAGCGCTGCTACCTTGATCCCCAGACAGTGTTTTTGTACAGTAGGAAATCACTTGCTGACAGGTTAACATCTGAATATAATTAAGTGAGGTAACTAAGCAAATATTTAAAGACTACAATGATTATTTTACATCACTAGTCTGATGGATATTTGGCCAAAAAGAAGACTTAAATATATTGCTCCTTCAAGAGACAGCTCTTTCTAATTATGGTAGGGTGGGCTAGGAGATTGTTGTTACTATGCTATAATAACCATTAAAGGCTATTTTACCACCATGTTTGCCATTGTTTCAATGGTCAAACACATCCGTCTAGCACGTTGACATAGAAAAACAATGGAAAAGCAGTGCAGTGGAATGGAAAAATGCATCCGCAGTGAACAGCCCTTGCCAGTGTCCTGATGCATGCTTCTGCAAATACCTGTCCTGTTCAGCCCGATCTCAAGAGAATGCGTATCTATAGCACAAATTGTATTTCTCGTGCAGTTTATATGCAAAAAAAAAAGAGTTTTTACGTGCATATGATACGCAGTTTTCGCGTGCACGATACGCACTTTATGACGTGCAATACGCATGAACCCCACACCCCAATCCTACCCAAGGGGTTTACAGTGCGCATCATATACACGCAAAAAGCTGTTGAATGACTCAGTCTTTTGACAACTCTATACTCGCACTTTAATCACTGTTTGCACTATACTGTGAATGTTTGCATTGTTCAATGTATATATTAATTTTTTTTAATGCCTTTTAGTGTCTCTCTGCCGAATGCAAATTCTACACTTGCATCTTTTAAGTATATTGTGTGTATATTGTGTACATTTTATATTTTATATTTGTGGGAAACCTTTGCAACTTAAGAATTTCATTGCATGGTGTAAACTCTGTGCATATGACAAATAAACATCTTGAATCTTGAATCTTGAATACGCATTTTCATGAGATCGCGTTGTCCTGTTATACCCCGATTGGTACAACCATGCGAGGCACAGGTAAGGTACAGAAGCCAAACTCATGGAAGGGGAAACAGAAGCTTGTGTCCCGTAAAACACAAAGCCATTGTCATGAATGCTACCGTCCAGCGTTAAATGACTATGATACGGACTCAAATGCATGTTTCACATTCAGGTCCAGTATTTGGCTAGCACCTGCAGTGTGGTTTTGAGGGACTGAGGTGGAAGAAGAGGGAGATATCTCCTGACCAGGAGCTGGGGAAGAGGAAGGCTGTATCCCAGTCACTTCTTCATGGGCATCAACAACCTGTGCATAGCTTACAGATATTTGTATCTACACCAGACTATGAGTACCAAGCACATCTGTAAAGAAAAATGTAACCAGGATGGATAAAGAATTGGACTACAAGAAGATGAGAAGAACATAGTTTTCAGACTGAGACCCCTCACTGGAGCTCAACTACACACTAAATCCAGTTTCATTTACAACAGTAAAGAGAAGGCCGTACAGGAGACACTTCTGACACTAGCTAGAATGGGCAAATGGACAACATATTATGGATGGATGAATCTAGTGTTGATGTGTTAACAACATGTGGCAACAGTTTTATTGTAAGATGACTGAAAGATGCCTTTGGATGTGCTAAAGAAAGCATGTAATGAAACTTCAGCCGAATAGCTCAATAAAGTAAAGCATTCCTGCACAGTGGATGGTGTTTGAAGAACAGCATTTATTAGAAATAGGAATAGTCAGTTCTAAATGTTTTACTGTCATTTCTGATCAATTCAATGCATCCTTTGGGAAGGAAATATTTATTTTAAAACAGTGAAATTGCCTAGTGATTCTAAACTTTTGAAAGGTAGCATGATTATTTTAAGGTCCTATCATTTTCTTTAATTACGCCTTATAATTTACTTTTTGGTTTATTTTAGCTTAGATTGGCATTTTAAAAGGCAAGAGAGCTCCAGCCACTGTTGAGATATGTCCAAGACTCTTAGAAAATCTTACAGCAGCTTTTCATATATCATCGTCATAATTTAGCACATGGTTATACACTGGCAGATTTTGAAGCCATTGTTGCTTTCCAACTCTGAACTGAGTGATGAGCTATAATGCAGACAAGCCAAAGCTTCATAGTTCACTGCTTTTCACAACTAGCATCTCTTATGTTAAATAATTTACAACAGATGTGCTCAAATGCTCCAATCCTGTCTGAAATGAGAATGTCTTAGATTTACCAGAAATGTCCTGCATATTTATAATGAACTGCAGATTCATTTGTATATATTTCCAAGAAATGTTTTCTTATGTGGCATAAAAAATATGACAGATAACAGATTTCGTGTGGGAAAAAAAAAATCCTGAAAGTGGTTTGTTTGTTTAAAAATCGTATTAATGTATGGAGGAGGCGAGATGGGCCTTTTACACAGCATTTTAGCTAAAGGAATATGTTTTTTTTAATAATGTCTAAGTTAATTCTTGTTCAAAACAATTACTTTAGCAAAGTTTGTACTATTTTCAGTTTTTTATATTTTTTTTATAAATATAGTATTTAAAATTTCATTTTCAAAATACAGAAACAAAATTATCTGAAAGCACAGATCCCACAATAATGTAATATAGATTTAAAGTAGAACAATAAATATTATATTTTACTATATGATATGATTAATATCATATTGTTAAATGTGATGGTTTCAATATAAATATGGTGATTATTTCTAAGGTGGACACCCAACTTAATATATGATCTTTACCATCTGAATCTTGCCATGTCATGTCAATAAAAGTAAAAGTCAATAGAAGCTGTTTATTATCATGTTAATTATTTGACTCAAAATATATTCAATAATTTATCAATTCTCAGTTGCAACATAAATCTACAACATTTTTAAAAAAAAACATAAAATATTAGCTAAAATTAACAGAGTCAACTTTGCGTTGCTGTCAGCGATCAGGCAAACGTCCACGTGCATCTTGAAAAGCGGATGAAACTGATTCAGAAGAAGAAGAGGAGGAGAAGTGTATTATAATATAGGCAGGTGTTACGGCTAAGCACCCTCAAACGAAACCAAGAGCAAGTCAAGTCAAGTTAGCTTTATTTATACAGCGCTTTTTACAATACAGATTGTATCAAAGCAGTTTTACAGAGATAACAGGAAAATAATGCAACAAAGTTTGTTTCCAGAAGGAAATAGAGTCACAGTCCAGCTTAAGTAAGTTCAGTGATGGTTCATTTTTGTTGTAAAAAAGTTATTAATTTAGTTCATTCATATATATATATATATATATATATATATAGCCACTCTGGAGAAAACCGTGATGTCATCCTCCAGCTCAGTTCAGTTCTAGGTATAATGGTGTCAATGCAGGCAGATCAGTATTATTAAATGAAATGTTAAATGTAATGTCCCCAACTAAGCAAGCCAGGCCAATGGCAACAAAGGCGAAAAAGGCGACAGACCAAAACTCCATCAGTGAATGGAGAAAAACCCTTGGGAGAACCCAGACTCAGTCGCTCAGTTCTCCTCTGGCCAACGAGCGAACAGTGTATGATTATGATATTTACAGGTCAGAGGTCAGATTGGATCTGGACATTCAGAATATTATCCAGTTCCATCTGGTTGGAGATCAGAGTCATTCAGTGTGCAGTGTAGACAACTTTATTGACTATTATGGAACTTTGTGAGATCGCAATCTGAGCTTTTAAGTAATTGTAAAGGGAGCACCCTTTGCACACTTTCTAGGCTATAATCCATTCAGAATTGGAATAAAAGTTGACACATAACAGTAATTGATATGATTAGGCTTTGGCTTTTGCTTGACTGTTATCAAACAGCTAATGTGTTGCTAATGTTACACAAACCATGTTCCCGTTCGCCATCTCAGAGTCAGGCCGCTGCCTTCTGAAAATCTGAATCCTTAGAAATAATGATAGGAAAAACCCCGTCCTGCACATTGATGGGATTGGTTACATATTTGGGGCGGTTTCAAAACGTCTTTTTTTCAATGCAGTTTTAAAGGGAAAATGCTCAAACTCGCAAATTCATCAATCAACACCATTGCTGTCTTAAAGCATGTTAAAAACACCACATAGACGCATAAAGAACATATGATACTTGATTTTCACCACAGGGTGTCTTTAAGTGACTATAAAAAAATAAATAAAAACCCTGATAAATGCCCAAAGAAATATGTGTGTGTGTGTGTGTGTGTTTAGGATACATAAATGCTTGCAATGAAACTAGCATTAACAAGAAGTCAGCCATTTTACTCCAACAATTCAAACACAATATATTATTTGCAATCCAGGCTCATTGTAAATGTGTGCCTGTCTGACATTCCTGATCTCTTCTCGCACATTTAGCATCACTTTTAATGTGAACTGTCCAGTGAGTGGCACTAAAAGCATGTTTTATCCGACACAGATTACAGTGTATCTGGCAATTTTATAAAAAGTTGATTGTTTGTATTCCTGGTGTATTTCTGGTGAGCTACAGAGCAAGTTTACTACCTCATAAAACCATACATACTGTATGGAGCTGATAATGTGATGCAAACATCGAAATGTAGAAAAAATAAGTTTACAATTAACGCACTATGGTAAAATTGTTGGTAATAACAGGTAATAACAAGCAATTCTTTATTATAAAAATGTCTCTTTATTAATCAATAAGCTGAAAATGTTACAAATCATAATTTGTATGAAAAGGAAAAAATAAAAAAGTTCTCTTTTGCATTTTAGCTAGATTTCTGGTGTTCATTTCAGCTAGAAACTACAGTGAATTATATATAGTACATGTACTTTTTTGGTGACTTCTGTATGTTGACAGATTAAATGATAAAAAAGCTATTTTAAACACACTTTTAACACTATCACTAGTTTAATTCCAAGGTGCCCACAGTTGAAGAAACTCCCACACAGTGCTCCTCTGTGTACACAAATGAGTGAGTTATCCAAATCCCCACACCCCTCACGACCCCGGTGGCCTTCATTACCAGAGACCAGCCTCCACCGAGCACAGTAAAAACCAGCGTCCCTTCACATGGCCAAACCCCAGAGCCGCAGTCAGGAGACGGGCATGGCTACAGGCCCTTCTCTCTTTCACTACTGAACCAACTGTGGCACGCTGGAAATGCTGAGATAAGTCTGATCTCAGCATCACTCTCCACTCAATTCTCTGAATTGTGTTGCTTAGGAAGTTCAAAGTACTTTTAATCACCAAGACAGACATAACCCCCCTCCCCCACCCATTAGAAAACAGTAGCTTTAGATACTTAGAAGAGACATTGGTATGACACATGGATGATATAAATCCTTGTCTTATAAATACAATATTTATCTTGAACTCTGTCATGTATAAACCAATCAATTAAAATGGAGTTTATACCTGTATGATATTACGCTGTAGCCACATTGGACAAGCGGTATGGAAAATGAATGGATGGATGAACTGTGGGCGCCATTTCCTGATGCGGGAATTCATTTGGCACGACCCTCACAGTGCATTTGTTAGCCAGGTGCAGACAGACAGATGGAGATCAGGAATAAAGTTCAAATGCAGAGTTTAGTAACAATCCAACAGGTAATACATACAAACACTAAGTCAAACCAGACCAGACAAACACTGAGTGAAGGTGAGGAACTTAAATACACATGGTGATAACATAAGAGTGGCGGAGGACAGAGGAGGAGCCGGAGTGACGGAGGACAGAGATGGAGCCGGAGTGCTCTTGGACTGAGGCGGAGCCGGAGTGATGGAGGACAGAGGTGGAGCCGGAGTGCCCTTGGACTGAGGTGGAGCCGGAGTGACAGAGGACAGAGGTGGAGCCGGAGTGACGGAGGACAGAGGTGGAGCCGGAGTGCCCTTGGACTGAGGTGGAGCCGGAGTGACAGAGGACAGAGGCGGAGCCGGAGTGATGGAGGACTGAGGCGGAGCCGGAGTGCCCTTGGACTGAGGTGGAGCCGGAGTGACAGAGGACAGAGGTGGAGCTGGAGTGCCCTTGGACTGAGGTGGAGCCGGAGTGACAGAGGACAGAGGCGGAGCCGGAGTGCCCTTGGACTGAGGTGGAGCCGGAGTGACGGAGGACAAAAAGGTTGAGTTAGGTAGGTCATTCCACCAGCAGGGAACAGTGCAAGTAAAGGTTGACTAGTTGTTGTCCAGGAGGTTGTTCTGTGCAAGAAAGTTAGAGACTTGATTGAAGAGAACTCGTTCAAGTGTTTTAGCAATGAATGGAAGAAGAGATCCATACCGGTCTGTACATTTTCTAGATGTGCTGGATTTAGAGTGGGTTTCTTAAGTGGAGTGGAGAAAGCGTATCAGATGCACTGTTAGTATCTAGTGATGAGAGCTGATTAACCCTCTGGGGACCACAAACGCGCCCGCGCGTTTTGCTCGTTTTTTTTTTTAGCAATGAAAATAAACACTAAATGCTCTGTTAATTTTGATCTTTCATTTTCGTGTAATACATCAATCGATCCTGTTCAGTTTCTTTTTTTTTTCTGTATACTCACAATAAAAATAAAGTGTTTTGCTTTTTGACAAATAAAGAAAAATTAACATGATGCGATTTCTGCCTTCTCTCTGTCAGTAAACTCCCATTTGAAACGCGTTCGAAAATGATCTATAACTCCGCGAAAATTCAGTCAAACAGTCAAACAGACCCACGGGCATAAAGCTTGAGATCGCATCTTTTAAATGAAGTCATTTATATAAAAAACAAATATTCTCAGCTTCTGTAATCTGTATAAAAAGAGAGCGACTCCTGTCGAGCTCATTACGACCTAATTCACAGTAATGTGACCACTCCCCGGAGAGCGCGTGCTATTCAAACGCAAATTCTGAGAACTATTTCAGAGCTGTGAAACGCCCACATCAGCTGTAAACAAAGCGCGTCGCGACTCCTCGCGAGTGAGACATTATAGCCTACCTTATGGAGAAAATATTCCTCAGAACAGTGCTGATGAGGAGCAATATCTCCTGAAATGAGGAGCAGATTCCGCTGAGGAGTGAGGTAGGCTGTTTTCTTTTCTCACGTGTGGAATAACGTTATGGAATAACGTTAGTGTAGGCCTATGTAAACCGCAAAAAGATGAATCGCATTTCTATAATATTACTCGCCTTTCTGTGAGATGAATGAAGGGGACATATTTGTAAAGACTGTTTAGCCTAAATATGAATCGCGCGTCTGTGTGTGAAAGAATAAACTGCTTTGCTATAGCCTACTGAGATGAGTAAAAATCGACTGGAATATGTTGAAATAAAATGTATTTGTATAAGCAACGTATTAAACTGCAAAAAAAATACTATTTTTGTCAAAAATAAATTCATAGACTAAGATGTTAGATGTTCCAATGTTGGCTATATTCAAACTAATGAATACATATGATAAAATGTAGGCCTATAATCTTTTTTTTTTTTTTTTTTTTTACAAAGAAAGAGTACACTTGAAATATTGTTGAAATTGTAATTATTGTTGTAATTGTAACATTTTGAATAAAATAGCAAAACATATTTACAAGAGAGATGTAAGCGAAATCTTAAATGGTCAATATAAGTCTTCTTCTAAATACATCTTTTGTCCTTGCATTGTGGCTCAGTCAGTTTCACACCTGAGTGAATGGCTAATTATACAGAGTGGGTGGGACATTCATAATCTAAGGTGTAAACTACTCCTCCCCCTCGCATATTGGCTTTCCAAGCAAAACCTGTTTTACACCATTTAAATCAATGTATTTTTTTTTGTGAACGATAAAGCAAGACTATTTTTACATAATTTTGAAGCTAGAACTCAAAGGGACAACATCCATTAGTCAAAAGTCTTGTGGACACATATTTAATATGTGTTTTGTGGTCTTAATTCAGCAACTTTCATTTTAATTTTTTTCAATAACCACGCATAAACATTATTCTCTTAAAAATACAAACATCTACATACACGTTGCTCGCATATTATGGTAGCCCTGTTTGTGCTATATAGAGTGAATTTACACCTTTGCCATTAACATGTTTATAAATAACTGAAAAAAGCACAAATGTCAAGGCATGTCAGAACATCTCAAGGACCCCAAAAACAGCTTGGTCCCCAGAGGGTTAAGGGGAGGAAGTCGATTAAAATTGACCTGGGGAACCAAGATCTGTGCATTCGGGAATGTATCCTCTGCCACTCTCAACGTTTTTTGAATTAATTCTCCCATAGCCTCTACCGAGGCGTGATTCTTATCGTTGATCCCAAATGACAACACCACTTTATTAACCCTTTCCGTCATGGGGGTATGATTCCTCAAAATCTCATACGCATTTGACCAATGCGTCCCCGGGTAGCAGACTACTTGCACCCATCTGTTCCAAATCCTCGGCAACCTCCCCATATTAAGGAGGAGTGTGTGTTGTTTCCTGAGCCAAGTTGAGGTCAAAAGTGAGGAGGAAGTGATCTGAGGTGTGCAGTGGAGTGACCAGCGTATGTGCAGTGAAGCAGCAGTGCATGTAAATAAGGTTCAATTGGTTACCTGATTTGTGAGTAGCCACAGTAGGTGCTTGCTTAAGGTCAAACGAGGCAAGCAGAGTGTGGAAATCAAAAGCCTGAGGTTTCTCTATGTGGATGTTAAAGTTTCCGAGAACTACCAGAGGTGTACCATCCTCAGGGAAGGATGAGCATAACACATCCAATTCCTCCAAGAAATTTCCAAGCTGACCTGGGGGGAAAATAAACAACTACAAAATGGGTTTTAATAGGACTGATGATAGTAATTGCATGCGATTCAAATGAGCTGTAGGGGTGGAGAGACTGAGCGCAGCGGAAGGCTTACAAATACGTGGCAGAAGTAGTGTGACGACCGACCAAGGGGGAGCCGGTGGGATGAGGGAACCCAGTGGAGACACAAGGTCGAGTCGACTGGCCGATGTGGAGTGAAGGGATCAGAGGCCGGAGGCGGAGCCACAGGACACAGCTGTATCCTGGATTGGGGACAGACTCTCTCCAGACACCTGATGATGGCTTCCCTCCAGTCAAGTCCTGAGGTGTCTGGGAGGTCTACAGGGTGGTGGTAGTTGGCCCAGATCCAGAACAGCGATTTGAGGGTCTCGTCGTCGTAGGGGCGGTTGAGAGCAAAATGGCAGAATAGTTCAGTATAACAAAAAAAAACAAAAAAAAAAACACTTTTGGGCAAAATAATCCATTTCGGTCTGGTCTTCTGTTAGCCAGGGGCAGACAGACAGATGAAGATCAGGAATCATCTTTGATCACCAAAATGACATATTTAATCCTTTTTTCCCTGTGAAAAAAAATTCTTCATGCTTTAAAATATCTTGAATGCAACTCTTGTGATGTAAGAAACACCAGCGATTTCAAACCCTGGTTTTGAGACTGTCTTTGGTTCACTGCAGTTTTAAGGAGAAAATACTCAGCAATGGTGTCGACTTATGAATTTGAACATGTTTTTTTCTTTTTCTGAAAGCATATTAAAAAACACCACATAGACATATAAACAACATTAAACACTTGCTTTTCACCACAAGGGGACTTTAAGGAGACCGCTCTGACGTGAAATAATTAAAAATGCCTTCAGTTTGTAAGGGGTTAACAGTGACAGTCAACAGTAGGGCTGGGTACCGAGTTTCGATACTTTTTAGGTACCGATTGAATTGCCTCAATACTATCCAGTATCGAAAAATGACATGTTGTTCGGTACCAGATTTCGATACCTAAGGGGTTAACTCGTCAACGTCAGTGCTCAAACAAATACATATGAAATGCAGAACGACACACATAAAGTCGCTCACGCACATACATGTGTAGAGTTTGCGTAACTCTACACACACGAGAAGCGCGGAACTCTCCGCGCACATACTCATATGAGACGCGCGCGCGCACGCACAAACTCTCCACGCGCATACTTATATGAGACGCGAGCACACACACACAAACTCTCCGCGCAGATATTCATGAGACGCGAGCACACACACATAATACCTTAAAGATGTGGAAAAGTCGATCAAAAGTGTGGCTACATTTCTCCAGGCTCGATGCCAACAGCGCGCGATGCAGTAATTGCGGTAAAATAATTGCTGCAAAGACCGGTACCACGACAAATATGATGAAGACCTTGACAGTGCACAGCCACGGAGTAAACATAATAGCAGAAAGTTGCTTCGCCTTCGACTGGTAAATGAAGAGATACCTTGTTGATCACTCTGACAGTGTTTATATTGCAATAATAACCTACTGAGTGTACACAGCCGTTCAAAAATGTGTTGGTTAGTCAGAATCTTTTTTCAGTAAGGATGCATTAAAGTTATCAAAAGTGACATTAAAACGTGTAATGTTACTAAATATTTCGTTTTTAAATAAATGCTGTTCTTTTGACATTTTTATTCATCAAAGAATCATGAAAAAAATGTATAATTTCCAAAATATTAAGCAGCAAACTGTTTTCATATTTCTGAAGGATCATGTGACACTGAAGTAATGATTTTGAAAATTCAGCTTTGACATCACAGGAATAAATTACATTTTGAAATATATTCAAATAAGATTTTTTGTTCCTTTGTGCACTGGCTGAGGAGCATGAGTCAAACTGAAAAAATAAAACCAAAATTTTCTGAGGTAATGTGTTATGTAATCTTGTTAAAATGGATTTCATAAAATTGGTATCGAAAAAAGTATCGTTAGGAACCGGTATCGAAACTGAGGTATCAAAAATGGCACCGGATCGAAAGATTTTGAACGATACCCAGCCCTAGTCAACAGAGAGCTTACATATCACTTACATAAAGTCTGAATGATCAGAAACAGGATCGGCCGATCATAATGACAAGAAATCCTGTCAATGTCATAAATCCTGATCAGGTCATCTAGTACCCATTGGCTAGTGCCCTGAATTCAAACACGGGTTGAGAAGGGATGATTACTTGGCTGACCGTCTCCTGGATCAGTGCACTGTGCAGTGTGTACTCTAGAGGGTGTCCGTGTATTGGACTTCTGAAGATCTCTCAGAAACATCACCTCTGCCACTAATGGAAACTCTCCCCGGTGGCTTGAGAACTCACACTACGCCGCTAGTCCTCCCCCTTACACACTCATGCAGTCAGACGGTAAAACACACTCTGATAAAAGAGAAACTTTGACCCTTGTTCTTCTGGATGATGCTGTGGTCTATATTTCCCCATAATGTCTGACGTGTCACTGTACGATGTTTTTGCAGTTCAATAAAAAGTGATTAAAACAAAACAAATAAATAAATGTACAAAGGGTGGGGGAAGTGTATCATTTTATAAATAACATGTCATGTAAATCTGCAGATATCTGTGGAATGGTGTTGAAATGTTGCTATAGCTGATGTTTCAGTGATGGTATTTCACACTGTATGTTCTCCTCTTCCTGTGTTTCCAAGTGTGTTAACACACTACACTATACTACAGAAGAAGAGCCAAAGTAAATGTGGAAGAGGAGAGTTGAGATATTTCCTCCTCGAGTGTGTGTTTTCAGCAGAATAAACCCTGCAGGAGCTCACTGCGTTCAGTGTTGACTGTTGAACATTCACAGAAACCACAGATTATCATCGGGTTATGTGTGCTCTGGCCCGGTGAGGAGATTTACTGAATCTGGCTGTCAGATATTCATGGATGAGCGCTGTTAATGGAGCAGTGAGACTGAGCAGGACTATTTTACAGTAACAAGACCGCATGCTGGACCTCAGAGAGAAATATGAGAAAATTGCACACTTTTAAGAGCCTAAATGACTGTAGGCACTGGTGAAGTACACTAATGTTGCTTAACTCTGAATCCTGTGGATGCTTAGGTATTGTTTGGAGAATGAGTGTTTCTCATTCTTTGTTCATACAGGACAGTGTAAAGGCCAGCACATTCTGTCTCTCAGTCACTCACTGGCCCTCTGAGTGGCCTTGGCTGAGCAGTTCCTTCTTATCCTTCAGGCGTCCTTCTCTTGATAAGAGTGCTATAATTTGTTGCAAAAATAGGTAAATGCTTCTTTAGACACAGCGTTTATAAAATTCCTTTCCTGGCTACTGACAAACGTGCAAATGAAGTCAGATTTATTTCTTTTTTTCTGTGATACATTGTGCACTAAACTTTCAATGTGACAGTTACAATAAAAAGTTAAAAAGTTGGCTTTAAATTCAAGAAACTATGACACAAGCACTCAGTAGTTGTTCACATGCACATGCTTTGATCGTAACAGCTCTTATTCTTATATTGCACTCCATCCATGACTGGAGCTGGACTTCATCTTATGGCTCCAGTATTTAAGCAGAATGATGGTGAGGGTCATCATGAAATGTTTGAAATACAGCATTTATTGTCCTCTTTCTCCCACTCTCCTGTTTCCAGTACTTAAAGATGGACGACCAGCAGCACTCGCATTAGAAGTGGCCAAGCAGAGGCAGACCTGATGTGTTGAACATGAATGGACACTACTATATCTTGTGCTGGTAACACGAGTGGCGTAACTGCGGGTTATAGGACACACACACACACACACACAGATATGGGTGAGCGTGTCAGATTGATGGGGGCCCTGAGAGAACAGTGTTTACACGGGCCGGCTAATGTCAGCTTTGAGGTTTCTGACTGGGAGTCCCATCTCTGCAGACAGTCTGTGAACTGTTCGTCTCATTCATTAATCATCCAGATAATTTGTTTTTGCACGGCCTCACTGACACAGACTGGCTATTATTACAGAATCTCGCAGTCGAGCGTTCGTTCTTACAATACGGTCAGCAGGAGCCGTCGGTGTGTACATGAGACTGTGCTCGCGCGTGTGTGTGTATATGAACATATTCAAACACCTGTCACATGGAGAGCTGACAAGCCGAGGGGTGACAGATATTGAGTTTCTGGAAATCAGTTCTGTGTCCAATTATGTCCGAAAGCCCTCAGAGGCTCGGCCAACACAGCGGATCCAAGCTAAAACATTCACCTTAATGAGTGTCTCGTATTGGCCTGTTCAAGAACGGCTGCTTTTGGGCAAGTTTTAACTGAAAAATGAAAGAAATATAGGAAATAAGTGATTTGTCTCCAGACAGAATAAAAAGACAGTCGTTTAGACATTATTAGTTTAGACAAATAGCCTTGATGGCAAAGGTTGTTTAAGCTAACTCTGCCCACCAATGCCTGTTTGGGCCACAAGATTAAAGTAAGAAGTAAAGTAAAGATTAGAGATTAAAGTAGTTTTTGGCGCGATGGACCAGAGTTTAATCTGCCTTTTGCCAGACTCGCTCTCACATTTCAGATTGGAAAGGCATTTATTTTCAATAAAAATGAAGAAAATATTTGAAAAGTGGAAATGAAGTGCCTAACGAGTGTTTAGTAATGAAGTATTTATCGGGTAGGGTTAGGTGTAGGGAGGCATATTGTCCCAATAAGGCGGCATCCTTTTAATAATTTTAATACATATAATTATTTACATTCTATGTTATTATTGCATCCTGTTAATGTACAACAATACTGGGGTGAAAATAGTATCTGCCAATATTTATAAGTATACATAGCATCTAACAACTATTTGCACTTATTGCTAACAACTGCAACTTTTATTGTAGTTTTATCATGCTTTGAGCTTGTACCTGGTCATGGTTTTTCATTACAATGAAAAGAAATATATCTGAATATTCTGCTAAATTTCTGCCTTTGAAACGAAGTCATAATGATGTGGTGAGCGAATGATTACAGAATGTGAACCATAAAAGCATCACCCCCCCGTTGATGTCAAGTTTTAGAGGTGCTGCATCACGCCTTTGTAAAAGTAAAATACCATTGTTCACAATGTTTCACTTAAACTTCAAGTTCACACATACTCATGAACAAGGACACTTGACATCACATTCCACACCAAATGGGATTTTACACAGAATAATGAAGTATTTAAAGGAATGACCTGTTCTTTATTGGAGGTGGAGGAGTGTGTCAAAAAGCTCTACTATTTCAACACTTGGAAACCTCTCTGCCCTAAAACCCAGTTGAGGCTGAGCCGAATACCTCAAAAGCACATGGTAATGTCATCATCATTAACAAAGGACACGACTTGAAGAAATGAGTGTGCGGAAGACATTGGGACACAATGAAAGATTTACCCAATTTTAAACCAAAATTATTCACACATCGATGTGATAGTGATGAAACGTCCTCAATAACTCACAATGTGTCATGGTGGAACACTGTAGAACCGTGTTTAGGGGTTCAGAAAGGTGATTTGTAAACTACGGTAGCCGCTCATATTCTGCTCTAGTGTCTCTTTAAATCCTGTACATCTGTGGAGATTCAGCTGAGCGTCGGCTTCACTGGAGATTCGGCTGAGCGTCGGCTTCACTGGAGATTCGGCTGAGCGTCAGCTTTACTGGAGATTCGGCTGAGCGTCGGCTTCACTGGAGATTCGGCTGAGCGTCGGCTTCACTGGAGATTCGACTGAGCGTCGGCTTCACTGGAGATTCGGCTGAGCGTCGGCTTCACTGGTGATTCGGCGGAGATTCGGCTGAGCGTTGGCTTCACTGGAGATTCGGCTGAGCGTCGGCTTCACTGGAGATTCGGCTGAGCGTTGGCGATTCGGCGGAGATTCGGCTGAGCGTTGGCGATTCGGCGGAGATTCGGCTGAGTGTCGGCTTCACTGGAGATTCAGCTGAGTGTTGGCTTCACTGGAGATTCGGCTGAGCGTTGGCTTCACTGGAGATTCGGCTGAGCGTCGGCTTCACTGGAGATTCGGCTGAGCGTCGGCTTTACTGGAGATTCGGCTGAGTGTCGGCTTCACTGGAGATTCGGCTGAGCGTCGGCTTCACTGGAGATTCGGCTGAGCGTTGGCGATTCAGCGGAGATTCGGCTGAGCGTTGGCGATTCGGCGGAGATTCGGCTGAGCACTGGCTTCACTGGAGATTCCGCTGAGTGTCGGCTTCACTGGAGATTCGGCTGAGCGTCGGCTTCACTGGTGATTCGGCGGAGATTCGGCTGAGCGTCGGCTTCACTGGAGATTCGGCTGAGCGTCGGCTTCACTGGAGATTCGGCTGAGCGTCGGCTTCACTGGAGATTCGGCTGAGCGTCGGCTGAGCGTTGGCGATTCGGCGGAGATTCGGCTGAGCGTTGGCGATTCGGCGGAGATTCGGCTGAGCACTGGCTTCACTGGAGATTCGGCTGAGTGTCGGCTTCACTGGAGATTCGGCTGAGCGTCGGCTTCACTGGAGATTCGGCTGAGCGTTGGCGATTCAGCGGAGATTCGGCTGAGCGTTGGCGATTCGGCGGAGATTCGGCTGAGCACTGGCTTCACTGGAGATTCGGCTGAGTGTCGGCTTCACTGGAGATTCGGCTGAGCGTCGGCTTCACTGGTGATTCGGCGGAGATTCGGCTGAGCGTCGGCTTCACTGGAGATTCGGCTGAGCGTTGGCTTCACTGGAGATTCGGCTGAGCGTCGGCTTCACTGGAGATTCACTGGAGATTCGGCTGAGCGTCGGCTTCACTGGAGATTCGGCTGAGCGTTGGCGATTCGGCGGAGATTCGGCTGAGCGTTGGCGATTCGGCGGAGATTCGGCTGAGTGTCGGCTTCACTGGAGATTCGGCTGAGCGTTGGCTTTACTGGAGATTCGGCTGAGCGTTGGCTTTACTGGAGATTCGGCTGAGCGTTGGCTTCACTGGAGATTCGGCTGAGTGTCGGCTTCACCGGAGATTCGGCTGAGCGTCGGCTTTACTGAAGAGTCGGCTTTACTGGAGATTCGGCTGAGCGTCGGCTTCACTGGAGATTCGGCTGAGCGTCGGCTTCACTGGAGATTCGGCTGAGCGTCGGCTTCACTTCACTGGAGATTCGGCTGAGCGTCGGCTTCACTGGAGATTCGGCTTCACTGGAGATTCGGCTGAGCGTCGGCTTCATTCGGCTGAGTGTTGGCTTCACTGGAGATTCGGCTGAGCGTCGGCTTCACTGATGATTCGGCTGAGCGTTGGCTTTACTGGAGATTCGGTTGAGCGTTGGCTTTACTGGAGATTTGGCTGAGCGTTGGCTTTACTGGAGATTCGGCTGACTGGAGATTCGGCTGAGTGTTGGCTTCACTGGAGATTCGGCTGAGCGTCGGCTTCACTGGAGATTCGGCTGAGCGTCGGCTTCACTGGAGATTCGGCTGAGCGTCGGCTTCACTGGAGATTCGGCTGAGCGTCGGCTTCACTTCACTGGAGATTCGGCTGAGCGTCGGCTTCACTGGAGATTCGGCTTCACTGGAGATTCGGCTGAGCGTCGGCTTCATTCGGCTGAGTGTTGGCTTCACTGGAGATTCGGCTGAGCATCGGTGTGTCCCGCACTGCTGGATCTCATGCCAAACCAAAAGTGTTTCAGCGCATTTGAGGATTGAAATCTAACACAAAGATGGTGTGGAAAGCTTTTATTTTGGAGTCAAAATAAAGTCTCATGGCTAAAATATTTATTGTGAGAAGAACACAACTACAATTAAAAAAAAAAATTCTTGTCTTTCTTGAAGCATATAGTGTTGTCATGAATTATGACTTTGAAACAATACCTAACTGAAATAACTAATAACTGAATAACTAATAAGATTCATTCATTCATTAATTAAAAAAAAGAAAAAAAAAAGAGATTATTATCAATGTTGAAAACAGTTATTTACATTTTTATTTCAGGATTATTTGATAAATAGAAAGTTCAAAAGAACAGCATTTATCTGAAATAGAAAGCTTTTGTAACATTAAACACTACCGTTTAAAAGTTTGGGGTCAGTAAGAATTTCTGTTTATTTTTTTGGGGAAAGAAATAAAAGAAATCAATACTTTTCAAGGATGAATTCAATTTAGACATGTATATTGTTACAAAAGATTCTGTTTCAGATAAATTCTGTTCTTTTGAACTTTCTATTCATCAAATAATCCTGATAAAAAAGTGTACTCAACTGTTTTCAACACTGATTATAATAATGAAATTTTTTTTGAGCATCAAATCATCATATTAGAATTAAAAAGCAAAGCAAAATGATAGTACATTGCTTCTTGCACTTTTTGGGACACTTTTAAAGTGAATTATTTCCACTCTATCTTGCCCGGTCCTTTATCCCATTACGTAAGTCCCCTTAAACCCTAGCTCCCGAGTAGCAGCAACCACTGCCATTGCCCCATCATTGCAGCTTCTGGAGAAGTCTTCATCGTGTGTGGATGCTCATCCCTCTTCTGTTGTCTCTGACTGTTGTTTTCATGTTTAAGGTTGGAAAGCCCCAACCTCCTTGCAAACTGCAAAAAAAGTCAGAAAAGTAGCTTCCCAAGCTCGAGCTCCAGGTATCCATCAATTGGGTGTAAACGGGAAAGAGGAACCACACAAAAATAAATCTTTATTGGTTGACAATCTGCCCCGTTTTTGGAGTTTTGCAAAAGTGTAGGTAGAGGCAGGTTTTTCCAATGAGCCTATGTTGAATCTTTTTCCTGTAAAGCAATTGACCAGGTACAACCTATAGAAGAGGGAAACCATAGGGGCTTTTGCACCGGGTAGTTACAGGAACTCAGTTATAGGAACTAGAGAACTGAACTTTCTCCATGGTTATTTTTGTGGTTGCATTCACACTTGCCAGTAGGAACTCTGAAGTGACGTAAGCCAGCTGACAGTGATGTCATTCGATTACTGGAGGATGGAGGACGCTGTGATCGGAGCTGTGTTTTCGTTGTGTCGTGGGTTTCGTGAGAACAGAGATGGAATGTAAACGTATAAGTTATGCGGTCGAAAGAGCAAAAAGGAGTCGCTAAGAGACTAAATCTTCTACTTACAGTGCTACATATGATTAAAAAACTGAGAAAAGAACACAAACGCCACAGACAAAAGCCAACAGGTAAATGCATGAACATTAGCTCTCTGTATGTTAGTGCGTGGAGTAAGCATATGTAAACTGCATTTACACTCCTTTTTTTCAGGTGCCGGTGTTTCGTATGACATGCGTTCATTTAATCAACATGCACTTACGTCACTGTTAGTTCCTGTTGTGCAGGGTCAGACCCTTCTCTGAAGTAAACTAATGTATTCCCCCTAAAAGGTGTTCCTAGAACTAAAATGGTTCCCAGTTCCTGTGGTGCGACCACACTAAAAAGACTGTTCTTGGAACTATGAAAACGTTCCTCCGGTGCGAAAGCCCCTCATGACAAAGACCAAGAAGAAAGAACACATCACACCTATACTAAAATCATTACATTGGTTACCTGTTAGTTTTCGTATTGATTTTAAAAACCTTTTATTAGTTTATAAGGCACTGCATGGACTTGCTCAAGACTATCTTTTAAAAATGCTTACAGTATATGAACCTGTAAGGACTCTCAGATCATTGGATTCTTTACTTTTAACAGTACCACACAGTAGAACTAAAAGATTTGGTGATGCTGCTTTTAGCCGCTACGCTCCTCGCCTCTGGAATAACCTTCCAGAAGAAGTAAGACGTGCTAGAAATATAAATAGTTATATAAATATAAAATTAAATATAAATATAAAAATATATCACTTAAGTCTGGCCTTCCTATAATATTTTACAATGTTTGTAATTTAATGTTTTTTTTTTTCCTCTTCATTTCAATACATTTATATTTTATTCTTGTATTTTACTTTATTTTTTTATTTTTGTGCCTGTAAAGCACTTTGAAATAAATAAATTTGCTTGCTTGCATGACTCCAATGGATCCACTGTGTCGACGACAGTACTTGGTCATAAACAGATCACTTGGGTGTGGGCTTATCTGGGGATGGGGTGACAAAAGAGAATGTCAGTATAAAAAACATAAATTTCTTCTAGAGGAATCCTGTTTTTCAGAGCTCAGTCTGCTGTGGCTGATATCAGTGGTGGAGCCTATCCATCCAGTGCTTTGTGGGAACTGTGTCATATCTTTAACTCTAAGTTTCTTAACAGTATTGCAACCAGCTACTCTGTAAAGAGGTTCAGTATAATCAATAATTAATGAATTAATCAATTTAGTTATTTATAATTAACTAAATAACTTTAATTTTTAAATGCTGCTGTCACATTACTGTTTTTGGTAAATAATGTTTTCTAGTTTTAAAGGTGGCATTTTCTTGCCCTTTCTTTGGGTGTAAATTGATCTGTTCAAATGCTGTTTAAAAATGTTACCTGAGCTAAGATGTTATAACATTTTATAAGTTACATTAGACTAATAACTGCATAAAAATACTGCCCTGATTAAAAAAATAAAAATAAATGACTAAAAATATATTTACCATCTGTACAATAGTGATGAGTCGTTCATGACACGTGACAAATGAACGAAAGACTAGGAAGGTAAAGTAATTATTTATGTTCCCTGTAAATTATTTTTGACTGCATTATAATGATTTATTAATTCAGAATATGATCAAGATTGCGTAGGTGGATGTGTTCGGGGAATTTGCCTGTTAAAAGTATAACATTTAAAGTCTGTTAAATGAACAAAATGACTCGAAAAAAGATTTGTCATTTTGATGAACAAGATCGAACAAGAGAGTCAGTAAAATGATCCGAACTTCCCATCACTACTGTACTGTACAACATGATGTTTTATTTACAAAGTTAGGGAGGAACACGTTCAAACGATCTATCCAATCATCACATCATTCCAACCAGCAGTCAACAATCAGTAATCAACATGTCTACCCAATCAGCATGAGTGGAGGCCTATATATATATATATATATATATATATATATATATATATATATATATATATATATATATATATACTCAGTAAACTTGCGTATGTTCCTCGACAGTTTTCCTTCCTTCCGACAAGTCCCTCCTCTCCCAGGGTTCTTCACCGCACTCCACCGGACACTGCGGCAGAATCACCTGAGCCACTGGTGGACGTCCGCCCATCTCCTACCCTCGCTTCTTCCAGCAACACATCTCCAGTGTCCTCTTACGCCGGTCTCAAACCCTGAGTGGAAAGCCTCATCAAGCTTCGAGATTTTCGACACGTTATCAAAAGCTATTTGCTGGATTCTCTCTAACAACTATTCAATTCCTTACGTTATCCTCTTGCTTGACCATTTCCTAATCATCCCGCCTCCTGATGCCATCCCAGCCGCACATCTTCTCACAGTCCAAAAGGTTTTCGCTGAGCTCGCGATTCAAATCTCCCAAGATAAAACCCTTGGGTCCAGCCACTTCCATCCAATTTCTTGGCATTCATTTAGACACAGTTAATTTCCAGGCCACACTGAACAAGGAAAAAATCTACAGGATAAGTCTGATCGCATCCGGCCTCTTAGACAGCGATGCGCATAATCCTGCAAGGCCATCCTTTCATTTCACATCTCCTCTCCGACGCGTCTTCAATTCACTGCTAGAAGAACAAATCTCCCTAAACAGTTTGTGTTGGGTTATGGATAACCTTGCTTAAACAATGGAACGGTCTTTCCTTTTTCTATAATAATCTGGTCTCTCTCCCCGTCGACATTCAGCTGTTTTCCGACGCAGCTCCCTCCATTGGTTTCAGGGGTTTTGCCAAGGCCGCTGGTTCGCGTCTACAAGCTTGTCTACAAGCCACACTGACCAAGGTCAAGGTCATGTTTAGTCTACATAGCCCCTTCAGCTCCTCCACTCACCTGTGGCGGAAAGAACAGCATCGTAGTTCACTGCGACAACGGAGCAACAGTACATTGCATTAATAAAGCCGTTCGCAGTTTATATTGGCCATTTCATTTACATTTTGTTTATCTCCCTGCACCTGCTCCCAAATTCAGCCGAACCAAACCCTTTCAGCCTTTTCATTTCAGAAATACTCAGGCTAAGTTTCCATCTGACCCACTCTTCGTCTATGACTCCTGACACACGTTTTTGGTTCCAAAAACACCTTAAATCCAAGTCCGGCACTGCAGCATCCCTCCACCACCCCGTCTCCTCACACTCGCCTGGTTACTTTCCTAACCAGAAATACGGGGCGAGTGGGTTTGGGCCGGGATACCGAGCTCGGAGCCCTCTCCTTGGACAGCACGCTAAACACGCATACTACTTTACTCTATCTAGTTATTTGTAAGTGTGAACTCGCAAAATGTTATTGCTGCTGAGAACATGTTGTGTGTTGTGACTGACATAATGTGTTTCACACCTGCTCACGTCACACTAAAGTATATCAGGCACCATATAAATCCCTTAGGAAAGAAAACACACCAGCATGATGTATGGCTGTTAATGAATGTGAGCCGGGAAGTCTTGCCACAGAAAGCAGTCACTAGGGATTAATTGCATGTGTGCAAAGAACATGTGTTGTTAAACGTGGATTGTGTAAAAGGCAGTGAACTGTAATTAGCTGAGATGATTGTGTCCAGTGATGGGCTCTGAACACAGGCCCTGTGTCTCAATGCAAACACTTCTCATTCAAAATAACACACCTGACACTAAATGACTGCAATTTACACTCAACATGATCTCAACCCATGCATGCAGCCGAAGGTTTCATTATCACTGGGTGATTATTTGATTTTCTAATGAATTATTCCCTGTGTGCAACCATTCAACTCAAGTCAGACTAATAGAAAAGCAGAATTGAGAATCCAGAATATTCCTCTGGTTCTGGGTCAAAATCTGAACACTTAAGGGTTTTGTTTATTATTTAAGAGTTTTTTATTTACATACAGTACACACCACTGGTTTTAGTGATGTAAAAAATAAAACAAAGGTAAATCATATCAGAACTTTTGCATGTTTAATATAAAAATTACAACTTATGCTATACCAACAAAAATCAAGTCAAGTCATCTTCATTTATATAGCACTTTTAACAATATTTGTTATTTGTTTGTCTGTTTCAAAAGCGGCTTTGCAGTGATAATAGGAAATTAAAGTAACAGAGATTGTTTTGGCTTTACAGCAGCTCTAGAATAAAGTTATTGTCCAGATAAAGTTAGTTTTAAAAGACAAATTTCGGAGAGGAAAAAAAAAAGAGTAGAATAACTGCATAAGTGTGCACACCCCTGGATTAATACTTAGTTGAAGTACACTTTAATTATATTACAGCACTCATCTTGACTTAGGAATATTTCCCCACTCTTAAGTCTTAAACCCGAAATCTTAAGTCTAAGGATGTGTTCACACATGTAGTTCGGTTCGCTTGGTTGGTTTGGTCCGGAACCAACTGAAGAACGTCTGCGTAGCGTTCACACTGTCATTTTAACACCGAACCTAAAGGCATAGGAATATGTTCACAACCTGATTGGTCTGCTTTTATTGAGTATATTTCTCGAACATCCAAAACAATGCTGTGTTCTGGGCTAAATGCGCTAGCAGTGTGCATTGTCTGTTACATACGGTGCGTAGCCTACATATGATGCTGTTTTGACCAGCTGAGATCTCGTGAAGAGCTTATAAAATGTGTAAAGGAGTCAAAACAGCGCCAGGAACAGCCTCAGTCACACACACACACACACACACACACACACAAATGATGATCTGCTGCGAGGAGACGGTTCTGATAAATGCATTAAGACAAAAAAAAGACATAAAAACAAAAACAATTGAGGATTAAAATTATAATATGTCTTCAGGTTGTGAGTGCCTGAAAAAACTATATGTTTTTTAATAAATAGTTAAGAAGTTGATATTTAATAGTTGAATAATTCATTTTTAAATGAGGTTTTAAAACAACCCAGCACTGGCAGTCATGGTAAGTTAATCTAAGACTTGTGAGGTTTGCATATTTCAGGCCTTTCACTGAGGTTTAACAAAGATCAATTGAGGGTGTGTTCACAATAACTTAATAATGGAATAACTTGTGAAATAATGGAAATAATTGGGAATCATCTAACAAACAGTAGCTTCACATTTCAAAATCTATTATAACTTTTTTGTGGTTTTGGTCGCCTGGCTGTTTCCTTATAAAGGTCCTTAAATTCGTCAAGTTTTTCGTCAGGTGTGTGATTGTTCTTTTATAATATGTGTGGAGATATTATATGATGTGTGGTACACAATCTTTGTTGCATTAATTTCCTGTTATCACTTTAAAGCTGCTTGGAAACTTGAAAGGTGACTTGATCTACTCTGAACCCCACAGGACCACACTGGGGAACCAGCTCCACCAGCTCCAGTTTGCTTGAGAACAGCTCGAATGTGCTAGAACCAGCTAGAACTCTGCAGGACGGTGCAATCCAGTACTGGACATTCCTGATTTAGTGGTTCCCGTGAAACGTTTCAGAATATGTTTGAATTTTTGTTTGGCTTGTCCGTGGCATGAACATCTCAAATGCTCCACTAGAGGGCAACACACCTCTGATATTAAGACTTTCACATCAAGAGGTCCATCATCCCCCCATGTCTGTCACTCTTTACACATTTAAATCCTCAAAGAAATCATATAACTGAATAATCATGTTTTAAAAATCTTTTATCTGTTCGTTTATAGAAGGAAGACTAAAAAGTAAATGGGGCTGCATTCATGCAAGTCACATACTCTCTGAGAAGGTCAATCTTTTCAATAAGGACTTGTTCTAGTATGAATATAATCTGGACGTTCTACATGCTGTCATTATCATTTGACTTCTACCAGTTTTATGAATACTATGAATTTGGACACATTACTCATCTCACATGTTATTTTTAGCCTGCTGTAATGTAGGGAAGGGCTGTATGTATAATTGTATGCAACCACAGTCGACCTGCACTCATTACACTGGCTGTTCCCATGTATCATCTAATTAAGCTTAATTTGTTTAATTAGCAGCAATCTACTGAGTGCAGTGAATTGCCCTTGTTCCGTTTTTGAAGCACATCAGTGTAAGTAGGCTGTTATCCAGGAGTGCACAATAAAATACACCAACTAGCAAAACAAACACACACAACTGGGGTTCGGTCAACACTCAAAGTCACGTACTGCTAAAGAAGCAACCAGCACTGGGACAGGTATTTCCTTTTCTTCATTTCATATTTTAATCTTTTAGTATAGTTTGTTTAGTATAATTATGCAAAGATAAACTTATTGCTCAGACAGACGTAACCCCTAAATATTGACCAAATGTTCATTTCATCTTTACCGAAGAAAATGAAAAAGTTATGTCATGTTATGTTTGTAAAGCTTTAGTAGTTTGGTGTCTAAGGTCACTAGTTAGAGCTTCTGACTGCAATAGGACACTTTTAGCAGTTCAGGGTGTGTGTGAGCGCGCGTGTGTGTGTGTGTGTGTGTGTGATCACTGGGAGTTTTATGGATAAAGAATACCAGTGTCACTAATAAAGCTTTGATGGATGACGACTGTAATGAAGGTAAAGGGTAGTCGTACATTAGGCATGCGCAAGTCCGTTATTATTGATGCACAAACAAACAATGTGTGTGCGCTCTCGGCTCACTGATTGCTTGTTCAATGTATTCGTGTAGTTGTCAAAATTAATGTACTGTGAGTGTTTTAAAACAGATGCTCGCTGTAGAAGCGTGTTTTAGTTTGTGAGGATCATCAGTGGTGATTATGTACACATGAACATCAGACACTCCAAACATAGACGCGATTGCTTGTTCTGACAGAGGAACTGTTCAATGATTACATCGACCCGCCTTCAGGTCGCCGAGTTTCAACATATTCAGAATGTTTTTATTTTTCTTTTGAATCTTGGTGTGTTTAATAATTATGAATTGATCTGAATGGAATATATAGTAGCTATATGCAGTCCTTTGGCGTCTCCCTGCGGTCTTGTTTGGTATGACAGGATTGTGCTTATTTGTTCAAGTTACTGTGTAACTGAGCAGAGTAAATACTTTTAAGTTGTAAAGAATCGGTTCGAATCCCGATCGGAGCGGGTCTAGTAGGAAGGAATATAGCAGGACATCAAACTTACTTAGGTAGTGCATATTCTGGGCAACTGGCTTATTAAGCAAGCTTTTTAACAACAGATTCTTTGAAAATGTCACTAAGCTGAGATTTTACGCACCTTGATCATTCTAGTTGTACTAATCAGACTAAGGGCCAGTTCACACAGGACGCAGGTCAGTGGAACTAAAAAGTGCAAAGTCCAGAAATGCATTTTTTTAAAGGGATGGTATAATGCCCTTTTCACAAGATGTAAAATAAGTCTCTGATGTCCCCAGAGTGTGAATGTGAAGTTATAGCTCAAAATACCCCACAGGTCGTTTTATATAGCATGTTAAAATTGTCACTTTTTGAGGGTGAGCAAAAACGCACCGTTTTTGTGTCTGTCCCTTTAAATGCAAATGAGCTGCTGCTCCCGGCACAGGGGGCGGAGCTACAAAGGCTTGTGTCCTTTTACCTCACACAGACATGCACTGAACATTGCAAAAACTTTTAGCCTTTTATGTTCAAACCGGAGTCAGACAATGATGGAGAGACTCAAGAAGAAGTGACAACATTTCTGAATGGTTAGTTGATGAATTTATGTAGCTTATGTGTAGATATCTTCTAGTCATTAATTAGTATATTCTGTCATGATAATCTATAAATCGTGTTCGTGTTCTGAATGACAGATCCTAGTGATGTAATGTAGATGGAGAAGAGAAGCTGTCCCAGCACTGAGCCCTGAGGCACTCCAGTAGCTAGGTATTGCTACTTAAACACCTCTCCACGACACCCAGAAGGACCTACACTGGAGTGCGGTTCCTGAGATGCCCTTCATCTTTAGGATTGACAGGAGGATCTGGTGGTTAACTGTTCACATTATTTATTAATTATCTAAACAACATGCCATCAGAAATTGCCACATCTATCCTATCAGCATGAGCATATATATATATATATTAGTCACACACACAGTCCTACTTTCCTCTGCATCCCTCCACCACCCTGACGTTTGTTCCTACCACAGCCAGGAATACGGGGGGTGTACTTTGGGTTCAGGCCTAAATACCGAGTCCGGAGCCCTCTCCTCGGACAGCACGCCAAATATGCATACATTTACTACATCTAACTAATTTGCAAAAGCAAACTTGTGAACTGTTATATTTTTCAGTGATTCAATACAAAGTGAAACCATTGCAGGTGTTTTTCATTTCAAGTTTTTCAATTTAAAATGTCTTTACATTTTTATCACTTGTAGTGAAATTATTTGGTAGTCAGAGGTATGTGTGTGGGATGGGTGTGGCATTAGATATTTTAAAGGGGACATGACCAAAAAGGTTTGAGAACCAAAGTTAGCATGTTGCTAAACTATTGACTCCATACTCTCGGCACAACTGCTTTCTTAGAATGCAGCATAATTGTACTGCCTACAGTTTGAAGCACATTTACAATGGCTGAAACATTGTCTAGGTAGGTAGCTGACGAGGTTTTGGAGCAGAGCCACAGTGTGACCTGCTTGTGGAGTTGAGAGTGGACCATTGTGCACTTGTTCGCGTTCCTCCAACACCCCAAACAAAGCTGCTTGGTACTTGCTCATGCTGCTCTTAGATCCTACACTCCTCTGAGACTTCAAGTCATCCCGCTTTTTATCAGAGACCTCACGATGTACCTTTGATGGAGTTTCCAGCTCTGGTCTGGCTAACCAGCTGCAAGACCCATCATGCTCTGCATTTGTGTCACTCTCCATAAATAAGAGCTGCGAGACTCTTTTCCACTTCAGCCGTGGCCCTGAGGGAGGACACCGGGACATGGAGCATACATATAATATTCACAGACTAATAATTTATCCACAAAATGTGCTTCTGGATTTGCAGAGAACTACTGATTAACGCTGGGTGGCTGTAGCAAAACCAAATGTGACCTTCATCAGGGATTATGTTCAAAAGCTTGGCACCTCTGAAAAGGTGTTTATTCATTTATAACATAAATGTCAACTAATGCATTGTCGTTTTTATGTGGTCATTGTATTTAACTCGTCCGTTTCATTCTGTGCCTCATACGTAGAAAGGTATAATGTTATAGTCTGGGTTTAAATGATGGCTCGCTTGGGGACGAGGAAGCCTGTGATGGACTCCGAATTCATGAGAGAAAACCAATGAATCACGAATGGAATCCGCAAACCACCGAAAGTTCAGCGGCATCTGCAGTCATTCCAGAAAGTGACAGTGAAAGTGCTTTTCCTTTCTTTAAGGCCTATAAAACAGATACTTTGAATTGTGGTGTCATGGCCCATTTCATCTCAGGACTATTCGCTCCTTCATCTTGGCACGGCTTCCCCAGAATCCCTTACCTGCCTTTTAGGCACTATTAACTCTAAGAGGGAAGGCCTGTGTGGGTCAGGCAGACTCTAGCAGAAATCAAAAGAGGCTTTCTATAAGCCCAAAGTCCCAGCCAACTCTAGAGTGAATGTTTGACAGGGAAGGATGGTAATGGCTTTTCTTTATTGAATGAACAGAGCAGCTTTGAATGGCCCTGGGTAAAGAGTGGACTGACTCCGACTTATTTCAGCGTGTATTTTAAGTACTTGTCATGTCCCACTTACCTTTAATTCAAGTGTGGTCATCTAGTAATAAAACAAAATGAGCTGTTGAATTTTTAAAGGAGAGGACTGTTCTCCACCCTGGCATGTTAATATCAGAATGGAAAGCATACAGTGGCCATTTTTAACTTACTTTGGGACGGTTCCATACAGACTTACACATGTTTTAAGGATGTAGAATACAGAAGTACCTAGGCCAACAATATGGTCATATATTTTTAATGTCACTGAATTAGTTTGAGTGGTGCATACTTATCCGTTAGCATTCCCAATCATTTCCATAAACGACATGCTGACATCTTCTGTCAGGATAGTCCTATATTAGGAAATCTACTAATCCCTACAATACTATCAGTGCACTACCAACTGAGTTGTAACAATTATAGAAAACATGGACATACGGTAAAATGGCACATGCATATATGTTATTAATCAAATTTGCTGCAATATCAACCTAATCCCAATTTTTTTCCTCAAATGGCCAACACGTAACAAATATTGAACAAAAACATAAAACAATAACACAATAATGAATAATACTATTACTGCAAGCACTGTTAGTCGCTCTCTCAGTTGTGCTAAATTTAGGTTTATTCACAGTCCTATTTTGTACAATCTTTGTGGGTCCGCTGTGAATGACATCAAGAGACTTTACATTTTGCTAAATCAGCCAATGACAGACATATTGGTCAAAAACAGCACTAGAGCAGCATTTCCATCTGAGAATGAACATATTGATAATTCAACAAGATGATAAATCAAATCATTTGGAGCAACTTTTTACAAGTTTACAAGAGGTGAAAAAGACAATCAGATGGTAATCTGTTCAACACACAGCCAGAAAACAGGATTGAATTACAGTAGCAAAGAAAAACTCTAATCTTACAAGGGTTGGGTATGGGTTTCATAATATTTTTGCTCCATTTGAGACCTCTTATTGTAAATACGCTCTGGGACAAGTCATTCTCCCATTTTTTTTCCACATAATAAATCATAAAAATGACACCAGCTTCCCTTTTGTGATATGAAGCACACCTCTGAGTGTCTGAAGTGAGCTCAGTCCGGGGGCTCCCAGCAGTCGCGGGATGAGCTGTGTTTACAGCATCCCTGCACTCGTCCCGCTTCTGTGGGCCAGTTTAGGACAGGGAGGAGAGCTGGGGCCTCATTTATAACCGTTGCGTACGCACAAAACAGGCCCTGAAAGAGGCGTACGCCACTTCCGACGCATAAGTTATGATTTATAAAAACAAACTTGACGGGAAAATTTGCGCACCTGCACGCAAACTCTGACCCATGCGTACAAACGTTTTGGAGATGGAGCAGTTTGGCGACACCGATGGTGAGCTGGAGTTAAGTGTCTTTTTGGTCACTTTTAGACAGAAAATCTAAAGAAAATTAAACATATACAGAAAGATAATACAAATATAATTTCACTCACCAAGCTGTTACATGAAACAAATATCCATCCCTTCTTAAATGTCCGCGCCAGCGAGCGCGTTGAGCCGTTTAGTGAAACTGACGCAAATAACAGTTTAAATAAATAAAATAATGATTTAAACTATGTTTTGCTTCTGATATAAACATTTAGATTAAATATGCCATTCAAATGAATGGAGTTAAACACTTAAACATGAAATTATTACTGAGAAGTTACAACATTTTTATATTCAATCAATAGAAATATTTGTTGTGGATGCAATGTTTTTTTAACACTTTTCCAGTGGCGTGCTGTGTTTTAATGAGATAATTGCTTATCATGATAATACCAGATTGTCTGAGAAAATAGTTTCGTGTAAATAATGCCCAAGGCCTATCTGTTTCCATTAAAAATATAAATCAATTAAAAATACAATTCGGCCAGTGGAAAAGATTAAGAAAAACTTTCTCTGAAATGTATTTTACACTATTTGATTTATGTATTCAAAAACAAGGCAAGGATAGGCAACTACTTGATTTTTATTAATGTAGCTTAATGCGTCTTGTACAGTTAAACGTTATCACGTGGATGAATAATCATATGCAAATGATATGCAGATGAGGATCTGCATAGTAAAACTAGGCGTTGTAAGCTCCATATATGGTTATTTCGGGGTGGAGACGCATGTGCGCACAATCTTCCGCTGACTGGGATTTATAAAGTGAATTCTGCGCAGGTTCTGGCGTACGAACGGTTTTATAAGTCTGAATATTTTTTTGCGTACGCCATTTTTGGCTTTCGGGCGCACGTACATTTTTAGTAAGGATCCTATGCAGAGTTTTATAAATGAGACCCCAGATCCTGAAGGCTTTAGCAGTGAGCTCAAATACGCTGTGTTCGCTGCTTATCTCTGCACTAGACTGCACAACAGATATTAGTTGGTGTAGTCCAATGCTGAAGTACAAATCACCCCCAAGGACACAGTCAAATAAAAGCATTTTCACTAGCGTCTTTTTTTGGAGCCTACTGTACTTTGCATTACTGCAGTAAAGTGCTGTATATTGCACACCTGTATATTTGTTAATGTAACACTGGTAATTGTAGTATTGTGATGCACTAAGCTAAACATGAAAATGTCTGTCCAGTGAGTAAATCCATGAGGAATGTTGAGGAAATGAAGCTGAGCTGAGATTGTGATCGGCAGTGTTCTGGGAGCGAGATAAAAACCTCAGCGGTTCTGTAAACCTCTTCTCTCTCATCTCACTCACGTCTCAGACGTGTCTCCGCTTGTGTTCAGGTAGTGATGTAGTTCAACTCTGTGATTTGAGTAAACAAGAATCATTATGAAAGCAGTAGAGAATCCGGGACATATCGCTCAACAAGTGAATCTAACTCCGTCATCTGAGGAAGGATATTCTTTTCAGCGGTGCGTCAGCGACGGATATTTTGGAAGATCCTTTGGTTCAGATTTGGCATCTTAAAGGTGTTACTGTCCCATCCTTCCTTTCGCTACTGTTGCGTCCATCACAGTCTGACAAGCTTTTTACTTGTCTGTGTGAGTTTATGAAAGTCTTTTGTGTTTAGATAGTTTTAGATAGAGTTCAAGAAATGATCGCTGGGGCACAAATAATAGTGACACAAACATACACAGAAAGAACGTTCTTCTTAAATAATAAATCATTCTTCATTCCCTAATGTCTCTAAAATTGATTTATGAAATTATCCGGGTCATAGTAGAGATATAAATTGCCGTTGGTCTTGTTTTGTTGATGGAAATCTCCATCTGGTATATGGGATGATCTGTAAAGCTTGAGTATCAGTACCTGAGGGGGCGGAGCTTAGCTAATGCTCAGTTGGTGTGTGATATAGTACAACATTTTTATTATATATGTGCAGAAAATCTTTAGAAATTGTAAAATGATTGTTCTAATAGCCTAAATTCTAGGGTAATAGGGCTGTTCTCTTTAAGACATGGAAGCAACAATGGTGGTTTTCATGATCAGTCACACCAACTTGAGAAGGTCACACAGTCAAAGTGACACTAAAACCCCAAATCTGAAATGTACATTCTTCTTGTTTACAACATGACAGGGCGAATTCAGGAAATGTCACTGTTTCTTATGACAATGCAACCCATTGAACAAAATGTGCATTACTCACGGGCCCAATTTCATTCATTAATATGCGGTCTGACTGAGGTCAATAAAAATGAAAAATTGTTTCTGATATCATTTGGTACAACACACTGTTCTGTCATCCGACTGTCTTTAACCCCAGTCTCTATAACGCTCATTCAGCACAGGCATATCGCCTCGGTAAAGCCCTAATTGATTTGATTGTTTTGGTTGAACGACACCTCGGCCCTCGTGCCATGTTGTGTTAAGAGCTGTAGTGGAGGAACGGATGGACGTGGTCGGGGAAGGTGACGGATAAGCAGGGCTGTCAGGATGAGTAATGGCCGGGCCAGCGGGTCTCGCTGTGGGGTGTGAACAATCATTGACAGCGCGCTCACAGTCGGTCAGCTGATCTGAACAGAAGCGCCTCTGTTGGCAGGGTGTTTCTCTGGACTGTGTCTCGCCACTAATGACACCGGCTACCAAACTGTCTTTAGAGAAAATAAAGACCATTTCAAAAGGCTGTACACACACTCGTATCAAGAATGCAGCAAATATAGTTATTTTTGTCTGGCATACAGTAGGTATGTGACTCTGACTGTTCAAACCAGGTTTGTGTCAAGACGTTTTTTATCTAAAATGGCAAGGAACGACAATTGAAACTTGAAATTACTAGTTAACTTTGTTTTCTGCTCATAATGAGAGTATTTTTCATTATGAACGTTGTTTGTTTAAGCAAAATATAACAATGGTCCTGACTTCAAGAAGAAAACCTGGTAACATCTCATTTGTTAACATTAGTGAATGTATTAACTAACATGAAATTACAATAAGCAGTACATTTGTTAGAATAATAATTAGGGGTTCAAGCATGAAATGCTGAAACCCTATTGTAATTGTAAGGATTCGTAAAACGCATCGTGCAGGCCAAACCGTAAGGCCTAGAGATGTGAAACCTGGCCAGATGGTAGGCCTCAATTTGGGGACAACCTATCAGAGTATGACCCCGATTGGCCCATAGGTGGCGCTACAGCAACCAAAAGTACAAAATCGCTCATAACTCTTAGGCCGTTTGTCCCAGGATCAAGTGTCTTATATCGTTGGAATCCTTGGCTCAAGGCGGACAAAATGGCTTTTCTGCTATGTCGCATTTTGTCCAAAACCTACTTTTGCGAACTAGTCCCTGGTTTTTCGCCCGATCGGAACCAAACCAGTCTAGGACAATTCTCTGGACTCTCTAGATCAATAATTATCGAAAAAAAGTTGAACTTTTGCATTTGGGTGGCTGTAACAGGGTCATTTAGAAAAGGGGCGTGGCAAAATACACAAAAAAGCGTGGGTGGTGCTATAACTGTTAAAAAGCTTTAAAACCATATATTTCCTATGGTAAATTGCCTGTATTGGCTGTAAATGGTCTTTTCCATCTATTATGTCACTGGTTACATGCTTGCTAAATAAAACTTTATAACTTTTGATGCTTTTGTGCTTAAAGGCCTTAAAGGCCTTAACTGCTTGAACCCCGATAAATGCTGCTTGCAGCTTTAATTAATCTTTGTTCATGTTAGTTCACAGTGCATTAACTAATGTTAACAAATACAACATTAACTTCGATTAATAAATGCTGTAGAAGTGTTGTTCTTTCATGTTAACTATGTTAAAAACAGTCTCTTTTATCAGTCACATGGCTTTCTTATATACATAGGTAGGCTATCTAAATACTGTATAAAAATGATAAAAGCCTGATAAAACTTTTTAATTGTCATATCCAATTGGGCTCAGCAGATTAATGTTTGTTTTAATGATCAGATGCCACCACTTTGGCTCTCTGGACCCAATACACTCATCTTTGGTACTTTTTTTACAAAGTAGCCTACTACTGCTTACCAGATGGAAATATATATATATAACTATAACTATTCCAATATTCCAGTATTGTCCGGCCCTCTGCCGGGAAGGACATATAGAGACCGGACTTCTTGAAACTTTAATTGAACACCACTGACCTTGGATATCTTAGTCCACTAAAGGTGGGAGAGTGTTTTCACATTTGGCTCCTAAAGAATAGCCGTCCTGATGATGTTCGGGGCTCAGACTCACTCTCCCAGTTTAAATCAAGATTAAAGACGCATCTCTTTAGCCTAGCATTCACATAACGCATCTCATAACCTTATTCTCCAGTTATATCCGATCAAATGTGCATGAATATATCGTTACCTGTGAAGAGACTCCAACTCCTGCCAGGACTTCAGATCACACTGGGAATCAACATACACTGCCAAACTTGTAATAATTGCTTTAATGAGCTCATTGTTTCTGCCTAAATTCATACATGATGTTAGCTAACTGTGTGATTATTATTATTATCTTAGAACTGTACATTTCTAAATGATGGGCATTACTTGGACACACTCTGATAACAGATTTTAAATTGTAATTGTAAAGTTGCTTTGAAGCGATGTGTATTGTGAAAAGTGCTATTCAAATAAATGTGAACTGAATTGGAAACTGCGGTTAAAACCTGTCCAGTCCCTCAATGAGCTTTATTCCCACAACATGGCGTGTCAACACGTACAAGATGGAGGCAGTGATGTTGACTAAGAGAAATGACTGAGAGCCTCTATATGCGTCATACACTCTTAAAACAAACCCTCAGAGAAAATATAAGTATATTAGACTGACAGTGAGAGCCGTTTATGGGGTAACCGAGATGCTAAAGAGAGTAAACCTGTGAAAGATGTGCTTTTGGACGTGAGCATCTGGACACGGATCTGACAGGAGCTGGAGAGTCAGATCCCTGACCCACAACACAGCGCTTGACTGACATTCACTGTTTTTATTAACCCCTGTAACCTACACTGCTTTCTCGGGAGGGAACACGGACTATGAACATAACAAAGTCTGCTATATTTTACTACAAAGTAGAGTTGAATCCGTACACACCCATAACCCATAAACACATCCACACACCTCCCAGTTCTCAGGCTTTTATGGGGAAATAGGTTTATTGCAAGCAACTAATAGCCAATTAGCATTGCATAGGAGCTGTGTGTTCCCTGGTCACCCGTTCCAGGACTCGGATGGAAAAACTGGTTCTCCAGGTGTATTCTGCTGTTAATATACAGCGACAGTCATGTCCACTCACTCAACAGAGATGTCAAGTGTAACGAGACGCTAAATGGGAAAACTGACGTAACTTCCTTCGAATGTTGGAAGACCCAGAGAGCGATGGAAGATGGAGCTTAATGTAAACTAAGAGTCTTCTTGCAGCCTCTAGTGTAGAATGCTAATTGATCACTGCATCATGGTAAAATACACTATATAGTAAGAGCCATGACATCATGACAACGTTTCTTTTTACCAAATCACTGCAAAGGAGATGTGGGTAGTAACATACTGCATTTACTCTGTTAAATTGAATCAAGTACATTTTTGGGGTAACACTTTATATTACAGTCCATAAGACGAATTCACAACATAACTCGGTAATTATAGTGTACCTGTAAAGTACTAACATGTAAGCATAAGGGAACAATATGTATAGTTTTGAGAATAAAGGGGTAACAACCAGGAGAATTAACTAATTATTTATACTGTAAGTAGTTTAGAACTAAGGGGTAATTATTCTGCTATTATGAAAATACAGTGCGTACCTTTTTGTAATAATAGTGTACCAATACATACATGTTTTTATTTTTTATTTATTACAGGGCACATCAGTGCATTTATACTAGTTTAAAAAATAGGTATAAAGAAGAAAATCAAGGATTAAGAATCAACTTGACGGAGCAACAAACACGAAGTGACGTAGAGAAACTCTGCCACTGACCCATATTAAAAACAAGATCAGATCAGGAAGTAGAACACTAATATTACTGAAATCATTTCTTAATTAACAAGTGATTACAGCTTTAATGATATTATTTTTAATAGATTGCATCTACAATCAAAATATGAATATCAAGCCTTGTTGAATTTCTATCTTTAACTGGCATTGGCATTAAATCTACAGCTCAGCTCCTGTAATATCCCTGAAGAGTTCTCCATACTCCAGCTGCTGGCGTGTCTGCTATCCCACACTGGTAACGTGACCCCGAAGATCTAATGCTGGTTTGATTTGGCCTGTGTTCCTCCAGACGGTCGCGAGTGTGTCTGTCTGTGACGGCTCCGGTGTGTGTGTGTGTCTGTGTGTTGACAGACTGTCACTGAGTTATAGATTGTACCTCTGTCACTTAATACTGCACATAATCTCAGGCGTTCTCTGTCCTTACATAACGCTGAAGACCATCAATCACGCTCAAGCGAATCTCACTGAGCATGGAGATATGGTCTGGTGGGTTTAGAACACGCTCCAACACGATGCTAACGCAGGAGTCGCGGGTTTTGAACACGCTCCAACACGATGCTAACGCAAGAGTCGCAGGTTTTGAACATGCTCCAACACGATGCTAACGCAAGAGTCACGGGTTTTGAACACGCTCCAACACGATGCTAACGCAGGAGTCGCGGGTTTTGAACACGCTCCAACACGATGCTAACGCAGGAGTCGCAGGTTTTGAACATGCTCCAACACGATGCTAACGCAAGAGTCACGGGTTTTGAACACGCTCCAACACGATGATAACGCAGGAGTCGCGGGATTTGAACATGCTCCAACACGATGCTAATGCAAGAGTCGCGGGTTTTGAACACGCTCCAACACGATGCTAACGCAGGAGTCGCGGGATTTGAACATGCTCCAACACGATGCTAACGCAAGAGTCACGGGTTTTGAACACGCTCCAACACGATGCTAACGCAGGAGTCGCGGGTTTTGAACACGCTCCAACACGATGCTAACGCAAGAGTCGCAGGTTTTGAACATGCTCCAACACGATGCTAACGCAAGAGTCACGGGTTTTGAACACGCTCCAACACGATGCTAACGCAGGAGTCGCGGGATTTGAACATGCTCCAACACGATGCTAATGCAAGAGTCGCGGGTTTTGAACAAGAGTCGCGGGTTTTGAACATGCTCCAACACGATGCTAACGCAAGAGTCGCAGGTTTTGAACATGCTCCAACACGATGCTAACGCAAGAGTCGCGGGTTTTGAACATGCTCCAACACGATGCTAACGCAAGAGTCGCGGGTTTTGAACATGCTCCAACACGATGCTAACGCAAGAGTCACAGATTCTGAACACGCTCCAACACGATGCTAACGCAAGAGTCGCTGGTTTTGAACATGCTCCAACACGATGCTAACGCAAGAGTCGCTGGTTTTGAACATGCTCCAACACGATGCTAATGCAGGAGTCGCGGGTTTTGAACACGCTCCAACACGATGCTAACGCAAGAGTCGCGGGTTTTGAACACGCTCCAACACGATGCTAACGCAGGAGTCGCGGGTTTTGAACGTGCTCCAACACGATGCTAACGCAAGAGTCGCGGGTTTTGAACGTGCTCCAACACGATTTTAACGCAGGAGTCGCGGGTTTTGAACACGCTCCAACACGATGCTAACGCAAGAGTCGCGGGTTTTGAACATGCTCCAACACGATGCTAACGCAAGAGTCGCGGGTTTTGAACACACTCCAACACGATGCTAACGCAGGAGTCGCGGGTTTTGAACATGCTCCAACACGATGCTAACGCAGGAGTCGCGGGTTTTGAACGTGCTCCAACACGATGCTAACGCAAGAGTCGCGGGTTTTGAACACACTCCAACACGATGCTAACGCAGGAGTCGCGGGTTTTGAACACGCTCCAACACGATGCTAACGCAAGAGTCGCGGGTTTTGAACACGCTCCAACACGATGCTAACGCAGGAGTCGCGGGTTTTGAACACGCTCCAACACGATGCTAACGCAAGAGTCGTGGGTTTTGAACACACTCCAACACGATGCTAACGCAGGAGTCGCGGGTTTTGAACACGCTCCAACACGATGCTAACGCAAGAGTCGCGGGTTTTGAACACGCTCCAACACGATGCTAGCGCAGGAGTCGCGGGTTTTGAACACGCTTCAACACGATGCTAACGCAGGAGTCGCGGGTTTTGAACACGCTCCAACACGATGCTAACGCAGGAGTCGCGGGTTTTGAACACGCTCCAACACGATGCTAACGCAGGAGTCGCGGGTTTTGAACACGCTCCAACACGATGCTAACGCAGGAGTCGCGGGTTTTGAACACGCTCCAACACGATGCTAACGCAGGAGTCGCGGGTTTTGAACACGCTCCAACACGATGCTAACGCAGGAGTCGCGGGTTTTGAACACGCTCCAACACGATGCTAATGCAGGAGTCGCGGGTTTTGAACACGCTCCAACACGATGCTAACGCAAGAGTCGCGGGATTTGAACACGCTCCAACACGATGCTAATGCAGGAGTCGCGGG
Organism: Abramis brama; assembly: GCA_022829085.1. Lineage (NCBI taxonomy): Eukaryota > Metazoa > Chordata > Actinopteri > Cypriniformes > Leuciscidae > Abramis > Abramis brama. Next base: position 67,776,274 of record CM040766.1, on the reverse strand, counting down.
TTTTGAACACGCTCCAACACGATGCTAACGCAAGAGTCGCGGGATTTGAACATGCTCCAACACGATGCTAACGCAAGAGTCGCAGGTTTTGAACACGCTCCAACATGCTCCAACATGATGCTAACGCAAGAGTCGCAGGTTTTGAACATGCTCCAACACTATGCTAACGCAAGAGTCGCGGGTTTTGAACACGCTCCAACACGATGCTAACGCAGGAGTCGTGAGTTTTGAACATGCTCCAACACGATGCTAACGCAAGAGTTGCGGGTTTTGAACACGCTCCAACACAATGCTAAAGCAAGAGTCGCAGGTTTTGATGTGTCATTTCCCGATCCCCCCTCTTCATTTCTCTGTTCAGAAGACCGTACTCTAGTCTAGTTCTGCTGCATATGTACTGTGAGATGCCTCTTGCTAAATTAAACATCATGTGACAGACATAGTGTAGATACATGATAACAAAGTTCATTGCTGCATGCACTGTTCCACATACTATTTTAAAAAGTTGCCTTACAAAAAACATTGACGTTAAGCTAATAAGATTGTTATTAAAACAAATTCATAATCTCTTTCATTGTCAGATGTCTGTGATGAATTTGATAGTGTTCCAGAATGCAGACTTCCTGTGAACACTGTTTTAAAGCTGTTGTAAAGTTTGATTGTATAAAGGGATATAATCGTACAGGGTTGATGTGAGAAAAGAACATCTCTAATATGGTTATTTACACAGAACCGAGTTTGCACTGTAGCAGACCTTAATCCCATTACAGAGGAGCAATAACAAGCAACTGAACGGCACGGCCTGATTTCTTTCTGTTTTGTTCTTCTCCTCTGCGTTCCTGTATATACCTGTCATAACGCATGGTTCCCACATTCAGTCCATCCGCTGCCGATGAACTGATAATGAGGCCAGTTTGTGCAGGAGACGGTGTTTTCCCTCATCACACTCACAAGAGCTCAAGCCTCACGGTTTAAGAGGATATATATACACCTAACACTTGAGTGTGTATATTTATATACATTTGATTTTCAGAAGTGGAAACTCTTTTTTGGGGTCTGCATATGTATTTATTATACAGCTATGTTTTATACTTGATTGTAATTGGTCAATTGTGCCATTCAGCAGTGTGATATTTCCTAATAATGTCTGTCATTCATAGCAACACCGTATATCTAAAACCAACTTTCATATCTCTTGTATCACTCTCTCTCGTCTCATAGTAACTCAACTGGTGTCCTCTTGTTAAAACAGTTTCACCTCAAATCAATATTTCATGTCCACATAATGGTTTATTTGATGAGTAATAAGCAGGATGACTGTACATCATCCATTACGTGCACGCTCATCTTTAAACTTCATCGTATCGCAAGGTAAACCCCTTCAGGATGATGTTTAATGTACATGTTGTGTAAGTTTATATCTTAGTGATACACCATACATTGAAATAAAGAGTTCCTCACATGAATTACTGGAAGAGCCAAACTGGTAAGAGTGAGTCGATATTTAAGCGATATCGAGTGTGATATTATTAAAATATTGATATTATTACAAATATTCAGAACAGCAGCACGACACACACACTCAGACAAGCTGAGCGACACACACACATACTCATATAATCATGCTGTCAAACAGGAGGAAGTCCAGCAGGGGTTTTTTTAGAAGTGCTGATGTCATTCTCAAACAGCAGTGGTGTGTGAGACAGACCCGGCAGACACACACACACACACACACACATATCAGTGTGCACTGAGAGTCTGAGATCAAGCACACTAAACAACATTCAGTCTGATATAATGTGTTCTTATATGTAATCCTCACACATACACACACCACTCGAACCTTCCATAAAATAATCTTATAAATAAATCATAAATGTATAAACAAGGCGTACGTATGTATAAAAACATTTACTTGAAATGTAAAAAATCCCGAACCCTGTGAAGTGGCCATGGGACATCGGCTGATGATGTCAGACTCAAACACACTCTACCGTCGGCCACAGAACTCCAGTTATGCCTCAACTCTGCCTCTGTGTGTTTCTGCTTTCTACAAACTCACACACACACACACACACACACACACACACACACACACACACACAAACTCAACATCTCAACACAGACACAAGAACACATCTAGATCAGCTCTACTCTCTCTCTCTCTCTCTCTCTCTCTCTCTCACACACACACACACACAAACTCAACATCTCAACACAGACACAAGAACACATCTAGATCAGCTCTACTCTCTCTCTCTCTCTCTCTCTCTCTCTCTCTCTCTCACACACACACACACACACACACACACACACACACACACACACACACACACACACACACACACACAAACTCAACATCTCAACACAGACACAAGAACACATCTAGATCATCTCTCTCTCTCTCTCTCTCTCTCTCTCTCTCTCTCTCTCTCTCTCTCTCTCTCTCTCACACACACACACACACACACACACACACACACAAACTCAACATCTCAACACAGACACAAGAACACATCTAGATCAGCTCTACTCTCTCTCTCTCTCTCTCTCTCTCACACACACACACACACACACACACACACACACACACACACACACACACACACACACACACACACACACACACACACAAACTCAACATCTCAACACAGACACAAGAACACATCTAGATCAGCTCTCTCTCTCTCTCTCTCTCTCTCTCTCTCTTTCTCACACACACACACACACACACACACACACACACACACACAAACTCAACATCTCAACACAGACACAAGAACACATCTAGATCAGCTCTCTCTCTCTCTCTCTCTCTCTCTCTCACACACACACACACACACACACACACACACACACAAACTCAACATCTCAACACAGACACAAGAACACATCTAGATCAGCTCTCTCTCTCTCTCTCTCTCTCTCTCTCTCTCACACACACACACACACACACACACACACACACAAACTCAACATCTCAACACAGACACAAGAACACATCTAGATCAGCTCTACTCTCTCTCTCTCTCTCTCTCTCTCTCTCTCTCTCTCACACACACACACACACACACACACACACACACACAAACTCAACATCTCAACACAGACACAAGAAGACATCTAGATCAGCTCTCTCTCTCTCTCTCTCTCTCTCTCTCTCTCTCACACACACACACACACACACACACACACACACAAACTCAACATCTCAACACAGACACAAGAACACATCTAGATCAGCTCTACTCTCTCTCTCTCTCTCTCTCTCACACACACACACACACACACACACACACAAACTCAACATCTCAACACAGACATTAGACATCTAGATCAGCTCTACTCTCTCTCTCTCTCTCTCTCTCTCTCTCTCTCTCTCTCTCACACACACACACACACACAGCAATACTCGACATTAACAAGGTGGCAGTGTTGCGCTGTCTATCCTGACGTCTAACTAGCCCGACACACACACACACACACACACACAGATACCAGAGGTTATTTCACTATGAATCCCCACTTACTAGTTGATCAAACTGCTGAGATTTCCTTTGTGCAAAAGTACACTTTAGAAAACTAATAAAAAAGAATACTTATTATTGAAATACTTCAGAGAATATGCTTAAGTGAGAATGTAATTGTGTAATTGTTGCATGTATGATGTGTGTTTTTGGTTCTGCCCTGATCTAGTTTTCCTCAGTCATTTCATTCTCCTGTCGTCCTTTAATCACGCCATTATCTTCCTCTGATCCGCCTATTGAAGTTCTGAGCTTTCTGTCGTTTGGTGTCCGTCTGTGTCAATGTTAGCGCCGATGCAAACTGTGTTTTCTACAGTCAGTTTGTTTATTAAAACTATATTCCTGCACATTCTTCATGAGCTTTGTACAGGTTATGTGACAGAAATGTGTATGTTAGTTACAATTTAATAAACGGTAAAACTTTATTTATAGTGTCCTTATTACATTGCATGTAGTTAGTATAGTAATGGCTAAATGCGTGCTAATAATAACAAATGCATAATTTCATGCAACTAACCTTAAACCAAACCCTAATAAAAATCAAATTCAAATCTGGTAACACTTTACAATAAGGTTTCATTAGTTAACATTAGTTAACTACATTAGTTAGCATGAACTAATAATGATTTATTAATCTTTGTCGATGTTATTTCAACATTTACAAATACTTTATTAAAATCTTGTTAACATTAGTTAATGCACTGTGAACTAACAAGAACAAACAGCTTTATTTTTATTAACTAGCATGAACAAAGATGAATAAATACTGTAACAAATGTATTGCTCATGGTTAGTTCATGTTAGTTAATAGTCAAGTCACCTCTATTTATATAGCGCTTTTTACAGTACAGATAATACATAACTAATGTTAACTAATGAACCTTATTGTAAAGTGTTACCTAAAATGTATTAATAAAGTACAATAAAAACAACAGTTGTTGCAAAAAAACATGCAAAAAAAAAAAATAGACACAAAAAATGAATATAAACAGTGTAGAGAAGAAGGAGAGAATCAAACACTAATAAGAGATTGAGCGTTATACTCTATAGGGACAGTGATAACACTGAAGACTTCAGCACCGCAGGGAAACAGACAGACATCTCTCTCATAGTGGAAGAGTACACACATGTACAATAACAGAAATGCTAATAAACCGTGTATTACTACTGTTTCTCCATACTGGATTCTGGAGTCGGGTTGTTGCGCTTCCCTCAAACTCCAGCTTGACGGTGTTCCAGTTAAGAGTTCCAACTGGGATCTAGGAATTTCCCACTTCTTTAATTGTCAACCAATCAGAATCAAGCATTCAACAGGCCTGGAGTATGAAAACGAATGCGATGGGTCATAAGATGCGATGGGTCACAACAAATTATAGGACAGAAATGAACTCTTGTCAGTAGCATTTGTATCAATAAAACTCCTAACACTACGAAAGCCACAGGTCAATAATAACAGCAGTATCACTGATTAAAAACCATACACAGGTTTTGACAGCATGTATTTTGCATATCTTTATTTTGTAAGTCAACAGTGAACGGACACAAATGACCTTTTGATTGGGAAGCACACATGATCTGGTGAAGCTGTGCTCTGTGCTCAAACATTAGTGTTGACTTAGAGAAAATCAGTGTTTCCTCTGACCCATTTCCACTTGTTCATATTGGATATAATAACGGCTCCATGCTTTGCACAGCTCCAGTAGCCCTGCGTGATTAACTGGGATTATTTGAGGGGCTTTTCCTGTCTGGACTGAGATTTCTGATGAATGACAGCCGTCCCTGGCTGTAAAATAATAGACAACAGTCATTTACAGGGCGTCCCGCGCTCCACGCGTCCTCTTACCTTACATCCCATCCAGAATAACACATGAAGTTATACAGTCAAGTCCAGTCTCCTTTATTTCTGTAGCGCTTTACACAATATAGATCGTTTCGAAGCAGCTTTACAGTGATAACAGGAACATGATAGTTCAGTGATGCAAAGGGTGTAAAGCAGGTCTAAGACTGTGTCATTTAGTCCAGTGTTGATTCAGTTCCGTTGTAAAGATCATCAGTTATTAAATTAATAGCCAATTAGGCAATAAATCAGCTTTGCAGAAAACAGTGACGTCATTGTCCAGCTCAGTTCAGTTCTCATGCAATAGTGTCAGAACAGTCAGATCAAATAACATTGTTGGAATCGTGTCCCCAACGATTTAGATTAAAAGCTAGCAATGTCAGATTAATGTGAAATATTAGATCATATTTGAAATATGGTGATGATTGAGTTATATTTAACAATATAAAAAACAAGGAATGATGGCAAAATGGAGATTCAAAAACAAAGCAATACGGAGCTACAAAAGCACGTAGCTCTTAGCCTGATCTCATTGGGAAAGCGGTTCATGCTAATGCTGCGTTCACACCAAGCGTGAATAGAGCGTCTGGCGCGAGTGATTTCAATGTTAAGTCAACGTAAAGACGCGTATGCGAATTTCTCGAATTCGCCTCATTCCCTCATTGGCGCGTTACGCGTGAATGATTTTATTTGGTGCTTTTTGTGCTTTTTGACGCCCGAGTTGAAAAATCTGAACTTTGGCGTCTGTTCGCGCTGCGTTAACCAATCAGGAGCCTGCTTGCTGCTGTCACATGGTGAAGTGACGGGATAAACTCCCGCCCGGAGTCACTCATTCAAAATGGAGTATAGCAATATAGCAGAATATAATATTCAATATAGCAGTTAACTGAGTATCACTAGAAAGTGAGTATATACTAGTGAGTATCACTAGAAAGAGCACCAACAGTGGTATCCGTGCCACAGTTTGAAAAACATTGATAGTTTTTCAATATTTAATATACTGTATTTAAAATTTCATATACATTTTCTAAGCGAAGACAGATGGACAGGCTGGGATAGAGGATCCTCACTCCGATGCGGTGACTCTCTCGATGAATGCTCGATCAACATCAGCCATCTTGCAAACGAATAAGCAGATTTCGCCTCAGACACGCGTCAATTTCACTTCAAACTTTTGCTTTTTACGTTCGAATGGATTCAGAATGTTCAAGCGTCCAACTAGACGCAAATTTGACACGCTATTCGCGTTTGGTGTGAACGCTGTGAGTCAACCAGCAGCCGTGAACACAGTTTAATGCAAAACTTCCTTTCTCGTCTCCGAACGCTGCTAGTATTACGACCTCAATTGCTGTATTTATTTGCAAGGCCCTTCGCCCATGTTGCGTGGTCGAAAATGAAGGTGTTCACCAAATGCTGCAAACACTGGAACCAAGGTACGAAATACAGAGCAGAACTTATTTCACCGAAAAAGGTATTCTAGCTCTTTATGATTATGATTATGACAAGAGGAAAGGTTGAGAAAGCACTCCAGTCTGTCCATCAGTCAAGAGCTGTCAAACAGATATAGCAGGAGAAAGACAGCCATGGACGCCAGCTCTTCCTCTCACCAGCACATGTGCCGAACTGGTGTTAAAGGCCTCTACTTTAGAGCTAATCACATCTTGTGAACAGCAGTAGTAGAAGCTTCACCGCTACCACTGACAGATGATCCACTCGTATGGAGGAAATCTCAGGCATCGTGCTGGCACAAAGATACCTGTGTGTACGATATGCTTAAATCAGAGAAGTTTTTCCTTTGAGTTTTCCGCGTACAGACGACACCATTGTCAAAACAATCCCAATTCACACGGATCCGTGAAACCGGCTAAAAACGCTGTATTCTGCTGCCAGGCCACTAGATGGTGATGAAACACTATGGACTGAACACGTAATACGCATGTGCATGACGTCATCGTCTTCAGAGATTCACGTTTTTGTTGTTTACACGGAGACCGTTTACAAAAACTGGCACTTTGAAACCCGTTTTCAAAACTTTGCATCTTCAGGCACCCAGAATGCCGTTGTCGTGTAAAAAAACGAACAAGTTTTACGTTTTTAGTTTAAACGGTGTCGTGTAAAGTTTGCTATCTTCAATCCATGTCTGTCTTTGTCTAAGTTTCCCGGAAGTCAGAAGTTGTCATGGATGCTCATCTAATCTCACACCTGTTTGTTATCGTCTCATTATCACTGTGTGTTTAAGTTGCTCTGTTTCACCCTTTAGTTGCCGGTTGTTTGTGTGTAGACATGCTGATACTCTCCCTTTATCTTCGTGGATGACCTGAGTTTGTTGATATTAAAAACCCTTCATCTTCACCTGGATCTGAGTGTGACAGGTCTCAATAAGGCAGCATCCATTTACAGTTTTAATAATTATACACTGACTATGTTGTTATAATTGCATGCTGATTATAATGTACTTCAGTACACTGAGGTGCAAATACAAACATCTTCCACTGTTTACAGTAAGTATATATAACATCTAACATTTACACAGATGCTTCTTTTTTGCTATTCAAACTTTTTCATACAGTTTTATACAGTTTTATACATGCAAATAGAAAAGGAAAGCTTTTGCATGTTGACCTGAACCAGTTTTTAAAAAAAAAGTTTGCAAACAGAGAGTTTGGTCTTGGATTAGGGATTTTGAAAAAGAAGAAGCCCTGTCCCAAGTTTGCTCTACCGTCACAGCTTGATTAGCTTTCTCTGCTTGGATTCGAGCTGTCTGCACACTGCACATGAATGGCACACAGTGGATCCTCCAAATCCTGAGACATCTGTGGCATCATAAGAGAGTGATTCTCCAGCGGACGGCACATGGCACTTCAGCAGGCGGCCGTGTGTGTCAAAGGTGACTGCTCACTTTGTGTCTGTCATTGGCAAGCATGTAGCATTTCACAGAAGCCGAGAATAAAGAGGCTTCTGTCTTACAGCATCCCATCACACACACGCCTCTCATCTGCACTGATATCACAATCAAACCTCCACAGCTGCACAGCACACACACACACACACACCCGGCTGCACGTGTTGTTTTATGCTGGAGAGTTTGCTGGGCTTTGCCTTTTTTTAAATGCCATACAAATAATCACAGACAGACTACTGAGAGTCACTTTGTTATTTAGATTTTCATTCAGAGAAATACAGCTTTGTTACTCAAAAGTTGAATAACTTTACACACTCAAAATGTCTGAATACCATTGCAACTACTAAAAAACAAGCACTGCTTAAATTATATAAAGACATGCAAACACACACACACACACACACACACACACACACACTTTTCAAGCAAAAGAACAAGAGGTTTGAAATAGGATATTGTGGGGCTCAAAGAAATCCAAAGTATCCCACTGGTAATTATGTCATTGTGCTTTTATTCATGTGCATCTTCTGCATAAATATGATCACTTTTGCTTACGGCTAATATTAGAGTCATTATATCTTTCTGTCTTTCTGGGATTTCAAGTATTTACAGCGAAACTAAATGTGCTTATCTTGCTGAATAAGGCTAAAACCCCACTGCATGTGATCAGTAATGACAGTGATTAGTGATTGATGGTTTGACTCAACCGGTCGGATGAGTCCATGCAAGACCGGCCACCCACGCACAGATAGCGCTGAGGAGAGCAGTTCTTCTGTAAAACAACACCATGACTTTACAGGACGCGGAAGTGAAGGGAAAAACAAGAGTTTGGAGAGCGAGTTTCATCACGGCTGGAGAGGCCAGAAGAGCTGCTAAATGTGCGTCTTATGTTTACACATCAGTGATGTCCTAAAGACGAATGCACGTCACCTCAAGTCAGGTCACATTTATTTATACAGCGCTTTTTACAACACAGAGTGTTTCAAAGCAGCTTCACAGAGATAACAGGAAAATAATGCAAAAACGTTTTTTTTCCAGAAGAAAATAGTGTCACAGTCCAGCTTAAGTTCAGTGATGTTTTATTTTTGTTGTAAAAAGTTATTAATTTAGTTCATTTATATATTTATAGCCGCTCTGGAGAAAACTGTGATGTCATCATCCAGCTCAGTTCAGTTCTTGTATAATAGTGTCAATGAAGGCAGGTCAATAATATTGTTGAATATCGCCAAAACACATACACAGTTAGTGTATTCTCATGAAGACTTTTCCCGTCCAGTCTGTCAGGAGTCCTCGAGGACCTGCTTTTGTGCCTCTCGAAGGATTGATGACCTTGAGGATCAGAGCTGAAATGCAGGTCGTAATACAGAACTCAGTCTAGCTAGGGATTTGATTACGACAGATTCACAAGGGTAGATTGTAAAATACAGTCCAGTGCCATGATAGTACAGTTTCAGTACACTTCTGTATCTCTTATTCTCAATATCGTAATATTAAATTGTATGTCCACCCTGCACTAGATATCAGTCAATAATAATAATAATAAAACCCCACTTCTAATTGTGATTTCTGCCGTCATTGTGATTGCAGGACTGTGAAAATGCCTAAAAGGTGCTATCGCAGACAGATTGCATATTTAGTAGCTTACTGGATATCATGTCTGTGACTTCAAGAAGCTGGTTACATAGCAACCTGTGTAAACACTCGAACACACACTGTAAAGTAATAAAACACCTCCTGATTATAATCTTCAGAGGCATTGCATCATGGGCCGAGACTGATCACAGGAGCTGCTTCAGATATTTCCAGTGTATAGATTTAGTACTGAATTCTAAATACAAATAGTTAATTAAATAAAGCACCATAAAACGTGTTTTCTAAAATCTTCAACTATGTGCACTTTCATTCAAAATGAACAGATTTTCTTTTTGTTGTAGGAAGATCCCTTCAAAAACTTTTTTTTACCGTAGATTACATGTACAGTATTTCATAATATTACCCTTGTCCCAGACTCAGACTTTAAATCTTGAACTCTTGTTCTTCAGTTTCAAACCATGAAAGTACTGATGTTTTATATGATGATAATGTAAACAAAAAGTAAAACAAACGTACCATTTCAATATTTATTGTAGGACAATTATACTGTTTATATCAGTTTTTATGCAAATTGTCATTGCCCCATAGTTTTGGGATGACAAATAATCTTGCTACAAATAAAGTTTTCGGTTGGGGGTCAGCCCTATGTTCCCACGGCCCTATGTTCCCACATTTCGTATCTTTTTTTTTTTTTTTATGATTTGTCTAAACCCCAGTTACAGGTAGGTTTAGGGGAGGGGAGGGGTGGGGTCAGGAGTAGGCCATTTGTGGGAACATAGGGCTGTGGGAACATAGGGCTGTGGGAACATAGGCATGATCCCTTTGGTTGCACTTTATTTCGATGGTCCACTTGCTACTAACTGTAAGTAACTTTGCAAGTACGTCAACTAACGCTCATTAATTTGCAACTACATGTCAACTAACTCTCAGAGTATTAGTAGACTGTTAGGGTTCAGGTTAGTAGAATAAGTTGACATGTAGTGTGGTGGCCAATTCACAATCTTTGGTTCAGGTCTTCAATGACTGGTTCAGGTCTCAGAAGAAATCTTTCAGAGTCGAGTTTTCAAGTCTCAGAAGAAATAACTTTATTGAACAATTCAACAAAGTAAGATGCAGCTGATCATCTGATCTTACAATGGTCTGCACTCATGTCTTATACCTTTTTTTCATCACTTGATGTCCAATTAGCATTCATACAGTTATCTTTTTCTCTTTGCTCCTCCTCGTCACTTCGCCACGATCAGAAACACCTGTATCAAAGCCTTATTCCCATTGGTGGCCGTCCTGGTGCATGCGCTTTTTTCAATATGATTTCATATGGTTTTTTGGGTACTTTTCCACTCTTGTCCTCGCACAACCTTTCACCCAGTTTTTATCCTGTCCTCACACAACCTTTTTCCCAGTTGTTTGTTTATGTTTATGTTTATGTTTTATTTGTATATGTCCCCGAAGGGCAATTGGTTTTACAGCAAGACAGCATACAAAGGGACAATTTACAATACATTAAAAATCTGTAAAAGTTCAATTAAATAATTGAACACAAAAATAAGTACACACACAAAGTACATACACAAAACCCAAACAACTACTACCTTCCACCTACTCCCCCCATACCCGAATTTAACAGAGAGATGGAAGTAGGAATAAATGAATGTTTATACCTGTTACTTTTAACAGAGGGAAATCTCAATCGAGATCCTGAGGGTAAAAACTGAAACTCAGAATTGAGAGGATGTGAAGTAACCATTAAAATGGATCGGGCTTTCCTAACTACCTGCCGGTTATACAAGTCGGTAGGGTGACTCTGCTGAACTCCTAAGATCTTACTGCTAGTATTTACTATTTTCACCAAAGCAGTCTTTGCCTTCACACCAAGAATTCCATACCAGCATAACATAGTAAATGTTAGAACCGACTCAATATAAGATTTGTAAAACAGAATCATTAACGACCTATCAACTTTAAATTTAGACAGTCTTCGTAGACAGTACAGACGTTGCTGGCCCCTTTTACAAATCGTCTCCACATTTACATTAAAATTCAGCTTGTTGTCAATCACACACCCCAGATACTTATATGATTCCACAACATCAACCTCCTGCTCTTTGATAGTTGTTCTCTTACGATCAATTTGATTACGCCTAAAGTCAATAATCATGTCTTTCGTTTTTAACACATTTATTAGCAGGAATGCATCGTTGCACCAATGAACAAAATCATCTACCACAGGGCCATGGTCGCATTCACCAACACCAAGAAGGCTGACAATCGCGGAATCATCTGCAAATTTTACAATAAATCTATTGTCATGCCTACTTCTACAATCATCAGTGTATAGAATATACAGGAGTGGAGAAAGGACACAACCCTGAGGGGACCCTGTGGATGAAAACAATACCTCTGACAAACAACCATTAACCCTTACTCTCTGAATGCGATCAGTTAGAAAGTCAAGGATCCAACCAACAATACTAAAATCAAAGCCAAAACTTAAAAGCTTCTCTACTAAAATATGAGGTTGTATCGTGTTAAAAGCGGATGAAAAATCAACAAATAAAATCCTAGCATGAGTCTTAGTTCCCTCTAGATGCTTAAGTACCAAATTCAACAAAGTGGCCATAGCATCCTCAACCCCACGCCTGGCCCTATAAGCAAACTGAAGAGGGTCAAGGGAATCTTCCACCTTTGTAAGAATCTCTTTTTTAAGCAATCTTTCAAAACTCTTTGCAACTAATGAGGTCAAAGCAACTGGCCTAAAATCATTTAGTACCACTGAATGATTATTTTTCGCCACTGGAATGACTGTGGAAGTTTTCCATAATCTCGGCACCTTCTGTTGAGTAAGGGACAGTTGAAAAATATAATAAAAAATTGGTCCCAATTGCTCTGCACAGGAAATAAGCAGCCGACCCTCAATATGATCAGGGCCTGCGCTTTTCCTGGCTTTTGAATGTATCAATGTATGAATGTATGAGTTTTTATCCTCACATGCTCTGTTGACCTGTTCTCTGTGTTTCCCATCATTTTGTCTTCTTTTGACTTGTTTTCTCTGTTTCCCATCATTTTGTCCTCGCATACTACTAGGCCTAGTTTTAACTAAAATTTCAGCATTTATTTGGGCCCATGTATAGGACAGATGAAATTCTCCAATAGTAGTTGCAAAGTTACTTAAAGTCAGTACAATGTCTGTTGGGAGAGTGTTGTATCAAAATAAAGTGTTAGTGTAAAATAAAATAAAGTGTCAGACAGGTACTAATACTCTAATGAGAGTTAGTTGACATTTAATTGCAAATCAATGAGCGTGGACTCTGGTCGGGGACAGGGACTGCAGATTCTGGCGTGGCGGCGGTGGCGGCCATCTTGGCAGAGGGCTCTGGCGTGGCGGCCATCCTGGGACGAGACTCTGGAATGGCAGCCATCTTGGAACGAAAATCTGGAACGGCGACCATCTTGGGACGAGAATCTGGAACAGCGGCCATCTTGGGACGAGACTCTGGAAAGGCGGCCATCTTGGGACAAGACTCTGGAACGGTGGCCATCTTGGGATGAGACTTTGGAACGGCAACCATCTTGGGATGAGACTCTGGAAAGGCGGCCATCTTGGGACGAGACTCTGGAATGGCGACCATCTTGGGACGAGACTCTGGAATGGCGGCCATCTTGGGACGAGACTCTGGAAGGGCAGCTGTGATGACTGGGGTCCACAATAGGTTAAGCTCCTCGACTATCGGAGTTTGGGTATTATATCCTCCCCCAAAACTAAATGTTTAAAGGGTGGATCCACCTCCCCACCACAACTGAAAAAGTGAAACACGTAGGCTAATGAGGAAACAGGATACAGCGGGGGAGACTAATTAACATGAAAAACTACATAGGACTACAAAACTTGGCACAAGACAGGAAATGGCATAAAAGTACACACAAGACAAGGGGAACACAAGACGGGAATCATTACAAGTAGAATGTGTAAAGTGGACCATCGAAGTAGTGTTACCAAGTGTTTTTTCAGAGTTATAGCATATAGTGAAGAGCATTGTGTATCGTATCCAATCAAGCTGTAATTTTGCAAAATGATGCAAAAAGTTTGATATTTAACCATGTGTCTTTATTTGTGTATTTTTTATGGTGTGTTTTTATAATGTTTGCATATAAACTGTTGGTAAATATATAAAGCAGTGAATGTGAAAATTGTGTTTAATAGAGCTCATCTTCTAAAAGGGTCAAAAGTAACAGTGATTCATGTGATTTGCCCTGTTTTGTTAGAAATACTGATCCAATGCCCCAATATTTTCACATACAGCACATTACATATATAAACCTAAATCTGATTTTCACAGACATTTAACAGCATTAATAAATTTGACTTTAAAACGTGCCCTTTTGCTCGTTCTGCCGCCGGTGTAATAGAGTCTCAGTGATCTGAGTGAAGAGCGTACGGCGGGAATGCCTCTCTTTGATCACAGGATTATGGCCGGGACGATGTCATCTGCTCCTCTGATCCGCTCGACCTCTCAGATCATCTCCTCTCAGGCTCATTGCAATCTCACAGGATGTCCTGATCATATCACTGTCTGTGTTGAGATTTTGGCCGGGCTTTAAACAAACTCGCTCGTGTAACATTACACCTGGTCTAAAGGAATGACATTAGCTCTCCTCCTGGGAGGCCCGACAGGGACTGAAAATCAACTAAATGAAAATTTTATGGGCCGCTCAAAGAGAAAGAGAAAGAGAAACTACTTCTCCATGTGGGGGCCATTATATTAAAGGACAAAAACAGAGACAGGGTTCAAAAACGAAAAGTCGAAATTAAACGAAAAAAGTCTACTTTTAATTTCACATCCTCCTTTTTTATCAAATCATATTAGTGTTGGTCAGCCGGAACTGGGAACACTTCCAATAACACCTGATGTACTCGCTACATCATAAGAAGAATGGCATCTATGCTAATGTAAGTGTTTCTGTTTATTCCGAAGTTTACTGTAGTCAGCCGGATCCGGGCCGTATCCAGATCAGATGGAGGACCTGTGCCTGGACACGTCCACAACGCATGATGTAGTCAGCCGTATCCGGGCCGTATCCAGATCAGATGGAGGACCTGCACCTAGACACGACCACAACGCATGATGTAGTCAGCCGGATCCGGGCCGTATCCAGATCAGATGGAGGACCTGTGCCTGGACACGTCCACAACGCATGATGTAGTCAGCCGTATCCGGGCCGTATCCAGATCAGATGGAGGACCTGCACCTAGACACGACCACAACGCATGATGTAGTCAGCCGGAACCGGGCCGTATCCAGATCAGATGGAGGACCTGCGCTTAGACACGTCCACAACGCATGATGTAGTCAGCCGGATCCGGGCCGTATCCAGATCAGATGGAGGACCTGTGCCTGGACACGTCCACAACGCATGATGTAGTCAGCCGGATCCGGGCCGTATCCAGATCAGATGGAGGACCTGCGCCTTGACACGACCACAACGCATGATGTAGTCAGCCAGATCCGGGCCATATCCAGATCAGATGGAGGACCTGCGCCTGGACACGAGCACAACGCATGATGTAGTCAGCCGGATCCGGGCCGTATCCAGATCAGATGGAGGACCTGAGCCTTGACACGACCACAACGCATGATGTAGTTAGCCGGATCCGGGCCGTATCCAGATCAGATGATGGACCTGCGCCTAGACACGACCACAACGCATGATGTAGTTAGCCGGATCTGGGCCGTATCCAGATCAGATGATGGACCTGCGCCTAGACACGACCACAACGCATGATGTAGTTAGCCGGATCCGGGCCGTATCCAGATCAGATGATGGACCTGCGCCTAGACACGACCACAACGCATGATGTAGTTAGCCGGATCCGGGCCGTATCCAGATCAGATGGAGGACCTGTGCCTAGACACGAGCACAACACATGATGTAGTCAGCCGGATCCGGGCCGTACCCAGATCAGATGGAGGACCTGCGCCTAGACACGACCACAACGCATGATGTAGTCAGCCGGATCCGGGCCGTACCCAGATCAGATGGAGGACTTGCGCCTAGACACGACCACAACGCATGATGTAGTCAGCCGGATCCGGGCCGTATCCAGATCAGATGGAGGACCTGTGCCTAGACACGACCACAACGCATGATGTAGTCAGCCGGATCCGGGCCGTACCCAGATCAGATGGAGGACCTGCGCCTAGACACGACCACAACGCATGATGTAGTCAGCCGGATCCGGGCCGTACCCAGATCAGATGGAGGACTTGCGCCTAGACACGACCACAACGCATGATGTAGTCAGCCGGATCCGGGCCGTATCCAGATCAGATGGAGGACCTGCGCCTAGACACGACCACAACGCATGATGTAGTCAGCCGGATCCGGGCCGTACCCAGATCAGATGGAGGACCTGCGCCTAGACACGACCACAACGCATGATGTAGTCAGCCGGATCCGGGCCGTACCCAGATCAGATGGAGGACCTGCGCCTAGACAAGACCACAACGCATGATGTAGTCAGCCGGATCCGGGCCGTATCCAGATCAGATGATGTAGTCAGCCGGATCCGGGCCGTATCCAGATCAGATGGAGGATCTGCACCTAGACACGTCCACAACGCATCCCTGAAGTGTCAGCAGAGATTGTGTCAACTAGACTCTCATCGACACGACAGCCATCGACACTGATCCTCAACAAACTCGTCTCCATACCGGCGTGACTCCGACCTCCAACCAGATGGAACTGGATAATATTCTGAATGTTCTGATCCAATCTGACCTCTGACCTGTAATGCTGCCTGGATCATAATCATACAACTGTTCGCTCGTTGGCCAGAGGAGAACTGAGCGACTGAGTCTGGGTTCTCCCAAGGGTTTTTTCTCCATTCTGTCACTGATGGAGTTTTGGTTCCTGCCACTGTTGCCTTGGCTTTTGGCTTGCTTAGTTGGGGACATTTAATATTCAACAATATTATTGATCTGCTGCTTTGACACCATTATATGAGAACTGAACTGAGCTAGATGATGACATCACTGTTTTCTCCAGAGTGGCTATATGTATAAATGAACTAAATTAATAACTTTTTTTTTTAAACAAAACTGAACCATCACTGAACTTTTACTTAAGCTGGACTGTGACGCTTTTGTCTTCTGGAAACAAACTTTGTTGCATTATTTTCCTGTTATCTCTGTAAAGCTGTAAACAATCTGTATTGTAAAAAGCGCTGTATAAATAAAGCTGACTTGACTTGTTGAATGGAAGGTATTTGTGAAGCCTCTGTTTTGGAAGTGAGCTATTGTGTTTCATAAACGATATACAACATGATTATCAAAACTGCAAACTCCCATCTTCATCATCACTCCAGACGACATGAAAGAAGCGTCTGCTGTTACCGCAGCGGAACCGGTACAGTAGTAAACACTGACTTGTGAGCGGCGTGTTTGACGCGGGACTAATTAACCTGACCTCAGTGAGACATGCATGGCTCCATCAACAGCGGCTGTGTGAAAAGAGCCCAGGCCTTCCATTGGTCCAGCTCATTCTGCCCTCTGACTCTGATTGGCTGATGCAGATGACCTGTTGATCAACAGAACAGAGCGATAACAGGCTTTATGAGGTGTGCGGTAACATGACAGTGACTTGTGCAATAATAATCAGACCAGACTGATAATGAGCAGACAGTTATGAGAAGCACAGATGCCAGCTGACTTCATGTGTCGTTATGAGCATTTTATTTCAGGTTGGAGGCCAGAGAGCCCCGTATGTGTGTGTCCATGAAGTGTCTTTCAGGGCAAATGCACAGATGATAAGTGAACGCCACACCGCTCAGTATCACTCAGTTTTGGCCACATACCACGCATTCCTTGGCAGGGAGAGATGCATATAATTATGCTGCCATTTATGTTATTAACTGCACCAACAAAGAATAGATTCAGTAAAAATCTCAATGTTGATCTCAATCTTTTGTATAATAAAACTACAAGGGGCCAGTGAGATCATACACATCCATTTATGAACATCTGAAAAATGTGCTCTGTATAATGAGACGATGAAAAGAAACTTAACAGGATGAGCTAAGGTTTGTCGTTGATGAGCAGCTTACATGAGGGCGCACTTTCATTTTCTTTTGAAATGTTGATATTATCATACTGATTTTTGTCTTTTTTTGTTTGTTTTTTTTCATGATATATTAAGGGAGACAAACCAGTTAACACTACAAAACATCACAGAATCCATCAAATACTGAGGATATTTTCCCTCTGAGATATGATGTCACTTCTATGAGAATGATGTCATTAATCTATAATAAGACTAAAAGGATGGAATGTGATAATTAGGAACACATGCAAAACCTATAAAATGAATCAACCACAGTATATTCGCAAATGTAAAGTGTAATTTATTCCTGTGATCAAAGCTGCATTACTCCAGTCTTCAGTGTCACATGATCCTTCAGAAATCATTCTAATATGAGGATTTGATGCTCAAAACAACAGCATTTATTTTAAATGGAATCTTTTCTAACATGATACATGTCTTTACTGTCACTTTTGATCAATTTAATGTGTCCTTGCTGAATAAAAGTCTTAAATCTTACTGACCGCAAACTTTTGAATGGTAATGTTTGTGATGTGGCCTTGCGTGGTTTACATCAAGCCCGTAAGTGAAGAAAATAAGTGTATTGCTTACTTTTTTCATATAGTATAAGTCTTCTCACTATCAGTGACTCTTTGTGTAACTAGTCAATTCTGTAGTGATATGGTGTTCACAGCCAACCATAGGCATATTTTATATGCCATATACCACTAGAGCAATTTTATGTCTCAAATACAGCTAAAGTTTTGTAGTGCACATTGAAAAATGAACATTCTAGAATTGCAAAATTCTCCCTTTTAGAAAAAAAAAAAAAAAAAAAAAAAATCCATATCCAATTATCCAGTCGGAGAAGGAGCTTTATGACTGGGCCAAAGAGTCTGCAGCCAGAGCTTAAAGACTTAGACACAAAAATAAACGTGCTGGCCTGTACACTAACACTGGGACCAATAGAGAACTCACTTTAATAATATTTAGACGTACTTTGTCTATACTCAAAATTGTCTAATTAAGGCCCAAACCACAGCTGAGTGAGTGGGAGTTTAGAGGTGCTGGCGAACTGTTGAGTCATTGTGTGCTAGTTATAAAAGAATGATAAATGTGGGCCATTTTTTTTTCACCGTAGCGCAGACGTAATGCTTCTGTTAATCATAAACTTTTATTGGAATGTTTTGCGTCTGCTTGATGTTGAAACCAGTGTTAATACTATTATCATTCAACCAACACTACAGATCTTCTGGGACTTCATGGACACACACCCAAACAACAGCAGCTTCAGCAAAACTGAAGGTGTAGAAGAATTCCTGGCTCAGACGCAGCACTCAGAGGCGTTGGCCTGTTATTTGTGTTTCCTGTCAGATCACTGGAGAAACTCTTACTCTCAGAGCCAACACGGGTTGTGCTTTTCCTTTCTGCATAATTTAGGTGTGGGCAAGGCGAACATCCCATTAATCACAGCCTTGAAACAAGCAAATACTTCTCAATCACTATTTGCTCTCTAATGTGTTGTTCTAAAATATTAATGTCATGGGTTGCAGTTTTTGGATGCTAAAACACTAACGTTTAAGAGTAGCACTTTTCAGCCACGGGTAGAATAATGGAGGCAGTGTGTGAGTTTGGATGGCTTCATTGGGTCTGAAAGCAACAGGGAAAGATAAATGAAAAAAGAAAAATAGAGTGTACTAGATTTTCTGAAGATTTTCTTCGGCCTGTGCAAAACTCATCACCTCGATAGCAGGGTAATGTGGATGGTTGCTAGGGTATTGCAATGTGGTTGTTAGGGTGTTCTGGGGTCTCATTTATAAAACTGTGCGTAGGATCCTTACTAAAAGTAACGAAAGCCAAAAATTGCGTATGCCAAAAAATATTCAGACTTATAAAACGTCCTCATCTGCATACCATTTGCATATGCATATTCATCCACAAGATACCATGTTTAGCGGTACAATACATTGCTAAAAAATCATTTAGTAGCCTATGATAGGCCCTATTGTGCATTATTGACCATTATTTGCGTGTAAATATATTCTGCTATTATCATGCGCTAAGCAAACATTAAAACACAGCATGCCACAGGAAAAGTGTTCAAAAGCATTGCATCCACTACAAATGTTTATTTATTACAATATAAAAAACGTTGTAACTTCTCTGTGATGATTTCATGTAATTTAAGTGCGTAACCCCATTAATGAGAATGGCAAATTTAATCTAAATGTGTATATCAGACGTAAAACATAGTTTAAATCATTATTTTATGTATTGAAATAATGCACTGTGCACTGTGTTTATGATTAGGACTCATAATGAAGATTTAAAGTGGTTTTCCTTCATCAGTCCCTCAGACGTTCTGACTTCAAACTTAAAACAGAATAAATGATGCACACAACACTAAAGCTAAAGTTGCTAACATGCATTCATGTAATAATAGTTTATTTGAGCTTTATATTTAGAGCACAAAATCACAAGTAAACCTAATACATTTTCATATTCTAACACAAAACACACCATTAGAACAATGACAATCTTTCTGTTTCAATCTTTAGAGTATTGCTGCAGTCAAAGCGTATCTTTTTAACCCTCGCTTGCCCTCAGACAGCGATCGCTCGCTTTTCACATCTCATGTGTTTTACATTTCCTCTACGGATTGGAGTGCAATGGAGCATTCTTCCACAATCCCTCAGTTTACCCACGTGTGGTTTTGAGGCCCAGGCTGTATTATCGTCGATTAGACGGTGGAAAATTCACGAGGAACTGAAGGGTCTTTTCATGATTCTGACGGTCGAGGCGGTCCTGAAACATCACACTGACAGTGGGCTGTACATGCACGGTGCAGACAACCAAATCATAAGTGTTTGGCATTTGTGTCAAATCCATTTAGGTGTAATTAAGAGGCTGGAGATGACAGAGCAAACAAAAGCCTCCCAGGCCTCAAGTACTGACTCATGACTATGGACTGAAATGTGTATGAGCACACTACAGAAATTAACATATATAATTAAAATGTCAGTTTTCATTATATGTCAAATGTCTTCACTCTTCAAGAAAGAACAGTTAGAAATGTATGGTTATTATTGAAAATAAGAGTGGAATTTTGAAGTGTGTATCTGTTCATGCTAATGCTAACCCTTTGCTATGTCTTCTTTTGAAGGATGTTTCCGGGTAGGACGCATCATCTGAAGGCTGTGGTGTACCAAATGTCCTCAAACTACAGTTAAACAAGATGGCCTTTCTAGGACAAAAGGCGTGTAAAAGGAAAAGTATTTCAGTTGCTATGCCAACACTTTACACACATCACAACAGTATATTTCTAACAACACTTGTTATCTTGTTCAATACAGCTGACTACCGAGATAGTAGTTTTGTATTGGGAATTAACATTACTTAAATTAGAAACACCACATCTTTAAAGGAGTAGTTCACTTCAGAATTAAAATTTCCTGATGATATACTCCCCCCATGTCATCCAAGATATGCTTGTCTTTCTTTGTCTTGTCTTTGAGGTTTTTGAGGAAAACATTCCAGGATTTTTCTCCAGATAGTGACTTCAATGGGGTCCAACAGGTTAAAGGTCCAAATGTGAGTTTCAGTGCAGCTTCAAAGTCTCGACACGATCCAGTCGAGGAATAAGAGTCTTATCTAGATAAACCATCGGCCATTTTATAACAATTAAAAATTGCCAACAGGCAAATTAGCGCCTGAGAAACGCGATAGCTGCTGATAATACTGAAGGAGCTTATATATGTATACAGTGATAGGCGTCGTATTCCTATAGGTAGACGTGGATCAGCTGATGCGAGCTAGACTAACGTGACCTGACAGAACTGATGCTACGCTTTATGTTTATTGGGATTGTGGACGCTTGCATATGATACGCAGTTTTCACGTGCATATGATACACAATTTATGGCATATAAAATGCACGTACCCCACGCCACTAATCCTACCCAAGGGGTTTACAGTGTGTATCATATACACGTAAAAACTCATTTTCATGTATAAATTGCACGATAAATACAATGTGTGCTATAGAGACACAATGTGTATTTCATGAGATCGGGTTGCTGTACCAGTGAAGATACACCTGTATCCAGCCAGATCGAATTCGATGGGTGCATTCGTAAAGTCGGACATGCTTTTCTGAAATGTACTGTATGTGTATGTGGCTGACAAATGTGAGCCTTCAAAATGAGACACAGCGAAGGAGTTTGCAACAGACGTAAAAGAACCTAAAAATACTAATGAATTTCAAGGCAATGGATATTCATATCAATGGATACATCATCAAACTGCTATTGTACCATTCACAAATTTGCATACTTCACCCTTTCTATAGCATTTCCTGGACCCAAAAGTCGAATGCAAGCAATATTAGTCTGTGAACTGGGAATCAGGCAAGCTTTTTTGTAAGATCAGAGGCACCATTGGAAATAATAAGCCACAAATAATCAGCAGTGGAGCTCAGGGTGGGTCTGATGTGTGAAAGTTCATGGGAGTCGTGAGTTCTGGGGCTTCTGGATTTCCGCTGCTTTGTTTGACACTCTTGGAGATGTGACCCCGTTTGGCCCCAGCACGCACTTCCTAACCCAATCCTAACCCAACACGCATAACCCACTCCATCTGACCTGTGACAGCGGAGGCCCCTCGCTATCCCTCAACTCTGAACTTCGCTTGCCTCAATCCAGACAACAATCAATGGGGTTTTGTCCCTCCTCAAGATAAATGACTCTCCCAACAATGTGAGCGCACTCTTACTTTCACTCCATTCATAAAACGGGACACTTATCTTGAGCTGTCCAAGAACCGTCGATTTCCCTCGTAGCGAAAGGAAATAGAGGTCAACTGCTTTTCTCATGCAGAGCAGCCCAGCTGAGCAGAGCCAGTCACCTCAGGAAATTAAAAGCTTTCGCTCCTGTTCATATCCAACATCTAACAGGTCCAGAACGAGACAAAGTGTCATTGTTTGCTTGGGAAAGTGAGTTCAAGGTCCTGCCTGGATACCGGCACCCTCTCAATACTATTAACATGTACAGTGCAGAACACACAGGGATATTTTTGCATCTTAATGATTGATTGCTTCCAGGTTGTTGACACTGTTACTGATCACAAGAGTGTTGTTCTAATAAACAATCTCTAAATCTCATTGTTGAACACTCACCCTCGTTATTCACATGAGAAACCTTTGCTTTCAGGAGTACAAGCATACAAATTAAGCAAAGTGTGTATTTGTGTTATGCATTCAGATTTCTTTTCAAAATGAGCAACAAATCAACTTAATCACCTGCAAATGACCTTTCAGCAGGAACCTCTGGTGGTGTTTGTAACATGTTATTAGAGTCTTGATAGAAAACCCTGAGATGGACTGGCCACCTGTCCAGGGCAAGGGTATCCAAACCGGCTCCTGGAGGGCCTCAAACTCTTATTAAACACACCTGAACCAACTAATCAAGGTCTACAGACTCACTATAAACCTCCAGGCAAGTGTGCAGGATTGGAAACCCCTGGTCCAGGGTGTTTCCCCATCCATGGCCAGAGACTCTGGGATAGACTCTCCAGCATCTCCACAACCCTACAGTGAAAAGCAGTTTGGAGATTGGATGGATGAATGGAGTCTTAAAAGGAATGGTTAACCCAAAAATGTTGTTCCAAACCTGTATTCCTTCTTTACCCAGCTTCTTCACACAACATACAGGTTAAATAGTGGCCAAACTTTAAGGACCTCATACACCGTAAATGTAAAATAAACGTAGCTATTTTTTCCACTGGGCACTGATACACAAATAACACAAATAAGCAATAAATAAGTATATATTCAGCTAACTGTCAGCCTCTTACAGGTCTGCATCTCGAGAGATTGTAGAACCCAAGTGACAAATGATGTTTTATAAACAAAGTTCGGGAGGAGCACTATCTAATCAGCTCGAGAGGAGTGTTACGACCCCCGAGATAGTCTAGGGCAGGGGTGCCCAATCCTGCTCCTGCCGATCGACTGTCCTGCACAGTTCATGTCCAACCCTAATCAAACACACCTGAAGCAACCAATTAACGTTTTCAGGATCACTTGAAAATTAAAGGCCGGTGTGTTTGATTAGGGTAGCACCTCTGGTCTAGGGGTTCAGGGGTCTAACATTTAAAATTGACATTAAAAAGAAATACATATAACTAATGTGCTGTACAAAGAACCACAAGTCCAGATAAATAGCGTGCAACAAGCAGTGAAGCAAAACACGCACACACACACAATTTTTAAGTTTTTTTTTTTTAAGTATTACTATGCAAGACGAACCATACAGCCACAGGGAGGAAGAGTGGAAAAGAAAAGAACAAAACCAATCGAAGTCTAACTTTTAAATGACCTCTAAACCTAACTAAGAAAAATTAAGAAAAAAAAAAGTCTGTGACACCCTAACTAATCTACACTCTCTACTCCAAAAAGTACATGGGGTGGCAAAATACAACACAAATACAACAATACAAAAGAACACAACATAACACAACACAATACAAACATTATACCTGGTTGAAAGCTATTGATAAAAAGTGTTTAAGCAGATTCTTAAAACTTGGTAGAGAGGAAGAAAGTTGGTAAGTTATTCCAAAGACTAGGACCAACAACAGCGAGTTTACTCATCCAATCATTTGTAAGTGTGAACTCGTGAAAACAACTGTCATGGGTAATCAGACTCTTTTATTGTGAGAGGACAGTGGAAGAGAGAAAGGGATTGGGAAAGGTCCACGAGCCGGATCTGAACCCGGGTCCACACGGCTCTCGGCGCAGACGATGGGATATTCGCTGTTCTGAACAGAATATAACAGCTGTTGTGTCTCTCCATTCCCAGTTTTCACTATTCAACTATTTATTTTATTATTTTTTTTTGTAACAGATGGCCTTGTGCAGCATGCCGTTGAAAAAAAGTACCCTTTTAATCAGTCAATGAATATAATTTGTATTTTTCCTTTTTGCAACACTGATGTTTCTAAAACTCATAAAGCACGATAGCACCAAGGCCATGGGGTTTGATTCCCACAATTACTGATATTAAACTTGAATGCGCTGTGTTAGCTTACATATTTTTATATGACGCTCACTGGCTATATTGTAGGTATTAAAAAGTCCACAACAGTTAATTCACTCTCTGTATTACTAAAGGATTTTGCTAAAAACCAACTCCAATTCAACTTTGAATTATACGTGTACCTTCTGTTAAAATTATTTATTATTATTTCAAGAGGTCTTAAATTTGGGCACAGAAAAACAAGAATTGTGAATTACTTCAAATGGGTATGATTTAATTAATGTATTTGTAAATATTTTAATGCAACTAATGCAAATAATGTCCAATAAAGGTTGGTTTAAAGCATTTAATTAATGACATGTTTCCCATTTTCAATTAATTAAATCTAAAGTGAGAACTATTTACGGATAATAAGTTAACAAAGCATAAAATGCATTATCAAACTCCCTCCATATGAGCTATTAAACAATAATACATTATTAATTACAGTGGCAAAAAATGAAGAACTCACTATTTGTATGTAGTCTATTAATATATTAACAATGTAGAGACTTTAATATAATTACTGTAATAGTATTGTATAATTTTAGGATTGTATAATAGAAATGTATGACTTATTATGAAGTGTTGCCCAGCTGCAAACTCAATGCCTTTCAGAGAAATTCGCTGTCCTAATAAGTGCAGTTGATTTCCACTTTAATTCTGCTGTTTGATAAGCGCCACCTACTGTCAGAGGGTGAACCACGTCAAATATAATCATGTATTTAAAATATAACTAGAAGAACATAAATATAATAATTTTTACTTTTACTCATCCCTTTCTTAAAAATGGTTTAAAGGCTCAAATGTGAGGCTTATCATTGTATAAATGGTTCATATGATTATTTTATCATTTTTATAGCATTATTTGAACTGTAAAGTTGTTTAAATCGTGTTTTTTTGGTGGTTTATGATGTTGCCATAAACATTGCCCTACACCGCCCATATGGTATTAATTGGATTAATTTGTGCAGGTTTGAGAAAAAAAGGTCTTAAAAAGCCTTAAATGTGTTGTGACCTGCAGATCCCTGGCTATCAGACTGAACTGAGCTCTTGACGCATATATTCTAGTGATACCAACGTCTCTTATATTAGATGGATAAAAATAGAGCATGATGGAAATTTTGCGGCTCATTCAGTCAAACTGAGAGATGATGATTATTTCTAGGACAACCATATTATTTGAAATGATATGTTTCAGTCGCTTTGAGTGGCATTTCACCAAACTGGAAGTGCCACCCATATTTTAAAACGCATTCGGCCAGTTCAGAAGAAGTTTGCATCTTACTTTCTGACTGTCAATTAACCAACCAACTCAATGAGTCATCAAGTCACAGATAATCAATCACAGCGCAGGGGAAACATTTGAAAACAAACCACGCCATGATCCTGGCTTCAGGACAAGAGCAAATAAAGTATACGTTTCACAAGATCAACAATACATCTTTGAGAATGCTGAAACTGACAGCCAAAGAAACGCTTCTGACTCGATGTCTAGCACATCAATACAGTCTCCGCACACTCAGGCGTTGCGGTCGACACACACACCGTGTGTGTGTAATGGAAGACTTGATCTGAAATCTAGCCTGAGCTGTGCATACACTGGCTGATTAGCGCTGGAGTGACGCAAGCCTACAGGAGTTAGCCGTGCCACGTCTGATATGCTGGACTTTGCGAAGCTTATCCAGATGGGCCGTAACATGTTGATTGCAGATGCCGACACAATCAGTCCAGGCCATGATGTGTGCTTTCCTATGGAGTGTTGCAATCCCTGTATTTTTAGAAGCTTGAAATTGAACTGAACTCTTAAGTTGGATAAATTGAATTACGCAAAGATTTTTACACTTTTCTGCCCACAGAACTAGCCTTGTACTTTGACTCATTGTCCTCCTGTAAAATGAAACTTTACTATGAAAGTTTATCCTGCTGATTTTTCCTCAAGGATTTGTCTTTGGCTCTATCCATGTTGCCCTTGATGGCAACTCCAGTGTGTCCTAATGTTCCACACATCAGCTACGTTTCCATCTAAAGTTTGAGAATTAAACTTATGTGCAAAATTGGAATATCGCATAAAACATTTGCGAATAAAGCAGTGTTAAATAGCCTGGCTCCGCCCTCCTACGTACTTTCGCTTAATTTTCATTTTCCTTCACTACTTCGTCTTCGTCCGGCCAATTTTTTGGCGGTCCAATCAGCGAACAGGGGGAGTGGCTGAGAACGATGACGTTGAGGTGCGCTAGTTTGAGTTGTAGACATACGTCACGACCAAACGTTAGCGATTGGTTATGGCAGATCCAATAGTTTTAATCTTCAACAGAGTACCCGCCTTCAACGCTTGTCAATGGAGAGTGGCCAGACTCTCTGTACAAATGAAATGTACGAGAGTCTGGTAGGACTAGCGTTTCCGTCCAAATGAAATGCAATAAAGTTATCTTGCTTTGGGAGGCGGACGCTGCTGTTAGGGAACACGTTCTGGGAGGTTATTATACTGAACCACACTGACGACAGACTTTGCTCAGGCATTTCAGATGCTGTGCAATGAGATCGGTCCATTATGCCGTCCCATCGCAAAGTCACATTTTTTGATGTGCATCGAATAATTTATTCAATCAATGTGTTTCCTTCGTAGTTTATGTGCATGTTTTCTTATCGGATAAAAAGTTTGGTAATGCTTTATAGATTACAGGCCGAAAAGTACTGTGCAAGTAATTTACAGCCTACTGTACCTTTCCGTTTTCTAAATCGTTACCAAATGTTTATCAGACTCAATTGAGCGCATATGTTTTTTTATGTACATTTGTAGAATTTATGTGCATTACCATCCAGCGTGTTTTTTTTTTTTTATGTGATATCCTGAAATATGCATAAACTTCCTAATTAGTCTTATTAATGAGCTATTATGTTTAGTTTATTCAGTCAATATTGAATAAAATGTAGTAGTATCATATTGCTGTTGCTGCTATTTTATAAAAAGTTCAGGCGGTGTATTTATTTATTGAATATACTACACTATATTCTTAGGAAGCTTTATCAAGAGTAGCTCTCTGGAGTAAAAGACAAATGCATGGTGACATAGAGAGCACTTCTGTTATAGTTCTTCATTATTTGTATTTACTCTGTGTAAACTTCATCCTCTATGAGCGTATCAGCTTTCAGTTTCCCCGTGCGACCTGCACGCTTGAGCTCCACTGCTCTAAACACACGCTTTCTGGCCTTCATAAAGCCTTCCAGAGCTCAATCTTTATTGAGGAGCCCATCTGAGTCAAGCCAGTGGAGACAGGCTTCGAAATGCAGGGCCACAAAGTTATGTGTGCATGAAATCTACACAATTTATCTAATATTTCAACACAATCTCATGAAAGTGCGCATCTATTGCACAAATTTAATTTCTCGTGCCATTTATACGCCAAAAGTAGTTTTGCATGCAAATGATATGCACTGTTAACCCCTTGGGTAGGATTAGGGGTGTGGAGTATGTGCATATTACACGCCATAAAGTGTGTATCAAATGCACGTGAAAACTGCGTATCATATGCACGCAAAAACTATTTTTGGCGTATAAATGGTATGAGAAATAAAATTTGTGCTATAGATGCTCACTTTCATGAGATCGGGCTGAATATTTCTACCAGTTACCCAGATGAAACACAAATGTATCATGTATTTTAGTTATCTTTTACCAAAGCTTTATCTTTAACCGTTTACTCAAGCCCATTTTGTCTTCTGGGTTTTTAAATGAAAGTAGTTATGAAAAACATTACATTTGTAAGTAAAAGGTAAAAAAATCAATTCAATGGAAAGTTATAACTTAGTATTATATGAAACACAATCCCTATACACTCACCATGCAACCTTCTCCTTCACTTAGAAGAGGAAAACATGGAGGCAGATTTCAGCAGAACCCTCAAAACAGACTGGAACTGAAAGCGTATCCCAGCAATGACATCAGTAATTAGTCAGCCCGTGCTTTTGCGCTATGCCCAATACGTTATGTCAAACGTGTGCTAATGTATGAGGCAGCATGAGCTTCACTTTTAAGGGTCCTCCCTCTCCCAGAAAACCCTCCGTTTACTCAACCTGAGACATGGTTCACAATAAATGTTCAGAAAATATGTGGAAGTGTTTCTCATAAAATGACAGTGGCGTGAGAAAAACTTAATTCAAAGGGTAAACAAGATTATTGTTCTTAACCCATTGGCATTTAAAGCAAAAAAAATTTTTTCAGAAATTAAGACTTGAAATCTGATGTCATTTTGCTTCTCAAGATAAAATCTGTTGTGTGAATCTTCATTACTGATGTGAGCAGCCAGTTAATTTGTGACAGAATGGCCGGGGAAACTAGTTGATTCCCAGACAGCAACATAGTGTCGGGCCAGATCCGGCCCACATCTGGTACACGTGGAATCCACATGTTGCTGTCTGGGTTTAATGGGATCGGTCAAGTCAACATGAAATCACAAATGAGCCTATAATGACTTTAATAAAACACATGCCTGGTTTTGAGCACAATTCATCAGCACACATTATACCAAAGTCTAAAAAAAAACCCAAAAGTTTTTATAATCTTTCATCAAAATCGAATAACTCTAAAATGACTTTTCGGCTGATGTCACCGAACCCTCTTGTTGTTTAACCCCTTCCCATAACTTACCCTGTCTTACAGAGACACGTTTCAGCCTCAACGCCCTGTGGATACAATCAAGTCCCAACCTTTTTCTTTTTCTTGTTCAATGTCCTGTTCCAGTCTGAAATACGTATGTCTGGTTATGGAGGTGAAATGCTGTTTTATGTGGACTTTGAGAGCGAGTTGTTATTGTGAATGTTTACTGGTGGACTTGGTATAGTGTTAATATACACACTGCTGATGGGGAACATAGTGTCCAAAATGAAGTTATTACTGGAGGCTTGATACTGAAAAGTGACTGAAATGCTCTATCTTTATTTCAGTCTTCGCTAACTATCACTTCCCTGCTTCAGAAACATCAAAACACGGCTCCTGCTCATATCTCAACTACCAGAAACAAACGTGACTTTATCTCACTCTCAGGATGATGTTTCCATATAAAAGCTTCAGATGCCATGAACTACAGCTAGCGTTGGTAAGAACAGAGACGGTTGACCTCATGGTGCAGCAGTGGAGATAAAGTTGTTATTAAAACACTAGCCATGTTTGTGAAGAGGCCGTCTGCGCTTTAACCACCAGACTTTCAAAACTCTTCTGCTGGATCAAAAACAGCAACAGTCACTAATAACAATGAAACTCGAGGAGCAGAAGTTTCAAAAATTGTTTTGATAAAGTGCGTAAAGATAGATAACTAAATATAAAGACCTGAGACACAGATGTTGAAATTGGTAATAAGCACCATGGCTGAAATAGAGGAAGAACTAGTTTCTGAATTTGTCAAAGTTGAGAGGTTTATGGGATAAACTCTTTGAAAAGCTAGCTTTTAAAGAGGCACTTAACACGTAATCCAGTCGCATACCCAGCTAACCGATTTTTGTTATAAGAACGTTCTCCAAATATAGTGTGTTTATTCTGGGAACGTGAAAAATGTCCAGTTTTCTTGCCGTTAGAGGAACGTATGATGTTCCTCAAACGTTCTTTCAACTTAATTTTGATTAACAATTCAACATTCTAGTAACATTTATTTGTAACATTCCAAGAACATGAAAATCTCCAGTTCCCTTTCGTCCTGGGAACTCCAACGTGTCGTCGGGGGAGTTCCCTGACGAATTGGGATCACGCTAGGGAGCCAACTGCCGTCAAGAGAATTAAAAACGAGCCAATGGACATTGGCATGCAAGATTTGCATTCCGCAACTCGCCCACCAGCGCGGGTATAAAAGGCGGAAGTAAACATTGCGCAATGCTTTTTACTTCGGAGCCTCTAGTGTGTCTCTATGTGAGCTGCTGTTTTGCCTGAAGAATTACTAAAGAGAAGAAAGGAAGAAGATCTCCTGTCGCTGGTGTGACGGCACTTCAAGCGATCACCGCGTCCCGCTGCCGGTCGAGTTCTCTTCTGAAAAAAAGAAAAGTCATTTTCACGGCTGGTATTGGGTGAGTGCAGCACACGGGCTTGCAGTTTCCCCGTTGTGTCTGTCGCGGTGGTCCCTCGGCGCTTCGGCGCGTATTGAGTATTCTTCTTCTCTTTCTCTTTCTCTTTCTTTCTTTCTCTTCTAAAAGAGCAGCACGGGCGTTTCGCGTCCTTTTCAGGATGTCGTTTCACCCGTGCATTTCTGGATGCGGTCGACTTCTCCCTCAGGAAGATGGTCATAAACACTGCCTCTCGTGTTTGGGCTTAGGGCACGCTGAGGCAGCGTTTGTGAACGAGTTATGTTCTCATTGCGGGAACATGACTCTGGCGATGCTGCGTTCAAGACTGCGAACCCTGAAACATGGGGGAGTCCCTTCAGAGAATCCCCGATCTAGTTCGTCTGCCGGTTCAGTTCGGCAGGCGGCTACTTCGGTGATTCCTGTTGGTGAGCGTATGAGGATTACAGTGAAGAACGTTCCGACTGGTGAAAGATCCTCTCGGGCTAGTCCTCTAGTAGCTCGCTGCCATTGGTTGTCCCGGCGGAGCTTCCGGGGCCGTCTCGTGCGGTCCCGGTTGTCTCCTTCGGGGCGCCGCCTGAGGATCAGATGTCGATCGCGGCATCGGAGGAAGAGCGGTCATCTTCTGGTGATGACTCAGCGGGTCTACCCCCTTCGGGTGTGGTGGCTGCGGCTGAGCCGGATCCAGAAATGGCCGCTATGCTCGAAAGGGCGGCCGCGAATGTCGGGCTCGTGTGGAACCCTCCACCGGGTCCCGAACATTCGCGGCTGGATGATTGGTATCTCGGAGGGGGCCGTGCTGTTGCCGGAGGGGGCCGCTCCAGTACCATTCTTCCCTGAAGTGCATGAGGAGTTGAGGAAGTCTTGGCTGGCCCCTCTGGCGACCAGGCATAGGCAACCTCGCTCCTCCTTCCTCACCACCCTCGACGGCGGGGTGGCGCACGGGTACGAGGGAATCCCCCCAGTGGAGCGGTCGGTTGCGATGCAGCTGTGTCCGAAGACCGCTTCCACTTGGCGGGGTGCCCCTTCACTCCCCTCCCGCGCCTGTAAGTTTTCCTCTGGTCTGACCAGGGATGCTTACATGGCGTGTGGAGACGGGCGATGTCCACCTTGGTGGTCCAGGAGCGCCACCTGTGGCTTACCCTTGCGGATATGCGCGATGTTGAGAAGAACAAACTTCTCAACTTCCCCATATCCCAAGGCGGCTTCTTCGGCGACGCGGTGGAGAGCTTTGCCCAAGAGTTCTCCGCCGCCCAGAAGCAGTCGGAAGCAATACGGCATGTCCTGCACAGGAAACGGGCTGCTGCTGGCCCGTCTACTGTTGCCGTAGAGCCTCCGGCTGCTTCCCGTCGCCGAGGACGTCCTCCTGCGCCAGCTCCTCCTTCAGGGCAGCAGTCCAACCCTGGAGGCCGGAAGTCTGGTCGCAAGAGGACGGCCCAGCCCGCTCAGGCGCCCCCGGCCCCTTCCCGTAAAAGGAAGGGAGGGAAGCGTTCCTGAGACGGGCGACCTGAGGGAGGACCGGGATGCTGCTCTTCAGGAGGGTGCCTCTGCACACGTCCTTCCCCCGGGGGAGGGCCGGGCAGAGAATTTTTCGTTCCATTTTCTTTCTGTTCCGCGGTACCCAAAGTTTCATTAGAAGAGCAGTTTCTACCTTCTCCTTCAGGTCATCCACGGTCGAGACTGGTGGGCACACAGTCTCCTCCACCCAAGAGGGCCAGAATGGCAGTGGATGCCGTCTCCGAGCGGCATCGCTCCCGTTCCCCTCTTCCCAGTCTGCGGATAGCAGCGACGCAGCCTCGGGTGCGTCGCTCCTGTCTGCGGTTGGGCCCGGAGGTGCAGAGACCAGTTCACGAGGAGGCAGGGCCTCGTGCCTCGTCTCTCCCCCTCCCCTCGCCACTGGGCAGACCGCAGCAGAATGCCCACGGGCCTTCTCTGCCATCCGCCCCCCCGGGGGAAACAGGTTCGCGTCAAGTTCCACGCCCAGACCCCGCTCTCGGTCGCTATTGTGCCACCGGAGCCGGGTCCCTGTCTTCCCCCTCACTGCCCCTCCGCGGGTACGCCGGTGGGTCGAGTGGGCTCGTTGGGACAGTTTTTGGAGGCCTGGCTAGAGCTTCCAACTCCGTCCCGATGGCTCATCCGTACCATCCGGTTCGGCTATGCAATTCAATTTGCACGCCGGCCTCCCAAGTTCAGGGGCGTCCACTTCACCCGTGTACGGTCAGTGGATGCCCCTGTCTTGCGGAAAGAGATTGACGTCCTGCTGGCGAAGGACGCGATCGAGCCGGTCCCTCCTGCCGAGATGAGGTCCGGGTTTTACAGCCCATACTTCATTGTACCGAAGAAAGGCAGTGGGTTACGGCCAATCCTGGACCTGCGAGTTTTGAATCGGGCCCTGCACAAACTCCCGTTCAAAATGCTCACGCAGAAGCGCATTTTCGAATGCATCCGTCCCCAGGATTGGTTTGCAGCGATCGACCTGAAGGACGGTACTTTCACGTCTCGATTCTTCCTCGACACAGACCGTTTCTACGGTTTGCGTTCGAGGGTCGAGCGTATCAGTACAAAGTCCTTCCCTTCGGGCTGGCCCTGTCGCCCCGTGTCTTCACGAAAGTCGCGGAGGCGGCCATTGTTCCCATGAGAGAACAAGGCGTTCGCATTCTCAATTATCTCGACGACTGGCTCATTCTAGCTCACTCGTGAGATGTATTGTGCGATCACAGGGACATGGTGCTTCGGCACCTCAGCCGGTTGGGGCTTCAGGTCAACTGGGACAAGAGCAAACTCTGCCCCGTGCAGAGGATCTCTTATCTCGGTATGGAACTGGACTCGGTCGCCCAGACTGCGCGCCTCACGGAGGAGCGCGTCCAGTCAGTGCTCACCTGCCTCAGGTCCTTTCGAGGCAGGACAGCGGTTCCACTGAAACAATTTCAGAGGCTCCTGGGGCATATGGCAGCCGCAGCCGCAGTAACGGCGCTCGGCCTGTTACATATGAGACCGCTTCAGCGCTGGCTTCACGATCGAGTCCCGAGGTGGGCGTGGCAGAGCGGTACGCTCCGGGTCAAAGTTACCCCGCGCTGTCG
Source organism: Abramis brama (assembly GCA_022829085.1). NCBI lineage: Eukaryota > Metazoa > Chordata > Actinopteri > Cypriniformes > Leuciscidae > Abramis > Abramis brama. The sequence goes on along the minus strand of CM040766.1, from coordinate 67,742,147 downwards.
CCAAACCTTCTTCCCATGGTCGGACCCTGTGTTTCTACGGGCCGGAGTGCCCTTAGTCCAGGTTTCCAGGCATGCTGTGGTGTTCACGGATGCCTCTGCCATGGGTTGGGGGGCCACGTACAATGGGCATGCAGTCTCGGGTCTGTGGACGGGGCCCCAGCTGCATTGGCACATCAACTGCCTAGAGTTGCAAGCAGTACGTCTAGCTTTGTGTCGCATCAAGGGGTTTCTCAGACACAAGCACGTTCTGGTCCGTACGTACAGCACTGCGATCGTTGCGTACATCAACCATCAAGGTGGTCTACGCTCCCGTTGTATGTTGCGACTCGCCTCCCACCTCCTCCTATGGAGTCAGAAGCATCTGAGGTCGCTTCGTGCCGTTCATGTTCCAGGGGAGCTCAACCGTGTGGCAGACGAGCTCTCACGGCTGCCTCCCCTGCCAGGAGAATGGCGACTCCATCCCCAGACGGTCCAGCTGATTTGGAGTGTCTTCGGAGTCGCACAGGTAGACCTGTTTGCTTCTCCGGACATGACCCACTGCCAGTGGTTTTACTCCCTGACCGAGGGGACCCTCGGCACGGACGCCCTGGCTCACAGCTGGCCCCAGGACCTGCGCAAGTATGCGTTTCCCCCAGTGAGCCTTCTTGCACAGACTCTGTGCAAGGTCAGGGAGGACGAGGAGCAGGTCCTGTTAGTGGCGCCGTATTGGCCCACCAGGACTTGGTTCACGGAACTCATGCTCCTCGCGACAGCCCCTCCTTGGCCGATTCCTCTGAGGAAGGACCTCCTTTCTCAGAGACGGGGCACTCTATGGCACCCGCGTCCAGACCTCTGGAAACTCCATGTCTGGTCCCTGGACGGGACGCGGAGGTTCTAGGTGGTTTACCACAGGTAAACTCTACGAGGCGCCTCTATGCGTTGAAGTGGAACCTGTTCGTCGATTGGTGTTCCTCCCGTCAGGAGGACCCCCGAACTTGCCAGATCAGAGTCGTGCTTTCCTTCCTGCAAGATGGGTTGGAGCGAAGGCTGTCTCCCTCCACCCTCAAAGTGTATGTCGCTGCAATAGCAGCGCACCACGATACAGTAGAAGGTAAGTCTTTGGGGAAGCACGACCTGATCATCAGATTCCTTAAGGGTGCTAGGAGGTTAAATCCACCTCGTGTTTTGCACTCTGTACCCTCTTGGGACCTAGCTCTGGTTCTTAGAGCTCTTCAAAGTCCTCCCTTTGAGCCCTTGTCAACAGTTGAGTTGAATATCCTGTCCATTAAGATAGCGCTCCTGTTGGCATTGGCTTCTTTCAAGAGGGTCGGGGATCTGCAGGCTTTTTCGGTCGACGAATCGTGCCTAGAGTTCGGGCCGGGCCTTTCTCATGTTGTATTGAGACCCCGGCTTGGATATGTGCCCAAGGTTCCTACCACTCCCTTCGTGGACCAGGTAGTGAACCTGCAAGCGCTGCCCCAGGAGGAGGCAGACCCAGCCCTAGCTTTTCTCTGTCCCGTCCGCGCCTTGCGGGTTTATATTGACAGAACACAAAACTTCCTCCCAGGTTGCGCGCTCACTCTACTAGAGGTGTTGCCGCTTCCTGGGCTTTGGCTCAAGGCGCCTCGCTGACAGACATCTGTAGAGCTGCGGGCTGGGCGACACCGAACACGTTCGCTAGATTCTATAGCCTACGTGTGGAACCTGTTTCCTCCCGAGTACTCGCTACGGCCAGTGGTGCGAGGGAATAGGTTGTGTCAGCTTGCTACGCCACTCCGCGCCTTGGCCGGAAAACTCCGTTGGCGCCCTACGTTGGTGAGCCTCGTGAGTTCCTCCATCACCCCTCCGGTGCCAGGCATGGCGGACCGCCTGGCGCCAGGTCTGCTACCTCTAGTAGGAGTTGCTAGTAGACTGGGTGTTTTTTCCAGTGGTCTCTATGGTGACCCATGATGCCACGTGCAGTTCAGCCGTGTCTTCCCCTTGACAGACTCATTCTGTCGTCCCTGCTGAGTACGCTCCCACTTCCCTCGGATTGGGACTATCTCAGGGACTGCCATATGTTTCACTACCCCACTGGGCTAGTACATATGTGTATTCCAGGCCTACCTCAGGCAGGCTGGGCTTCCGCAGCGTCCCCCCCCCCCCCCCCCTGGGGTTAGGGCACGCTTTCCCAGTGTTATCCAAAATCCACTGTTCCAAAATCCAAATCTTGCGGAACAGCAGTGTGATTCCCTAGCTAGCTTCCGCAACTTATTACAAGAAACTCCTGCAGGGTAGCTTAGCTGGGCGCTGGAAGGGGCCAGCACCATGGCGTTTTACTAGGGATCCCAATTCGTCAGGGAACTCCCCCGACGACACGTTGGAGTTCCCAGGACAAAAGGGAACGTCTCGGTTACGTATGTAACCCTCATTCCCTGAGTACAGGGAACGGAGACGTGTCGTCCCGTCGCCATGTTGCTGTACCTTCGCGGAGGACTGGACACTGTTCGGCTCCTCAGCGAAAAGCATTGTGCAATGTTTACTTCCGCCTTTTATACCCACGCTGGTGGGCGGGTTGCGGAATGCAAATCTTGCATGCCAATGTCCATTGGCTCGTTTTTAATTCTCTCGAAGGCAGTTGGCTCCCTAGCGTGATCCCAATTCGTCAGGGAACTCCCCCGACGACACGTCTCCGTTCCCTGTACTCAGGGAACGAGGGTTACATACGTAACCGAGACGTTTTCTGAATGTTACTAGAATGTTATTTAAAGGTTAGTATGATGTTCCTGAAACATTCTTTCAGTCAACAAGCACTGAAAGAAAGAGAAATAAGAACACAAACTACAACTCTCTTCATCCACAGCTTTAGATGAAATCAACTGAAGAGAAAAGAAGACATCAAATCTGTGAAGATCTCAGCTGAGGAGGATTAAACAACTCCACAAACAGCATAACCAGCTTCACTTATTACTAACCAGACTGACTTTATTTCTGTCAGATGTCTACATAAGCTCTTATTGAGAATTATCAGAGGTTTAGATGTTGATGTTTGGTTGAAAATATTTAGTTTGGTATACACCATTATGGTGATCAGTGTTTGCTTTAGTTGGGCTCTTGACCCTTGATTGTTGCTTAGTTGCTTATTTTCAGCAATTACAGGTGTTTTCAGAAAACATTTCTTCATTGATAAAGCAGATCAACATGACTGTTTTAACGATCTAATGACTGCATTAAAGTGGTTTAAAAAATGATTTTTTTTTACGTTCCCAGAACCAACACTGAATATTTTGAAAAACGTTCTTATAACAAAACTCTGTTAGCTGGGTATTAGCTGCAAAGTAGGCCAGACTTTACACCAGAAGTGGAAAATAACTTAAAAGTCATCGGCTGACGCTCCTCATCTCTGGTGATGCGTGAGCAATGATGTCATGAACCCCTCAAACACTGGGTTATGACCCTCAACACACCCATTCACATGATGACATGACTTCACCAGTAAAGCTGCCACATCAGTATTGGTTTAGGGAATATTTTAGACCATCTATTTCACATGAATTGATTGAAAACATGCCGTTATAGAACAATGGATACGGGATATTAGTGGCAGAGCTAGATCCATGTCAGGATAAAATAATGGGCTTAGCGAAAGAAACAGTTATAGTTTGGTAAAATGATCTGTAGCATGGTATTAAGGAATATTTTGACATTTCTTCTGGTCTTCAGCTGCAGAATTTCATTTGGAGGCAATTATACCTCATATGAAATATCAAAGCTAGGGTTATTTGCTTTAGATTGCAGTAATATAACTGAACAGAAGATATCTCATTACTTCATCCACCGTTTAAGTTACTTTTTTCTTTTTTTTTTCTTTGAGACTGTGGCAAAATTGTTGTGACACATTCAGCAAAATCTGTAGCATTTCCACAGTGGTTATGTGGAGAGGCCTCAGGCTAACACTGCAAACACGCACATATACAAGTAGTGTAATATTTACTACCAACATGATAAAAGTCAACATGAAAATAGAAAGCAAATGCTGTTTCTTTCTACCATGTACAATTTTGCATTTTTAATTTTAATTAACACAACATGATGTGAGATTAGAATGACGTGAAAGAGTGACAGGTTACGTAGCATAAAACACAAATCTATGACGGTTAGTGAGAGTAACTCAAGCATCTGAGCTCACTTTGATGGCATATACTGTATGTCCTTGTAACGTAATGTGACCATGACAAAAGATGGACAGTCAAACACACCGCTTCTCTCTATCCCACAAGTCTCTGTTGAGCAGCTGTGCTCACTGTATTTCCAGGACTGTGTCTCTCGACCTGTGAGGCACATGCTCGAACATGTCTGTCAGCTTGTTAAACAGCAAACACATCATGGCTGTCACTGGGCAGTGGACGCTGACGTTACATCAGTTTCAGACCTGCCTATATGGGAGTTGTGTAGGAAATGGCCAAGTCATGACACATTAATGGCGTATGTGGATGTGTGTGTGTGTGTGTGTGTGTCCAGAGGTTTATGATCACATACATAATAATAAATAACTTTATTTTCTATAGCGCCTTTAAAAGTTATATCTCAAAGTGCTTATCAAAAAAATAAATAAAAGCGAAGTACAAATATTAAAATGTTATCAAAAGAGTTCCATAAGTAAATGGTATAGAAAAAATACTTAGGGTTAGCTACCCTAAAAAAGTACGTTTTCAGAGAGTCTGCTTGCCTAATCTCAGAGGGCAGAGAGTTCATTAGTTTTGGAGCAAACGAAGAGAAAGCCCTATCACCCATCGATCTTAAATGAGTTGGCGGGACAGTTAAAAGACCAGCTTCAGAGGAGATCACGCTTTGGGATGTAGAGGATTAAAAGTTCTGACAAATATTGAGGAGCCAGGCCATGCAAAGCCTTATAAGTAAGCATGAGAATTTTAAAATCAACACGAAACCTGACAGGGATAAGGACTCCAGACTCAGAGTGATGTGATCCCTAGTCCTGGTGCTAGTCAGGATTCTGACTGCAGAATTCTGAACAAACTGTAATTTGTTTAGAGTAGCTTTTGAAACCCTGGCAAGTAGAGCGTTGCAATAATCAATGCGAGACAATTCAAAAATATATATTTGCCACCGGAAATGACAACATAGGACATAGTCTGGCAATGTTTCTAAGATGAAAAAAATATGTTTTGACTGTATTCTGGATATGAGGATCAAAAGTTAAATTAGCATCAAATATCACCCCCAGTATTTTTCATTTAGTTTCAAACTCTAAATTAGAGCCATCCACATTTAAAGTTGAAGACTCAGCTTTACGTAGCTGGTGGGGTGAACCAATGAGTATGACCTCAGTCTTGTCACTGTTTAGACAAAGACATTTTCGAGACATCCAATTTTTTATCTCAGAAATACATTGAGAAAGGCACATTATCATCAGGTTTTGAATGTATGTAAATCTGAGTATCATCTGCATAACAGTGAAAGTTAAGACCAAGTGATCTTAAAAGTTGACCAAGTGGAAAAATGTAGATGCAAAAGGGTAAAGGGCCTAAAATTGAACCTTGAGGAACACCAGATTTCACCACACCAACCTCAGACCTGCAACCACCCATTACAACAAACTGCTTTCGATCTGAAAGGTATGATTTGAACCAGTTTAGTGCAGTATCAGACACACTAAAGACAGTCTCCAAGCCATTGATGAGTAAAGAGTGATCTACTGTGTCAAAAAGGATCAAAAAGACAGAATCCGAAGCAATTAACAAATCATTCGTGACCTTAACCAATGCAGTTTCAGTGCTGTGGAATTTACGGAAACCAGATTGAAGGGGCTCAAAAACATTGTTTGCCATTGTTTGAGGGACATCTCAGACTTGTATACTAGTAAGTTGTCTTTCCAGGCCTGGTGATGAACAGCGAGGCCACACGTACGACAAGATGCCTTCACTGCACACAGGTCTTCATTACACCAGGGAGCAGAGCGCACAGAGGAAACAGAACATGATTTTAAAAGAGCAAATGAGTCCAGGCCAGTCAAGAGAACAGAAGTTAACATAGAAACTTTGTCCTCCAGTGCAGATGCAGAAAAACAACATAAACAAGAGTGAATAAAATCAGAGAAATCAGAGAGCTCAATAGATCTCCATTTGCAATAATGAATGATGTGAGATGGGGAAATGTTTATGTCAGGCAGTTCCATATTAAAAAAAGATGATCAGACAGCCCTAAATCAGAGGTGGACAACTGAGACACTAATGAACCATTAGAAATCACCAGAACTATGGTGTGGCCTTAGTTATGAGTAGGACAGTCCACGAGCTGGGTCAACTCAAAGCACTCCAATACAGACACAACGTCTTTAGTTATTGCAGCCTTTTTTGTCCATGTGGATATTAAAATCACCCAGGATGAAAGTTCTCTCAAATTTGAGGCACAGCATAGACAGCATATCTGCAAATTCTGGTATAGAGTCTGTATTTGTCTCCGGAGGCCTGTAGACTGGAGCTGTGGCAGTGTTGAGGGACGTAGACACACTCAGAACAAGACATGCCATCTGACATTCTCTCTGTTGAGGGAAGTGTCTGTGCCAAACTATGGAAGCTTGTTTCCCCCACAGAATAAAACCTTTTAAAAGATAATTGTGACTTTATAACACGCAATTCTGACTTTATATCTCACAATTCTGACTTTATATCTCGCAATTCTGACTTTATAACACGCAGTTCTGACTTTATATCTCGCAATTCTGACTTTATAACACGCAATTGCGAATTTGCATCTTGCAATTTGAAGTTTATAACTCGCAATTCTGACTATATATCTCACAATTCTGACTTTATATCTCGCAATTCTGACTTTATATCTCGCAATACTGACTTTATATCTCACAATTCTGACTTTATATCTCGCAATTCTGACTTTATGGGCCCTATTTTAACGATCTGAAACGCAAGTGTCAAAGCGCAAAGCGCAAGTAACTTTGTGGGCGGGTCTTGGCGCTGTTGCTATTTTCCCAGCGGGATAAATGACTCTTGCGCCAGGCGCAAATCTAAAATGGGTTGGTCTGAAGTAGCTTCATTATTCATAGGTGTGGTTTGGGCGTAACGTGAAATAAACCAATCAGAGCGTCATCTCACATTCCCTTTAAGAGCAGACGCGCTTTGTTCTAAAGCGGATTCCTATTATAACGGCGTATTTGCCAGACGCGCGCCAGGAGCGGTTCACAGCCAAGGAGAGCAACGCTCTCGTCAGGGACGTTGGGGATGGAGAAACCCACCCAAATTAACTTCGGTTAAAAAGGTGTATGATAATTTGGGTAAATGTGTAAGCTAGATGTATGCTTTTATAATAAATTGTCTATCTATCTATCTATCTATCTATCTATCTATCTATCTATCATAATAATGTATGATTTGCAAAAATGAAAACTGCTGCTTCTGTGTAGATGAGAGAATCAAAGTGTATGCGCGTTGTGCACACGCTACATTGATTATGGCCAAGCATGCGCCCTTAAAATAGCATCTGAATAACATGCGCAACGCGCCACTGACTTTAAACTATTTTTTCCTGGTTAGTGGCGCAATTGTTTTCTAAACCTGCAAAATAGCATGAAGGAACGTTTGCGCCGGAACACGCCTCCTTTTTTGCGCTGAACCGCCCAGGGAGCGCAAGTTCATTCCCTAGTTTAGCGACGTGCTTCTGTGAAGGGAAAAGCGCGCTTTGCGCGGGTGCAAAATAGGAATGATACATGCGTCAGTGTAAAAAGTCAATTGCGCTGGGTGCAAGATAGGGCCCTATATCTCGCAATTCTGACTTTATATCTCGCAATTCTGACTTAATATCTCACAATTCTGACTTTACAACACGCAATTTTGACTTTATATCTCGCAATTCTGACTTTATATCTCGTAACTCTGACTTTATATCTCGCAATTCTGACTTTATATCTCGCAATTCTGACTTAATATCTCACAATTCTGACTTTATATCTCGCAATTCTGACTTTATCTCGCTATAACATGCAATTTTGACTTTATAACACACAATTCTGACTTTATAACACGCAATTTTGACTTTATATCTCGCAATTTTGACTTTATATCTCGCAATTTTGACTTTATATCTCGCAATTCTGACTTTATAACATGCAATTTTTACTTTATATCTCGCAATTCTGACTTTATATCTCACAATTTGGACTTTATCTCACAATTCTGACTTTATATCTTGCAATTCTGACTTTATATCTCACAATTCTGACTTTATAACACGCAATTCTGACTTTATATCACGCATTTCTGACTTTATATCTCGTAATTCTGACTTTATATCTCGCAATTCTGACTTTATATCTCGCAATTCTGACTTTATATCTCGCAATTCTGACTTTATAACACGCAATTTTGACTTTATATCTCGCAATTCTGACTTTATAACATGCAATTCTGACTTTATAACACGCAATTCTGACTTTATATCTCGCAATTTTGACTTTATATCTCACAATTCTGACTTTATAACATGCAATTTTGACTTTATAACCCGCAATTCTGACTTTATATCTCGCAATTTTGACTTTATATCTCACAATTCTGACTTTATAACATGCAATTTTGACTTTATAACCCGCAATTCTGACTTTATATCTTGCAATTCTGACTTAATATCTCGCAATTCTGACTTCTAAATATCGCAATTGTTTATTATAAAGTCAGAATTGCTAGATATAAACGTGCAATTGTGAGATAAAAATTCAGAAGACTTTTCCGGCTATCCATGTTTTCACTGTTATACGGTAGGGGGCGCTATTACACCCAATACACATCTTCTGAAAGAGTACAGAATCACTGGATCAAAACACAGGTGAAGAAGAAGCAGAAACAAGTGATAGAATATTGCTCACGCAAATGTAAAATAACGCGATCATCAAACATTAAACAGCATATATATCACAACTGCCTAATGTTCCTGAATGAAATATCGACCCAGAAAAATCTGTATCCTTAGAAACGCTTTGAACAAAGGCAAATAGTTCATCATAACATAGTAATATACATCATATACATAATTCACCCGCTATATTGCTAATCGCACCCAATTTCTCATTACAACAGAAGAATATACTGGTAAGGCCTCTCGTAACTACTAGTTTGTTGTTAATGATATGCTAAAGCTCCGCCCACACGTTGATCTGATTGGTTACAAGGTAGTTTGTGACGTCAGAAACACCAGCGATTTCAAAGCGTGTTTTTGAGACTGTCTTTGGTTCACTGCAGTTTTAAGGAGAAAATACTCAGCAAAATACTCAGAGTCGACTTATGAATTTACACATGCTTTGTCTTAAAGCATATTAAAAACTCCACATAGACATATAAACAACATTAATAGCTGGATTTACGCCACAGGGGGACTTTAAGCAGTGAGATGTGTTGTTGAACAGAAAACGCACCCCTGATTGGTCCTGAAAATGATCCCTTTGGCCAATTATCCAAAAGTGTGTGGCAAAAATTCAAGAGCTCACCTGATAAACAAATTCAGCTTCATCAAATACACACACGCCACTCTCGCTGGCTGGTTATTTGGACAGCGAGTGAAGACAACTCTTATGTGTCCCGCCTGACGCCACCAGATGTGTATCACTACACAGGAGAACGTGTTGTAAAGCTGTATATGTCTAAACAAGCATGAGGACATGAGGCCAGCAAACACTGACTACACTTCAGTTTAGTTGCTTAATGTAACGCTGAAGTACTTTTCACTTTTCAGTGTTAAAATATGTTCTCCTGTCCCAGCTG